>CM040120.1:12834554-13267369 GCA_022559845.1 Amorphophallus konjac
GTTGATTGATTTGAGAGGAGTAATTATTACGATTTTGGTTAACGCCTGGGATAGAGGCGTTAGTTTTTGAAACGTGGCTTTCCTGAGGGCGTTACTTTTGGAATTTCAACGAATACATTTTGAGAATTTGAATCGATTAACGCCCTTTTCTAAGTCGTTATTTAAGTAACGCCTAATATGAAGGCGTCAGATGTTTGAACAGGAATGTTGGAAGCGACCTGTGGAGAAGGCGTCCTTTCAAGAATTCACGCCTTTTCTTGAGGCGTTATTTGCAACAGAATCACGGGTTTTGGAAGATATTGATCATAATCACATTGAAATTGGCTCAATCAGAAAATAATCATTATTATTGATTTGGAAAAGGATTACAGTGATTAATGAGCCACTTTGGGCCTTAGCTTTCTCAAAACAGTTACATAGTTTTTCCACTTATCTTTGTCTTCCTCCAAGCTCTCTACAGGTTGATGGAGTTTGTTAATCTTCCATAAAGCTGGGATTGTGATAGCCTCTTCTCCATCTTCATTGCTGCCTAAGTCTCTTGATCTGATTGGAGGGAGATGAGAGATGTCTTCTAGGTGTTGCCTTGGAAGTCCAATTTGAGGAAGGCATCTGTGAGAGTTGTACAAGACGAAGTCCGAAGCACCTATGAGACGAAGGTCCGTCCCGGGGGAGAATCTTGCACGGATATCTTGGGTCTTGAGTATTCCCGGGGCGCAAGTGAAGAGGTTCTTTGGCATTACCTTTAGGTGCTCTCTCCATTCCACTCTCTTTTTGATTTGAGGGATGCGGTTCGTCACCCTAATGCTTATCCCCAACGAGCCGGTGATATAGGAGAGTGGGCTCTTTGAGAAAATTCTTGAGGGTTGTTGGGCCTCACCACATGGATCGAATTTGAAGTGTAGGTCAACCCAACTAGAGAATGCTAGCATGCATCCATATATGGGTCTTCCCATGGCCGCTGAAGTGAGCCCGCTATAGAGATAGGCTAGAATAGCCGGTCCAACTCTATCTCCGTCCCATAAGCTCACCACCGCGCTCAATTGGGACTCCTCTAGAAAGTCCTCCGTGGACGGGAATAGGAGTGCTCCTGCTAAACACACCACGAAGGCCTTCGCTATCTTTTCTATCTCCTCCTCTTCTTTAGCTTGATCCGCTCTCTTGTACACCCATGAGGCGAGCTTCAAGAGGTTGATTCCTTTAGTGACCTTGATTTGGTTCACTATGTTTGGGCTAGGTATCAATGAGGTTAGCAATTCATGAGAGGAGATTGGCCTTGGCATGATAGCCATCTTTTCTTCTTCTCCTTGTTTCATCCTTTTTAAGCCTAAGATCAGTTCTAATTCTTCCAATAGGATGGTGGCTTCAAAAGTGGAGAATAGAAAGGTGTGAGTGGAAGGGTGCCATATCTCAATCAATGCTCCTATGGCAGCCCAATCTAAGTGAATTTGGTCATAGTGTTTTGCATGAGTGACTAGGCCCAAAAGGTGCCATCTTGCAAGATGAACTCTCATATCAGAAGAAAACTTGGAGAGAATAAGGGGCAACCACTTCACTTTTGTAAATCTCCTAGCACCAGGGACATTTGGGTAGTCCTGTGGAAAGAAAACATGAACAGTGCCAATAGTGCTAGACGTGAGCATATGTAAGAAGCAGTTTGACAGAAGGATTCGGTAAGAAAGAAAGAAAGAAGAAATAAGCAGAGGAAAAAGCAGAGGAATTCACTAACCTGATGTTGAGCAACTCGGCTGCAGATGTGCCCTTGGATTTCAGTCAACCTAGGGGTGGAAGACCTAGGTCTCTTAATCATCCTCTCCATTGTTTTTTGGCTTTGCAGAAGGAGTTCGGACGAGTGCCTGCGGGAGAAGAACAAACAGAGAAAATAGAACAGAGCCGGCTACGGAGGTTCAGAGAAAAGGTTGTTTTAGGTTGAGGAAAGCAGCCTTTCTTTTATAAAGATTTGAAGAGGGCTTAAGGTTGTTCGGAATTAGCAGGTTGATGGCTATTAGGATTTGGTTTTGCTTTCGATCTGGAAACGGAAGCGTTGGATTGATTAACGCCGTTTGTTAGGGCGTTGTTGACACCCAAAATATACCAGAAGAAACTACAGCATATTCACAGCTTTGAAGATCAGTAGAGGGCACAGTTCACATGTTACCCCGGGAGATCTGAGAGTCTGAATAGAAGAAACCCACTACCCCTATCATTCTGTTCGACTAAAGCCATCTCTGGCTAGGTCGCTGTCCAGTGCTGCTATCTTTCAAGATAGTCGGGTTGATTAAACTACACCAACATTCAGGCAATCATCTGCCTGCTGAAACAGATGTTCAGACATCTCTGATACTCCTGGGCCAAGACGCACAGTGCCCCGTATGCATGTGTGAATCCAAGGTGTAAATGGGCTCGGTGGAGTCGCAATATGTATGGGTCAAGAACCCCACTGTCGAGAGGAGCTCGCTAAGTGTATCCTGGACGACTGGGCCGAATGACAAATATATGGGCCAAGCCCAAGCAAGACAGGACGCGCCGACGGATGTCACGCCGGGAGAAGCGATTCTGGCGCGCCGGGAAGCTCATGCCGAATGCACGAAGAGCCTCACCGCTATAAGAGGCCTGCCCTTCGAACGAAAGGGAAGAGGATAGAAGAAAGAGAAGGAGAGAGGCAGATAGGGGAGAGACACACAGAGGCCAAGATACATTGAGAAGAGAAAGAGGGAGTTCGAGAGCCCTTGAAAGAAGCTGAGGAGAGAAAGAAAAAGGAGAGAGTCGGAGGCTCGAAGAAGGATCCAGGTGGGAATCGTCGGGCGGCTGCAGTCTCCTCCGCTTCTCTTCCCTATCTATCTCGATCTTCCCCTCTGTATTTTCCGATCTCTGGCACCTTTGCTTCTATAGCATCGGATGCGAATGTAACTCTGCTTTGCAGGGACTAAGCATGTATTTTTCTTTCCGATTGAGTCGGATTTCTTCTTCTAAATAGCGTGTAAGCCATTTGGCTGGAATTATCAATGAAAGAACGGGCTGATCTCTGCTATTTCTGATCATTCCCCTTCCTCTTTTTTTTCTTCTGTTGCATCCGAGGTTCTAGTCCGTGCATTGCCACCGCCAGCCTTGAATGAATGTTTTATGTTTTATTGCCTCCATCCGGTTGAGGGTTCTTCCCCATTACTCCATCCCCTTCCTTTGCCACATTTCGAGGGCCTGAGACAGTCTATCTCATGGCTCCTCGAATGTGGAATGAAAGGGATACCTTCGAAAGTTTGCCGTTTGTGTTTTGCTCCCAGTGAGGCTCCCTGAGGAGGGGTGTTCCCCCTAGAGTCTTCTTCCCCCCCTCTGGCCATTTAATACAGCTGAGATTAAACCCCCTACTTTGTGTGTAATCTCCTGAAACCATGCCGTAAGAACCTTTCCAAAGAAAAACCCTCTGTAGGCAATCTCCCGGCGCCAGTATCTCCCGACGTGGGTTTTGCGCCGAGTGCTTGCCGCGCCGGTTGCATCTCCCCATCTCGCCGAGACCGCTCAGTTTCTGTGCCGAAAGCTACCCCCCTTTTCCCCATCGATGCCTGGGCATCTTCTGGCCACCTTGATGCCTTAGTGCTCATCCGGATGAGTCATATAGCCTCTACCCATCACGTTCTGATCGTGGGTAGGCACCGCTTCTCCCCCTCTGTTGTCACGGGAGCTATAGCAAAGAGGGTGGGAGCCCCTAATATTCTACAACCCATCAACTCAAGGAGCTCTGCCTATGCATGACCTCCGATCGACTGCGTTGGGGATATTACAACAGAAGGGGGTGAGATCTCGTATGGTCCGACCCTCCTCGGATTACGGGCTACGCCCGGCACCTATTCTGGTTTCTACTCCGGCACTCGTGAGTAGATATCCCATAATAATTTCTGGGCACACTCCCAAATTAAGGGGAGATGCTGTCAAAATTTCCCCAGAACTTTATTCTGCTATGCACTATGCTTCATCGGAATTGAGTACTTAATCCCTCGACACGGCAACAGCCTGAGCTACGTCATCTCATGGCCTCTTGCCATCACAGGGAATAGGTGATGATCTCCTCGGACCTCTGGGCAAGTGTAATCACCTTCATCCTCCGTCTTCATCCATTCATCACCTTGCAGCCCTCATCAAATGAGAAAAAAAAAACCCTCATAGCAGCCCCCCTTCAAACCTTAGAAAACGCCCTCCCCTCGGCGCCATTGCCTCTCGGCGCCAAACCCGCGCCGGGTGGGTGGCACGCCGGGACCAGGCCATGCCGAGATCCAGGGCGCGCCGGGACCAGGCTGGGCCGAGACCCCCCCCCTGAGCCCCTCCATCGCGCCGTTTTCCTTCGCGCCGAGACCAGACTGGGCCGATGCCCTTTTAAACCCCCTCCCCTCGCGCCGTCTGCCCTTCGTGCCGGGATCTCCAGCGCCGACTAATATCTGTGTCATTTCACCTTACTAGTGGGTGCTCTTCTTCAAATCTTGACATCTCAACAATCCCATTAAACCCCAGAATAGTCGTCCCAAACCCAGAGGTCCTACTCCCATCAACCTTTTAAGCCAGCCTTCAGCATCTTGCGAGGGAATTATCGTCATTCACCCGGGGCCCAGAGATATATGAATGGGGGGGGGGGGGTTCCACCCCTACATTATGCCGAACCCAACATTTCTTCGGCTACCCCGTTGACCCTCGGAGTTCTGCCGTTGCATGTCCTCCGGTGGTCCTTTTAGGGGAATATTAACGAACGGCGCAGATGGTTCCGTCATATTTGAATCCTTTTTGGACCCAGGCCTGTGCCTAATCTTCTTTTGGGTCTCCATTCCGGCTCTCCATGGATGGATGTCCTATCTCCCTCTCTTCCGTATAATCCGAAGGAAGAGGGCATGCTATCGGGTTTACGCTGTTGCATCGTCATCATCATCGTATCTGTTAGCATTCATACTTTCGCTAGTGTGATGGTGGTCCTCGGACCTGCTTCTTTCGTCACCCCGAGGATCCATTTTCCCATTAAACTACACATCTTTTGCATGATTAATGCTGCATCCTGCCTGTCATTGCTACAATCGTCATGTAGTTCATTTTACGACGGCTTCGACAGCCCGCTATCTCGGCAATTAATCAAAGGTGTTCCCTCCTCGTGAGGGATGTAATTAACGCCATAGCCTTTATGGTATGGCGGACTGCTGGTCCCGACCGAACCTCACATTCGCCCGACATGGGTCAGAATGAGCGCACAATAAAATCGTCACTCATGTGACTGGCACGCCCGCGTCGTCAATCAGTCAGTTGACTACCAGTTAGTTAATTGGTTGATCGATACGCGAACGAAAAGGCGAACGAAAGAAAAGGTCGCAAACAAGTCTGGCACGCCCAGTGGGACCAGTGTCACCTTTGATCTCTTTGCTGAGATACTCGGGCTTCGAAGCCCTCTCAAAGACTACTGATTATCGCCTTGTTTGATATTTCAGTGCAAACAATGACGACTCACGGGATAACCGGCGTCGGCTTCAGTCCTGCGATCGTCGCCAGACACGCGCAAGGGTACCTGGCGGTGCCCCTGGAATTTGGTAGCTTTCCTCCTGCTGTGGGCTTCCCCAACTTCTTGGGGTTGGCCTTTGTCGACATGCTGGAAGTCGAAGCCACGGAACCTATCGAGGAAACCGTGAAGGAAGTGGAGCCTCTGAAGGCTCCCTACTGCGATGGTTCGCTCAAGAATCCGGCCCCGGCCGCTAGCTGCATGGTGCACCACGTTGTACGTGGGACGCACCCCGCTGTAGTCAACAAACCCCCTGGAGGACGTCAGCGTCGCCAGGATCGCAAGAATACTGCTGTGATCACCGGAACTGTATCTCAGTCTGGGAAATCGATGCTGGTGGGAGGCATGCGCATCTTCCTCGATGGGCGCACGGCACGGGTGACCCCAGACCGAGTCATCCCCAACATCCCTGTCCATAACACCTATCAAGCTCTCGCTGGAAGGAGGGCAGAAAGAGAAGAATCCGGCCCCTATGGCCAAGGAAGCTCGGCACTCAAGCCGAAAAAGTTCAAACAGGTGTGGGTTCCCAAGCGGACGCGACCTGCCTACCATCTGACACCCATCCGCCGCCGTCCTATGAACGACGAGGCGGGAGCGAGAAGAGAAAGGGGCTTGTCCCCGATGAATGAAGAAGAGGTGGTTGCGGATCCTCCGCGCCACAGAAGTTTCCGGGCTGCGGCCCGTCAAGCCAACGTCCCTGCCACGGGGCGAAGGTTCCGACAGCCAGCCGACAGAGCTCGACTGGCCTACATTCCTCCTTCTGGAGGCCGACCACTATCCCCCGTGCTACATCAAGAACGGGGTCGAGAAGAAATGGCCTGCCTGGTCAGAAGCTATTTCCGAGGATTGGGCAACACCTCACTCGGACAGCAGCGGCTGATGCAGACAATCGCCACTGAAGAAGATTACTGTCCATCAACGGCAGATGAAGAAGAGATGGAGGATATAATGATGGTGTCGTCGGTCGATGACAATGGTTACGATGACGGCTTTGAGATCGAAGTCGATGAAGCCTTCCCCGAGTGGGAAGAAAGAAGAAGAGTTTCTGTGTTCGAGAGGCTGACCTTTCCGCAACAAGCAAGGCGGAGGGTCCATCGACAAAGAAGAAGGATGCAGGTTTTCACTTGCAACATGGCCGGTGTATCCAGCTGATATGGGGAGCTCCATGAAGACCCCCAAGAACTGGCTCAATTGGCCGTACAGCCGGGGCCAACTACCCGCAGGACAGAAGCAGCAAGAGGGCTTCTGACAATGATAAAAGAGAAACAGCCCCAGGCCTACCTCCACTGGGATGACAAAGCCCCCGTCTTGACCGCTAATGTGGTGACGACAGAAGAAGAAGACGACGTACTCCTCGACATCCTGCCTGAGGGTACGTCCGGGGAGACAACAGAAGGTGGCCCCACCACTATAGATCCATCAGTCTTGATGCTGCTGCAAAAATATCAACGGGAAATAGATTCCCTGAAGAAACAGCTGATGGAGAAAACTGAACACTCATCGGCCTCTAAACCACCCGAAGTCCAGGGTGAATCATCCCAGGGAGCGGCTCGTCGAGACGACCCTCCTCCGCTTTATACACTACCACAGCCGTCAGAACCAACCGTGACGACAGCACAACAGCGGCCACCACAGCCTCAGCCGCTGCTACCTCCGGTGCTTCCTCAGGTGCACCCAACACCCCCGCTGTTGCATCCTCCACAGGCGACCACCCTGGTCACCCCATACCTGCAGCCATCACACTTCTATCCGGAGCCAGTCGACCCCACGGTCGTGAACCGGATGATGGTGGAAAGGATGATCGAGCTGAAGCTCGCAGAGAAGAGCGAAGGCGACTACGTCGCATTCGATGCCTATCGGGTGCCCTACCCGCAACACCATGCGGCCAAGCGACTTCCCCCGGGAGTCAACAAGCTGCCCAAGTTTGACAAATTCAATGGGAAAGGCTCCCCAAAAGAGCATATTGCATATTGTATGACCGTTATGGGTGATCTGTCCACCGACGAGTCGTATCTGCTGAAGTTCTTCGGGTCCTCGCTTACAGGGCTCGCATTTGAATGGTATTCCAGTCTCTCGGCCGGGTCAATTAATGACTGGCCAGATATGCAAAGGAAGTTCAGAGAAAGATTCCATGTCACAGAGAGGGAGGTCACAGTGGCCGAGCTCTATTCAACAAAATAAAGGGCAGATGAGACAGCCCTTGATTACATCGAGAGGTGGAGGAACCTTGGAATGAGGTGCAAGCGGCCCCCGCATCAGGAGGACGCTGTGCAAATATGTAAACAAAACCTCAGGAGGGAGGTCCTGGAAAAAATGATTGGAATGGAAATGCGGTCATTCGACCGGCTGAATAATGTGGTGGCCGAGGTGGAGGCTTTTCTAGCTAAACCTGTCCCGACGTCAGCTGCCAGCATAGCCCAGAAAGGCAAGACGGCGGAACGGCGCCCCACACCTAAAGAAGCGAATGCGCTTGATATCAAGGCGTTCGAACAACAGAAGGAGAAAGGCAAGAAAACGGCTCCCCCGCAACCTGCAAAAGCTCTAGATGATAAAGAAGGTCCTTCGCTGAGGGACAAAATGAAGAAGGCTTATTCCTTTCCTAAGGATAAGACCCGGATCCTGTTTGACTGGGTAACACAATACAGTATGGTCACTCTGCCTGAGCCGAGAAGACCAGAAGACCTCAAAAGAAGAGACAGTCCAAGATTCTACCCCTACCACCAGATGTTGGGACATTCAATCGAAGACTGTTATGTTTTCAAAGACATCATTGAAGGAATGGTGAAGAAGAATGAAATAGAGCTGGGAGAGTACAAAGTAGACCCTCCTCAGCCACATGAAGCTCCTCCCAGAAGAGCAGCAGTCAACATGGTCTCCCTCTACCAGGCATTACCTGAGGAGATCTCCGAAGCAAGCACACGAAGCACCTACGAAATCCATTTCCTGGAGCCCGTGAAGGAACAGCAGGGGTGGCAGCAAATCCCTGTGAAGCACAAGAAGAAGAGGGCACCCCGCCCAAAAGAGGGGGCACATATCCGTGGCACTACACCCCGGCCTGCTCCGCCAGTGGTAGCACCCGTATGGGTCACTCCACCTACAGCTGTCAGAATATATACACCCAACAAGAGGAGACAAACTCCGCTGCCAGTAATCAAGGAAACCAACCCTGGAGTCCTTCGACTGCAACACCTAATTGAAGGGCTAGATGAATATGTACAGCCTGAACTGAAACCTCTGCTGGTACGGGACCAAGTCCCATGGCAAGAGTTGGAGCAACTCTCACTCAAGCAAGGGGAGGAAGCTGAAGCAGCACCACCTCAAGAGAGCAACCTGTTCTGGGGGCAAGCACCTACAGAAACCAAAAAGAAGAAAAAGCAAAAGAAAAAGAAAAGAAAGGCCGCTGGGGCCCATAAAACACAGGTCATCTCCTGCAATACCCTGTCAGCACTCTTCAACCTGCCCGGAGAAGAGGAAGAAGAAGAAATTTGCTTCACACCCCATGCTGGGGGAGGCAAGGACGAGGCCGCAACTGCTGCACATGCCACTCGGTCAGGCCGGAAATGGGGGCGCCAGCCTCCACCCAATCACAACATCATGTTCAGAGGGGCGCAACCCTACAAGACACCTCCGCCGGAAGTTAAGGGAGTACAAATCCCTCCTCCGTCAGGTCTATACAACAAGACTGGGGGCAAGACAGTCCCTTCATTCCTTGAATTCATGAATATGTCAAAGGGGAAGCAGCCTTGTCAGGAGGCTAACCCTACGCCCGGGGTCAGTCACCCGCAGCCAGCGCAATCTACTGAGGATGCAAATGCAGATGGGGCTTGCCCTACAGCAGCTAATAAAGAAGACCCGACAGCCGATGCCAGTCAAGAGGGTGCCAAGTCCGAGGAAGGTGAAGCAGGTCCGTCAGGGCCCGCGAATCAAAACCTTTCCAAGCCCAGATGGGCTGAAGAGATTAAGCTCTCCAATGTCCGGGCTGGAAGCCGAATAATGAAGTTGCTCAAGAAGCTCCCTGCTCGATTTACGATCTAGGAAATTCTCTCTTTGAGTGAAGAGACTCGACAGACGATCATCACTGCTCTGCAGACGCCTGCTCATTTCGAAACTTGCATAGCTGAGGCTATACCAGAAGCCAGTATGACCTTCTCTCCAGAAGACATGCTACTGCCTACTGCCAGTCACAACAGGCCATTATACATGAAAGGGCACCTGAATGGCAGAGAATTGAATAGAATACTGGTTGATCCCGGTGCAGCGGTCAACATTCTGCCCTACAGAATATACGAGAGGCACCACTTCAACGTGCATCTCAAAAAAGTCAGGGATATGCGTATCGCTGGCTTCAACCAAAAATGTGAAGTATCTATGGGAGTGGCAGAATTCACACTGACCCTGGCAGATTTCACTACAACGGTGCAGTTTCACGTCATTGACTCTCGCACCTCCTACAAAGCGCTGCTCGGCCGCCCATGGCTGCATGAAAATATGGTGGTGCCCTCCACGCTCCACCAATGCATCAAATACAGCCTCCAGGGGAAGGAGGAGAGGATATTTGTTGATATCCACCCATTCGAGGTGTTTGAATGTCATTTGGTAGACGCCAACTTATATACGGGGTCTCCCCGGAAGTTTTCTGAAGCTGAAGCCCCCGTAGGGGCGTCGAAGAACAGATCGGGTGACGGTTGGTATCCACCACCGCCGCACGGATATGTCAAGCCAAAGGTGGTTTCCCACATCACGGCTTCTGGAAATGTCGGCAGGGTGACACCCCTAGCATTATACCCCAAAGCTAAGGAAGTGCATGTTGATCGACAGCACGACCGCATCGGAGTCCCGGCCGGCCTCACCAAGCCAGTCTCCGGCCTCAATGATCCCACTGTCGAACCTTTCAAAGCTTGGGAGGTGACACAGGAAGATGGGCCCATCAGCTTGTTCTATACAGCTGAGGAGCATCCCACTCAGGAAGACACAGACTGCAGCCTCCCTGAGGATCTAGCCAACCCGCGGGTTCCTGTTCAGGGCCTGGCATTTACCGCTGATCGGACGGCCAGGATGTTTCAAAAGCAACACATCCCTCCCGATCAATCTCAAAAACACAAGGAAACTTTCCAGAAGATGTGGTATCCTGCATATCTGGATAAAGAAATGAGACGTGTCTCTCAACATCCGGGTCTGGGCTTCACCCTGGAAGACTACTATTACAGTGGGCAGTACGAGGTGGATACCATCTCCGCCTTCTATCCAACTGAAGATAGCCCTCTGGGGGCAACCTTTGATGAATATCCGGCAGAAGCCGAACATGCTAAATTGGCCCTATCCGGGAATCAACAAATGGAGACCTTGATCTCCTGCCGATGCTGGGAACAGGTCCGTCCTGAAGAAGCGGCCTTTCAAGCCGAATTTGATACGGCTAGCAGCAGCGAAGCCGAAGATACTCAAGAAGCAGAAGTCTCTCCCTCCGCAGGGGTCATACTAATGACGACTTCAACATCCTTTCTGCCAGTCAACGAAGCCTCGGTTTACTCCAATCAAGGGGAGCCGACTACCATGAAAGAAAGGGCCACTTCTGTGGAAGATACAACTGTCCCAGAAGGCGAGACTCCCTCAACTTCTGCTACAAATCCAATATGCTGTCCGAGTCCGGCGGCAAACAACTACTGGCCTGTCATGGCTGCAACCTCATCTACAAGCACTGAAGCTGTTCTCTCACCCTCGGGAGCTGCAACGGCAACGGGTGTGTCCATAGATCCATCCACACAGCCGCTAGCACAAGAGATCAAGAGACCTCAGCAAGCTCTGGCAGTGTCTGACGAGGAGGTCGAAGTGCTCGACCCTCGAGATGGTGTTCCGGACTTCGTCGATCTCCAGCCGGAACCCCCGGAGATAGAAGACGGAGGCCAAGCCACAGTCGATGAACTAATAGAAGTCAACCTGGGAAATGAGAAGGACCACAGGCCTACCTTCCTCAGTGCCCAACTATCCCCGGAAGAACGGGAGCTGTACATCCAGCTGCTGCTAGAATACCGGGATTGCTTCGCCTGGACTTATAAAGAGATGCCAGGTCTAAACCCCGCTGTCTCGCAACACGAGCTAGCAATCAGCCCCGAAGCCGAGCCGGTGAAGCAGCCACCGCGGCGTATGAGGCTAGAGCTCATCACCCGAATCTGTGTTGAAGTTGACAAGCTCATTGATGTGGGATTTGTTGAAGAAAATCAGTACACCACATGGCTGGCAAATATCGTCCCTGTGAAAAAGAAGAATGGGCAGATCCGGATTTGTGTTGACTTCCGAGATCTAAATAAAGCCTGCCCTAAAGATGACTTTCCGGTGCCAATAACCGAGGTCATGATCGATGCTACAATCGGCCATGAAGCCCTGTCATTCATGGATGGGTCGTCCGGCTACAATCAGATTTGGATTGCGGAGCATGACCCGGTCCATACTGCTTTCCGAACTCCTAAAGGCATTTATCATTACAAGAGAATGCCCTTCGGACTGAAGAATGCTGGCGCAACCTATCAGCGCGCAATGACCAAAATTTTTGATGAATTGATCTACCACAAGGTCGAGTGCTACATAGATGACCTGGTGGTCAAGACCAGAAGAAAAGAAGATCACCTGCAAGACCTCCGGATTGTTTTTCAGAGGCTGAGGCAGCATGAGCTAAAAATGAATCCTATGAAATGTGCGTTTCGGAGTGTCGAGCGGAAAATTCTTGGGCTTCATCGTCCGATATCGGGGAATCGAGATAGACCCCGCAAAGATCAAGGTGATTCAGGAGTTATCTCCACCTAGGAACATCTCCGAGCTGAGGTCACTACAGGGCCGCCTGGCTTATATCCGGCGGTTCATTTCCAATTTGTCAGGGCGATGCCAGCCTTTTCACAAGTTGATGATGAAAGATGTTCCCTTTTATTGGGATGAAGATTGCCAGACAGGCTTTGACAAGCTAAAAGACTATCTGAAGACTCCTCCAGTATTGGGCGCACCGGTGAAAGGACGGCCGTTGATACTGTATATAGCAGCTACACACAATTCTCTGGGGGCAATGCTGGCCCAGAATAATGAAGAAGGGAAAGAACAAGCCCTCTATTACCTCAGTCGGAGACTGGTCAGAACTGAAGAAAAATATACTTATATTGAGAAGATCTGCCTGGCACTAGTCTTCGCAGTCAAAAAGCTCCGGCATTATATGTTGTCACATGAAATCAGCTTGGTGTCCAAGGAGGATCCCCTGAAATATATTATGTCCCAGCCGGCACTCAAAGGCCGCCTAGGCAAATGGGCGGTAATCCTTATGGAGTTTGATGTCTCCTACGTACCGCGCAAGGCCATCAAAGGTCAAGCTATTGCAGACTTCTTTACTGAACATCCGATACCCGGGGAAAGCCCGTGGGAACCGGAACTTCCCGAGGATGAAACCCTAGAAGCCGCCCAAGTACAGCCTTCCTCATGGTAGCTATACTTTGATGGCGCTTCCAGAATTGACACCTCTGCTACCGGGTCATCCAGGGTCAGAGCAGGGGCAGGTATAGTCCTGAAATCTCCGGAAGGAGAAGTGGTGCACACTTCCTGCTCCATAAACAAACAATGCACAAACAATGAAGCAGAATATGAAGCCCTGATAATCGGGTTGCAGATTGCTCTGTCCATGGGAATTCAGATGCTGGAAGCATTCGGAGACTCCATGCTAGTTATAAAATAGCTGGAAGGAGAGTTCGAGGTGCGAAAGCAAGAGCTCTTCCCCTATCACCAGTTGGCAACTCGCCTGATGTCAAGATTTTACTTCATCAGCATCAAGCATATCAATCGAGGCCGGAATGCTCAGGCAGACGCCCTCGCTAAGCTGGCCAGTTCATTGGCGGTCCCGCCAGACACAAGCCTGAATATAACAGTGATCAACCGCCGACAGGTCCCCAGCGTAACAGAGGTTCTGGCCGACGAACAAGAGATGGAAGTAGCAGTCATCGAAGGGGTTCAGCAGCCCGACTGGCGAGAGCATCTCCTACGCTGGTTTCAACACCAGCAACTTCCAAAAGAAAAGGAACAAAGAATGAAGCTCCTGAGGATCAAGGATTCTTACGAGATGAGAAGCGGGACCTTGTTCCGAATTATGGCAGATGCCCGAAGGAAAGTCCTACTCCGTTGCTTGTCTTCAGCAGAGGCGGGACATGTGATGCAAGAAGTTCATGCAGGATCAGCTGGAGCGCACCAGGCTGGCCCGAAAATGAAAATTGAGATAAAGAAGCTGGGTTATTATTGGCCCACTATGTTTAATGATTGCTGCAAGTTTGCCAAAGCTTTTCAGAAATGTCAAGAACACGCTAATGTGGCGAGGAGACCTCCAGTGCCACTGCATCCCACTCTGCCAAGTTGGCCGTTCGCTCAGTGGGGCACGGACGTGGTAGGGCCACTACCAGCATCTTCATCAGGATGCAGATACATCTTAGCAGCTACAGACTATTTCTCCAGATGGGCGGAGGCAGTAGCACTAAGAGATGTGACCGGAGAACTAGTTGCAAGATTCCTCCGGTAGAATGTAATATTCCGGTTCGGGATCCCCAGCCGAATCATCTTTGACAATGGCAGCCATTTCAGAAACCAGAAGGTTTATCGGCTAGCCGACAAATACAAAATTGACTGGAGGACATCGCCCCCTACAACCCTCAAGCCAATGGACTGGCAGAGGCCTTTAACAAGACTTTATGCACACTATTGGCAAAGACTGTCAAGTCTAACAAAAAGGATTGGGAAGAAAGGATGTACGAAGCACTTTGGGCTTATCGTACTATCTACAAGACCCCAACCAGCTGTTCACCCTTCTCCCTTGTCTATGGGTCGGAAGCTGTAGTGCCGATTGAACTTGAAGTTCCTTCATTGCGAGTTGCCATCCAGCACGGATTAGTCAGTGGTGAGCAGACCAATGCAGAAAGAAGATTGGAAGAGCTCGCTGAGCTCGAAGGAAAACGCCTCCAGGCACAACAAAACATCCAACTCTACCAAGCTCGCATGGCCCATGCTTTTGACAAGTTAGTCAAGGGTCGAGAGTTCAAGAAAGGAGACCTGGTGATGGTCAAAAGAAGAGAAGTGATGGCCTCTAACCCCAAAGGGAAGCTGGTCGAAAACTGGGTCGGACCGTATGTCGTCCGCCGAGTATATGAAGGGGGTGCCTACGTCCTTGTAGACCACAAAGGAGTCATCCAGTTCTCTCCCCTCAACGGAAGACACATTAAGCTGTATCATGCGGCGCAGCCGACACACCCCGAGTGATCGGTCGAAACACCTTTTCCTTGGCTAGTGGCACTCCGCCCTAACCAAGCTACCCTTTCCTTGGCTAGTGGCACTCCGCCCTAACCGAGCTACCCTTTCCTTGGCTAGTGGCACTCCGCTCTAACCGAGCTACCCTTTCCTTGGTCTAGTGGCATTCCGCCCTAACCGAGCTACTCTTCCTTGGTTAGCGGCATTCCGCCCTAATCAAGCTACCCTTTCCTTGGTCTAGTGGCACTCCGCCCTAACCGAGCTACCCCTTGGTCTAGTGGCACTCCGCCGAGCTACCCTTTCCTTGGCTAGTGGCACTCCGCCCTAACCGAGCTACCCTTTCCTTGGTCTAGTGGCACTCCGCCGAGCTACCCTTTCCTTGGCTAGTGGCACTCCGCCCTAACCGAGCTACCCTTTCCTTGGCTAGTGGCACTCCGCCCTCACCGAGCTACCCTTTCCTTGGCTAGTGGCACTCCGCCCTAACCGAGCTACCCTTTCCTTGGCTAGTGGCACTTCGCCCTAACCGAGCTACACTTTCCTTGGCTAGCGGCACTCCGCCCTAACCGAGCTACCTTTTCCTTGTTTAGCGACATTCCGCCCTAATCGAGCTACCCTTTCCTTGGCTAGCGGCATTCCGCCCTAATCAAGCTACTCTTCCTTGGCTAGCGGCATTCCGCCCTAATCAAGCTACTCTTCCTTGGCTAGCGGCATTCCGCCCTAATCAAGCTACTTTTCCTTGGTTAGTGGCATTCCGCCCTAATCAAGCTACTCTTCCTTGGCTAGCGGCATTCCGCCCTAATCAAGCTACTTTTCCTTGGCTAGCGGCATTCCGCCCTAATCAAGCTACTTTTCTTGGTTAGCAGCATTCCGCCCTAATCAAGCTACTTTTCCTTGGTTAGCAGCATTCCGCCCTAATCAAGCTACTCTTCCTTGGTTAGCGACATTCCGCCCTAATCAAGCTACCCTTTCCTTGGTCTAGTGGCATTCCGCCCTAATCAAGCTACTCTTCCTTGGTTAGCGGCATTCCGCCCTAATCAAGCTACCCTTTCCTTGGCTAGTGGCAATCCACCCTAATCAAGCTACTCTTCATTGGTTAGCGGCATTCCGCCCTAATCAAGCTACCCTTTCCTTGGCTAGTGGCATTCCACCCTAATCAAGCTACTTTTCCTTGGCTAGTGGCACTCCGCCCTAACCAAGCTACCCTTTCCTTGGTCTAGTGGCACTCTGCCCTACCCGAGCTACCATTTCCTTGGTCTAGTGGCACTCCGCCCTAACCGAGCTACCTTTTCCTTGGCTAGTGGCACTCCGCCCTAACCGAGCTACCCTTTCCTTGGCTAGTGGCACTCCGCCCTAACCGAGCTACCCTTTCCTTGGCTAGTGGCACTCCGCCCTAACCGAGCTACCCTTTCCTTGGCTAGCGACACCCCGCCCTAACCGAGCTACCTTTTCCTTGTTTAGCGGCACTCCACCCTAACCGAGCTACCCTTTCCTTGGCTAGTGGCATTCCGCCCTAATCAAGCTACTCTTCCTTGGCTAGCGGCATTCCGCCCTAATCAAGCTACTTTTCCTTGGTTAGCAGCATTCCGCCCTAATCAAGCTACTCTTTCTTGGTTAGCGGCATTCCGCCCTAATCAAGCTACCCTTTCCTTGGCTAGTGGCATTCCGCCCTAATCAAGCTACTCTTCCTTGGCTAGCGGCATTCCGCCCTAATCAAGCTACTTTTCCTTGGTTAGCAGCATTCCGCCCTAATCAAGCTACTTTTCCTTAGTTAGCAGCATTCCGCCCTAATCAAGCTACTCTTCCTTGGCTAGTGGCATTCCGCCCTAATCAAGCTACTCTTCCTTGGTTAGCGGTATTCCGCCCTAATCAAGCTACCCTTTCCTTGGTCTAGTGGCATTCCGCCCTAATCAAGCTACTCTTTCTTGGTTAGCGGCATTCCGCCCTAATCAAGCTACCCTTTCCTTGGCTAGTGGCATTCCACCCTAATCAAGCTACTCTTCCTTGGTTAGCGGCATTCCGCCCTAATCAAGCTACCCTTTCCTTGGTCTAGTGGCACTCCGCCCTAACCGAGCTACCCTTTCCTTGGCTAGTGGCATTCCGCCCTAATCGAGCTACTTTTCCTTGGTTAGCGGCATTCCGCCCTAATCGAGTTACTTTTCCTTGGTTAGCGGCATTCCGCCCTAATCAAGCTACCTCTCCTTGGTTAGCGGCATTTCACCCTGATCAAGCTACCCTCTCTTGGATCGCATTCCAAATAAAAAAAAAGAAGAAAAAAATGGGGTTAAAAATAGAGATACCCCGCCAGACTTGCTCCCACATCAGGACAAGTGCAAAAATGGCTATGACCCAACTGTGGCGAAAACCCGAAAGGGCGTCGCAGGCAAAATCGGGTACCCCGCCACGTGAAAACCCGAAAGGGCGCGTGGGCAAAAGCAAGAGGGGGCTGGTTTCGGCGAAAACCCGAAAGGGCGCCTGAGTCGGTAAAGTGGTAATTTCTAAATGCCTCTCCTATTCTCCACCCAATAAAACTCCGAAAAGGACAATCATCAAAGTCCCGCCGGAAATCCTTTAACACATCCTCTTCGACCCTCGTCATCCTCGACGAGATCGGTCGATCTCTACTCCCAACTTGGACCTTACGTCCCTGTTGACAACCCCATCCTTGTCTCGGCAGTAACATATGCCGACGCACAAACCCTTTTCGACCCTCGTCATCCTCGACGAGATCGGTCGATCTCTACCCTCAACTTGGACCTTACGTCCCTGTTGACAACCCCATCCTTGTTTCGGCGGTAATATATGCCGACGAATAAACCCTTTTCGACTCTCGTCATCATCGGCGAGATCAGTCGATCTTTACTCTTGAACTTGGATCCTACATCCTTGTTAATAAACCACGTCCTTGCTTCGACATTTAACCAGTGTCGACGAAATAAACCTAAGACCAACCCTTGACCTCATCGACAAGGACGGTCATCGTTCCCGCGGTCCAGTTCTTCTGAACCTTGAATTCAAAAACAAAAAAAAAGAAAAGAAAAAAAAAAGGAAAATGGGGTTAAAAATAGAGATACCCCGCCAGACTTGCTCCTATATCAGGTCAAGTGCAAAAATGGCTATAACCCAGCTGTGGCAAAAACCCGAAAGGGCGTCGCAGGCAAAATTGGGTACCCCGCCGCGTGAAAACCCGAAAGGGCGCGCGGGCAAAAGCAAGAGGGGGCTGGCTTCGGTGAAAACCCGAAAGGGCGCTTAGGTCAGTAATGTGAATAAAAATGAATGCTGAATAGTGATGAACCATCCGTCGTCCAAAAGGCCATTTTCGAGGTCGGGGCGAAGGTCTTCATCCGATATCCCACTTATACACGTCTAGTGTCTACCTTTTCGACCCTTGTCACCATCGGCAAGATCGGTCGCTACCTATCCGGCTCTTGTCACCATCGGCAATACCGTCTACCTTTTCGACCCTTGTCACCATCGGTAAGATCGGTCGCTACCCATCCGGTATTTGTCATCATCGACAATACCGTCTACCCCTTTCGACCCTTGTCACCATCGGCAAGATCGGTCGCTACCTATCCAGTTCTTGTCACCATCGGCAAGACCGTCTACCCCTTTCGACCCTTGTCACCATCGGCAAGATCGGTCACTACCTATCCGGTTTTTGTCACCATCGGCAAATACCGTCTACCTTTTCGACCCTTGTCACCATCGGCAAGATCGGTCGCTACCTATCCGATGTTTGTCACCATCGGCAATACCGTCTACCTTTTCGACCCTTGTCACCATCGGCAAGATCGGTCGCTACCCATCCGGTATTTGTCATCATCGACAATACCGTCTACCCCTTTCGACCCTTGTCACCATCGGCAAGATCGGTCGCTACCTATCCAGTTCTTGTCACCATCGGCAAGACCGTCTATCCCTTTCGACCCTTATCACCATCGGCAAGATCGGTCGCTACCCATCCGGTTTTTGTCACCATCGGCAAAACCGTCTACTCCTTTCGACCCTTGTCACCATTGGCAAGATCGGTCGCTACCTATCCGGTTCTTGTCACCATCGGCAAGACCGTCTACCCCTTTTCGACCCTTGTCACCATCGGCAAGATCGGTCGCTACCCATCCGGTTTTTGTCATCATCGGCAATACCGTCTACCCCTTTCGACCCTTGTCACCATCGGCAAGATCGGTCGCTACCTATCCGGTTCTTGTCACCATCGACAAGACCATCTACCCCTTTTCGACCCTTGTCACCATCGGCAAGATCGGTCGCTACCCATCCGGTTTTTGTCATCATCGGCAATACCGTCTATCCCTTTCGACCCTTGTCACCATCGGCAAGATCGGTCGCTACCCATCTGGTTTTTGTCATCATCGGCAATACCGTCTATCCCTTTCGACTCTTGTCACCATCGGCAAGATCAGTCGCTACCCGTCCGATTTTTGTCACCATCGGCAAGACCGTCTACCCCTTTCGACCCTTGTCACCATCGGCAAGATCGATCGCTACCCCTTCCGGTTCTGGTCACCATCGGCAAGACCGTCTACCCTTTCGACCTGTATCACCATTGACAAGGTCGGTCAATATCTCCCCAATCAAGATCAATAATAGAATTACCACAAGCAACCGGCAGTTACGGTTTCGACGCCTCTTGTCAGCAAGACCTACGTCGGCACCAACCTGACAACTTCTGGAACCCTGTCCCGCGGTGGAGCGAGGCCCCCATCCTTTCCTTGAGAGGGTGGACGCTCTCCTGCTGCACGGACATGGAGATACTTCCCAGCAGGTCGTCAGAACGGCCGCAAGACACAACAAATGCAAATGTGCCATGTGAACAAAAAATAATGTAACATAGTGAAGGAAACTTCTATCTTCATTGCAAAAGGGGAAGTGAATACAAAAGGAGCCCCTTGAGGGGATAGATTACAAAGGCGGACCAGCTAAGGCCGTCTGAAGATATCAGCAAAGTCAATAAGCTCGACACGAGGAGTCGCCCCCAGTTCATGGAGCTGCGCTTCCTCTTCCTGAACCCGAGTCACCTCAGTCTCTAGGGACACGACTTGGCCCTCCAGCAAGGAAGTTCTTTCAATGCCTTGGACTTCCGCTGCCTCCAGCCGCGGTATCTCGGCTTCTACAGTAGCTAGTTCAGAGCGGAGTTCTTCCCGTCGGCTACGTAAAAGATGCGCCTGGGTTGCAGAAGCTTCAACTTGGGCCCTGCTCTCCTGAAGATCAGAGATCAGTGATGTCAGCTCCGCCTGACAGTCAACCCTCTGCAGTTTGAGGGCCGCCAGCCGGTCGCCCATCGTTTTCTCGAGAAAGTCTCGGCGATTCACAAACTTCAACAAGAAAAGCACCCGCTGGGTCCAGATATCTAGAGGACAGCCCAGTGCCTGCAGCCCGATCGTCAGTCGCGCAGCCGCTTCCTTCAACTGGAAGTAAGACAGCGTTGGCTGAGATTCCACAACTCGACGTAACATCTCTAGATGTTGCCAGACAAATTCCTCCGATGAGGTAATGCCCAGGGAAGCCGCCGGAGGCACCTCGAAGGTCACTTCTTTGTCTATGACGGCCCATAAGCCGGTGTCAGGCTCGGAAGATGAGGATGGAACGGCCGTCAAAGCCGAAGAAGCAGATACCACGGCAGCCTGTTCCTGCTCAGTCGGACTCCTGTCAGGGCTTCCTTCAACAGAGCCTAGGAGAGACGGAGGTTCTAACTCTGTCTCCGACACGAATGGAATCGCAGAACCAGGTGCGATCGTCATTATGGCCGCCGATATAAAACCAGATCCCCTCTGCGGGTCAACCTTAGCCCTTAACTCGGTCGTCGACGCCAGGGCGAGACTCTCCCCCGACTGGCTCGGCTCCGAGGGTAAGCCCCCAACAGCCGCATGTATCCTCACCGGCACGGGGCGGAGTAGGGTGATTGTCCCTGAAGGAGATGTGGTGGCCAGCGGTAGCAGATCCGAGGCCTCTGATGAAACCACAGCAGTATCAGAAGTTGATGCCGGGGAATGAATAGCGGCTTCAGGTTCCTGGAATGAAAAATTCATGTAAACACCAAGGTGAAAAAAAGGAGGGGGATATGCGGCTCTATAAAGGGGCGAATAGAGTTTACTATGATGGCGGCATCCATCTCTTCTAGCCCCTGAATAGAAGATTCCAACCCTGCAGACGAAGCGGCAAAAGGAGGGGTTATCTCCGCCTCCACGTCCAATTCAGCAAATTCCTCCTGTACCACTCCCTCGGACGGTGCCCTCGGCAGCCTCGGAGGACTGAAAATCAAAGCATCGCTTGGTAGTATGAAGGGAGCTGCTGCCCCTTTGCTGCCTGTTGCAGACCCCAGTTCATCACCTTCTGAAGAATGATGGTCAGTCTCTTCGTCAGAAGGGGTGGTAGAGCTGCTCGAAGAAATATATATGCCGATCTCAGGTTGGCCCGCCTCCTCCGTCGCCTGACGGGACGCTGAGCGGGTAAGCACACGCCGCAATGGGATAGCACCCTTCTTCAGCGCAGTCTTATGTCCCGCGGGCTGTAAAGGAGCTTCCACGACAGGCGCCTCAGCCGCCGCGCTGACCGCCCCTGCCATCACAACAAAACAAGTGTATAAGGCAGGATGTAAAGCTCAATGAAAGGGGCAACCCAAAGAACCACAATTGTGCAACTCACCCTCGGCCTCACTGGCAGGCGTAGGAGAAGGAAGTCTGACATCCTCCTCAACAGCGGGGAGACTCCCCTCTGTAGCTCCAACTGTCTCAGTCACCCCTACCGGGGCTATGACGGAGGGCCCTATCTCTCCGGCTTCCAGGGCGGTTTCCTCAGCAGATGTGGTGTCAGCCGCTCCTTGTGCTGAAGCCATACAAAGAAGACATCAAAAATGATGAAATGAATGAAAATGAAAATGCCGTGAAAAAGAGCATCCCCTTATACCACACAAGGAAAATAATGTCACCTTCAGCTGCTTGCTGAGTAGCTTCTCTCCGAGCGGCGAACTGTTCAAATGATGGCACCTCGGGCAGGGGAGTCTCAGGCGCATCAGTCGAAGGCCGCTTGGAAGAAGTTTTCCGAGCCTTCCTCGCTCGGCCTATTGCAACTTTCATTGCAGAGGCCGCTCTCTTTTTGCCAGGCGGCAGTGGAGTAGTAGTCGGCGCTGGTGCCGGGACCTCAAAATATTCCGGCTTCTGTGCCTGGGAGATGATCTTTCTATAAAGCCCCTGCTGCTTGATATCCGGACGGTCTGTCAAGTGAAGCGCACGCCGTTATGAAGGAGCAAGGCAACAAACTAATCCACATGTCAACGGAGGAGCGCTTACCTGCCCGGCCGTTGTAAAAAGATGAGAGTGGCCAATACTGGTAAGCCACCTCCTTGCTTCGGGATGCAGCCTCCCGAACAAGCCAGCAGACGTCGCCGATCTTCTTACACTTGTCAACTAGATCGGCCAGGTCCGCATGTCCGTGCGAAGCTATACAATGATACAAGCCGAGGTGGTCAAAGCCCCAGACATCGGCATAATGAAAAGATACAAATAGAGGCTTGTCCAGAACACCAGCTGCGGGACTCTCAAGGGTCAGTCCGTGGATGCTCATCAGGACAAACAGCCAGGATGTATGCTGATAGTATGTCGAGGTTCTGTCCTCTCTATTAACAAACGCCCGACACGGGTAAAAGCGATCCACCTCGCACTTCCATGAAACTGCTTTGGAGAGCGGCTCCTCGATAGGGAACGGATACTGCTGAAGCTCCAGGCGGGAACCACCAATCTGGCACAGGTGTTCTAGATTCTGCGTGAAAGCATCTTCACTTATATCAGCAAGAACGGGTGTCAGTGGGTCGGCTACTCCCTCCTTGATGGCTTTCCTGCCCGCTATATATGCCTCTGCCTCCTTCGGGTGGTGAGAAAATAATCTCTTCAAATGAGCTTCGTCAATGTCAAAGACGGGCCCATGCTGCTGGCTCAGAAAGGCACGCTCGGCCACATCCCAGCATGTCATCCGGGCATTGCGGTAGAAGCTCGTGCGAGCATTCCACCATTTTATGTACTCCGGAGTGACTCGAGGGACTCGATTCGGCACCGGCACTCTGAAAGTATTGGCGTCCCGGCGGTGAAAATAGTCCCACCAGGAACGACCTTCGTCCACGACGGTCGAGCCATGCTTTGACCTGCTGTCTAAAGGAAACAGGGCAACCGAAGGTGAAATGTGCTGATCGTAGCCGAAATACCGGCCGAACCTGAAACGATAGTAGGGTTCCAAATAAACTGCGCCCCCCTTTCTGAATACTAAAACACTGGGATGGATTGATAAAACCCAGTCAACGAGTTCAGGCTCCAAGACTGGTCGGGTCACGGTGTTGCCCGAAATGAAGTGTGTGAAGGTCTCCACCGCCTCGAGCTTACACTCACGCTGACGATCCACCAATGGAGATGAATGTGCGGCCAGATTCCAAAAGTGGATAGTCCCCGCCGAATCCGTCGGAACCCTTGCCAGTCGGCCACGAATGGAGAAAAGTTGCTGGGACACCGGACCCGGCTCAGCACTTGCAAACTCCAGCATTCTGGGATACAATGTCATTGTCTGCAAAGTCCGGGGAGCTAACTCTGGGAATAAACTGCACACCCATGCATTAAAAAAGTGAAACGGCCCCACCGTCCGGAAGGAACGGGGGATCCGATGCCCATGAATATCCCCAAGGGATTTTTAAATCAGGCACAGTGCAGCGGGACATATTGCAAGCCGTATGCCCCAAGCCATCTGACAAGCCGGGTATATTGCCTCCGGCCTAATGACTGTCTCATCCCCCTGTGGGAGAGCGAAAGTACATAGCCAGAAGGTGAGGTATGCAGCACAATGGGTGAGGGGATCCGCCCCCATCGGATTCGGCCCCCGGCGGGTTATCCCCCGAAGAGAAGCAGGCAGCTCCGACTTAAACTTGGGCGGCCTACTAGGCTTGCCCGCAACAGGAGCTACATGAGGGAACTCACTGTACTTCAAAGGGCCCCCGAAGAAACACTGAATCCAATGTCCTGCTCGGACTCTCAGTTTGCTGCTCTTCTCCCGGGGCCGGTATCCCTTTGAGGATCCCCTATTCAGCGTCAGGCAGAGGGAGAGGTATGCCTTCATCAAGTACCGGTACGAATAGCCGAAGTAATATTCACCTTCGCCGTCTGTTTCGTCCTTGATGAAGTCATGAATGCAGACCTCCTCATAGGGCTCTCCGTTAATCGGCAGGCCCGATAGCTGTGATAGGCTCCATAGATCCAGAGAGGTTTCACCTTCTGCCGTATAGAAAGTATTGAACTGCGGGCAAAATACTTCAAACATGCCACAACATAGCCCCTTTGAAATGGGATATCTGAAGCGGGATGCATACACACTGTGGTACACCTCGGCCCTGACCAGCAGCGGTGCATATTCTTTCAGAACATACTCTGTAAATTCCACCGCCCCCACACGAAAGAGGTGAGCATCTGTCACCTTCGTGTCTGCAAACTACCCAGCTGCCAATTGAAATTTGAACTGAACAGCCAAGCAGTTCAGCACAAACGGTTCCTCTCTGTAGCCCCACTTGATGGGCGCCAAGAATAAACCGTAGCCGGGTTTCTCCCTGTTAACCCGACCTATGGTGTTGTCCCACCTGGCTGGTGTGAATTCTGGAGCCCGTGTCAGCATCTTCTGCTCTGCCTCCAGCTCTGTTACCCCTAAAACGGCGTTCCATTTGTGCCGCTCCCCCGGAAGATATATGGTATCGCCACGATACACAGAACCTTTCAAGCTGTCCCGGTCCAGCAGCATGGCCCGCTCCACCATCCGAGCCAGCATGACGTCCCTCTTCCCAGAGACGTTGAAGGTACAAATGTAAGGCGCGAGATGACGATCCTTCGGGAAGTCCGCACGGTAGTCGTCATCGCGATTGAAGTCCAGTCCTCCCTCGACGGTTACAATGCGAGAGGCGGATACTATATCTGTTTCGGAGCCAGAGGATTCATCAACTATGGCAATCCTCCCAAGTCCCCGGTCCAGCTGTCCAACATTCCTCCAAGTCACAACGGGACCAGAAGCCCTGCCTTGAGGAGAAGATTCAACATCAGCACGACCGGAGGCAACGCGGCTAGAAGAAGAAGCCATCTCCAGCGAGCTGCAAATATGAAACCAAGGAAGAAAGAATAAGAAGGTGATATAAAGAAAATACATATAGAAAAGAAGTTTTCAGAAAATTTCGACAGCATCTCCCCTTATTGAGAGCATGCCCAGAAGTTAAATGGGAGAACACCCACCAAGAGGGGGTGACTCCAAAATAAATAGGGACGGAGTCCCGAAACAAAATTCCCCGAAGGGAAGGCTTCCACGCCGACCAATTCCCGGGCGACGGAGGGAGAAGGGGAGGAGGAGAGAGAAGGCTCAGGAGCGAATGAGCCCTTCTCTCCCCCTCTCAGCGCTTATAGCGCCCCGGCCAGAAGGCGCGCCGAGAAGGCGGCCGCGCCGACCGGCCGGACGCGCCAAAAGGCGCGCCGAATGGCCCCCGCGCCGAGAAGATCACCGCGCTGAGGGGAGTACCGCGTCGAGAATTTTTGCGCCGAGGCCACCATCACGCCGAGGAGGTAGTGCCGGAAGCGTCTGTGGAGCCAATCACCTCACCAGGGGTGATATTATCACCAGATCAAGCCAAAAATGCTGGTGTTCATCCAAATTTGCTTATAAAGCATGGAAGTCACGCAAAGCAGAATGAAGACTCAGAGTCAAAAGGATAGCCAATGCACAGGAGCAGACCTGAAGAGACCACGAAGCACAGTGTGTGACGTGATGTACACCCGCATGTCCCGTGTCGCTCATGCTTCACTCACGCCACCTACGGGTGGGGGGCATTTATTGACACCCAAAATATACCAGAAGAAACTACAGCATATTCACAGCTTTGAAGATCAGTAGAGGGCACAGTTCACATGTTACCCCGGGAGATCTGAGAGTCTGAATAGAAGAAACCCACTACCCCTATCATTCTGTTCGACTAAAGCCATCTCTGGCTAGGTCGCTGTCCAGTGCTGCTATCTTTCAAGATAGTCGGGCTGATTAAACTACACCAACATTCAGGCAATCATCTGCCTGCTGAAACAGATGTTCAGACATCTCTGATACTCCTGGACCAAGACGCACAGTGCCCCGTATGCATGTGTGAATCCAAGGTGTAAATGGGCTCGGTGGAGTCGCAATATGTATGGGTCAAGAACCCCACTGTCGAGAGGAGCTCGCTAAGTGTATCCTGGACGACTGGGCCGAATGACAAATATATGGGCCAAGCCCAAGCAAGACAGGACGCGCCGACGGATGTCACGCCGGGAGAAGCGATTCTGGCGCGCCGGGAAGCTCATGCCGAATGCACGAAGAGCCTCACCGCTATAAGAGGCCTGCCCTTCGAACGAAAGGGAAGAGGATAGAAGAAAGAGAAGGAGAGAGGCAGATAGGGGAGAGACACACAGAGGCCAAGATACACTGAGAAGAGAAAGAGGGAGTTCGAGAGCCCTTGAAATAAGCTGAGGAGAGAAAGAAAAAGGAGAGAGTCAGAGGCTCGAAGAAGGATCCAGGTGGGAATCGTCGGGCGGCTGCAGTCTCCTCCGCTTCTCTTCCCTATCTATCTCGATCTTCCCCTCTGTATTTTCCGATCTCTGGCACCTTTGCTTCTATAGCATCGGATGCGAATGTAACTCTGTTTGCAGGGACTAAGCATGTATTTTTCTTTCCGATTGAGTCGGATTTCTTCTTCTAAATAGCGTGTAAGCCATTTGGCTGGAATTATCAATGAAAGAACGGGCTGATCTCTGCTATTTTTGATCATTCCCCTTCCTCTTTTTCTTCTTCTGTTGCATCCGAGGTTCTAGTACGTGCATTGCCACCGCTAGCCTTGAATGAATGTTTTATGTTTTATTGCCTCCATCCGGTTGAGGGTTCTTCCCCATTACTCCATCCCCTTCCTTTGCCACATTTCGAGGGCCTGAGACAGTCTATCTCATGGCTCCTCGAATGTGGAATGAAAGGGATACCTTCGAAGGTTTGCCGTTTGTGTTTTGCTCCCAGTGAGGCTCCCTGAGGAGGGGTGTTCCCCCTAGAGTCTTCTTCCCCCCCTCTGGCCATTTAATACAGCTGAGATTAAACCCCCTACTTTGTGTGTAATCTCCTGAAACCATGCCGTAAGAACCTTTCCAAAGAAAAACCCTCTGTAGGCAATCTCCCAGCGCCAGTATCTCCCGGCGTGGGTTTTGCGCCGAGTGCTTGCCGCGCCGGTTGCATCTCCCCATCGCGCCGAGACCGCTCAGTTTCTGTGCCGAAAGCTACCCCCCTTTTCCCCATCGATGCCTGGGCATCTTCTGGCCACCTTGATGCCTTAGTGCTCATCCGGATGAGTCATATAGCCTCTGCCCATCACGTTCTGATCGTGGGTAGGCACCGCTTCTCCCCCTCTGTTGTCACGGGAGCTATAGCAAAGAGGGTGGGAGCCCCTAATATTCTACAACCCATCAAGTCAAGGAGCTCTGCCTCTGCATGACCTCCGATCGACTATGTTGGGGATATTACAACAGAAGGGGGTGAGATCTCGTATGGTCCGACCCTCCTCGGATTACGGGCTACGCCCGGCACCTATTCTGGTTTCTACTCCAGCACTCGTGAGTAGATATCCCATAATAATTTCTGGGCACACTCCCAAATTAAGGGGAGATGCTATCAAAATTTCCCCAGAACTTTATTCTGCTATGCACTATGCTTCATCGGAATTGAGTACTTAATCCCTCGACACGGCAACAGCCTGAGCTACGTCATCTCATGGCCTCTTGCCATCACAGGGAATAGGTGATGATCTCCTCGGACCTCTGGGCAAGTGTAATCACCTTCATCCTCCGTCTTCGTCCATTCATCACCTTGCAGCCCTCATCAAATGAGAAAAAAAAAACCCCTCACAGCAGCCCCCCTTCAAACCTTAGAAAATGCCCTCCCCCCGGCGCCATTGCCTCTCGGCGCCAAACCCGCGCCGGGTGGGTGGCGCGCCGGGACCAGGCCATGCCGAGATCCAGGGCGCTCCGGGACCAGGCTGGGCCGAGACCCCCCCCCCCCCTGAGCCCCTCCATCGCGCCGTTTTCCTTCGCGCCGAAACCAGACTGGGCCGATGCCCTTTTAAACCCCCTCCCCTCGCGCCGTCTGCCCTTCGTGCCGGGATCTCCAGCGCCGACTAATATCTGTGTCATTTCACCTTACTAGTGGGTGCTCTTCTTCAAATCTTGACATCTCAACAATCCCATTAAACCCCAGAATAGTCGTCCCAAACCCAGAGGTCCTACTCCCATCAACCTTTTAAGCCAACCTTCAGCATCTTGCGAGGGAATTATCGTCATTCACCCGGGGCCCGGAGATATATGAATGGGGGGGGGGGTTCCACCCCTACATTATGCCGAACCCAACATTTCTTCGGCTACCCCGCTGACCCTCGGAGTTCTGCCATTGCATGTCCTCCGGTGGTCCTTTTAGGGGAATATTAACGAACGGCGCAGATGGTTCCGTCATATTTGAATCCTTTTTGGACCTAGGCCTGTGCCTGATCTTCTTTTGGGTCTCCATTCTGGCTCTCCATGGATGGATGTCCTATCTCCCTCTCTTCGGTATAATCCGAAGGAAGAGGGTATGCTATCGGGTTTACGCTGTTGCATCGTCATCATCATCGTATCTGTTAGCATTCATACTTTCGCTAGTGTGATGGTGGTCCTCGGACCTTCTTCTTTCGTCACCCCGAGGATCCATTTTCCCATTAAACTACACATCTTTTGCATGATTAATGCTGCATCCTGCCTGTCATTGCTACAATCGTCATGTAGTTCTTTTTACGACGGCTTCGACAGCCCGCTATCTCGGCAATTAATCAAAGGTGTTCCCTCCTCGTGAGGGATGTAATTAACGCCATAGCCTTTATGGTATGGCGGACTGCTGGTCCCGACCGAACCTCACATTCGCCCGACATGGGTCAGAATGAGCGCACAATAAAATCGTCACTCATGTGACTGGCACGCCCGCGTCGTCAATCAGTCAGTTGACTACCAGTTAGTTAATTGGTTGATCGATACGCGAACGAAAAGGCGAACGAAAGAAAAGGTCGCAAACAGGCGTCAATTTCTGAATTGACGACCTTGAGGAAGTCGTGTTTTTGTGTAACGCCCTTTAGTAGGTCGTTTACTCTTTGTCCTCTCGATGGATTTCACGCCTTAGTGAAAGGCGTGTTTCATTTTTTAAACGACTACATATATAGGCACTTTTCATGATTTGACGCCGTCCAGTGCAGGCGTGTTTTTATGAGCTTGGATATTCATGTGTGTTAATGAACTTAAGTGCTATTATTTTGTTGAATTGTTTTAATTAAGCACTTATGATCATATCATGATTTAAATGGAAAATTATGTTTGATTATCTTGAATTTCGAAAACTGATGAATTTTCAAAGTGCAGAAGTTTGCAGGATTAGAGGCATTTGGGGTCGCTCGTGGGAGTGATGTCATGCTCATCATCTTGTATTTGTTCGTTGTAAGCATTATTACTATATGATATCTACGTTATTATAGCATATCAAGGACCTTGTGGTTCTGATGAACCTGGAATTTGAGTTCCCCTTCATCAAAAACGATGATAATTCCAGGAGAGTCTTGATCACACGGATAGGCCGTTGAGTCGTTCAAGGTTTGGGACGATGGTTCCACTTTCTAAGTTGATGCGCGGACAAACGAGCTTCGGCTTAGTGTCAGCTCAGAGAGCTGGATTCTTGACTAAACCTAGACGGCTTAGCAATATTATCCTTGAGTATTTTCTATTTTTAGTTTCTTTTAATCTTTTCTTTTAGCCCAGCATGCATCATGTAGGACTTTGAGATTCATGATGAAAATCTTCATATTATGGTGATAATGAAGGTCACTCGCTCTTGATTGAGTTGACATGAGATATTCCATTCCAAATCAAGTACTTTTTTTTCTCTCTGGAGCCGCTCAGGCTGATTCCTTGAAAATGTCCCTTTGTTGGATCTCCATCTCAATTCTCTTTATTTTTCTGCAAATCTACCTTGGTTGTAGCACGTCCACGTTGGCTGGTAACCACTCTCCAATGGTCTTTCCCTATCGTGCCCGCGCGCACACCTTTTGCCTTACATTTTACTTGTTTAGCTTAGTCTCCTTTATCCGACAAATTGATGCTTCCTTGGAATCATTCGGAGTTGTTTCGTTCAGAATCTTGGAAAGATTTCTAATGCTTAGTGTCTGAGGCGTGTCACATCACACCTTGACATCTACTTATCAATTCGCTCCACTTCATTTCATTTTGTTGCACTTTCACTCCATTTCCGTCTCACTCCCTTGCAAAGCAGACGCCAAGGCGGGGCAGCTGTAGACACGCCAAAAATGACACTTTGTTGAATAAATCTCATGTCACTATGATGACGCCCCAAAGTGAACTTCAATATTCCCATAATATAAGGTTTTTTATTTTTGTGGGTTTTCCGTTGCATTTTTGCATTATTTTTGTGATTCGCGACCTGAAGAGGGGCATTATCTAAATGGCGACCATATCTAGGGCGTTTTCTAAAGAAAGGACGACTAAATATCAGGGCGTCAATTCCTGGTATTATCCGATTTTAAAGTAAATGCAAAATCAATTTAAATTATTGGTTAACGTCCTTCCTAAGGGCGTGTTTTAAATTAACGCCTCTATCCTAGGCGTGTTCTCATGATTTTCAAACAAAGCAGGTTCTATTGCCAAAATTAGATCCAAGAAGTGACGCCCTTGATAGAGGTCGTGTTTTGAGTAACGTCTTGATGTAGGTCGTCAATTTCAAAATTGACGCCCGTATCTAAGTCGTGTTTCATTTCGGAGTCCTGCCTTTTTCCATCTTTCCCTCACAGTTCCCTGCCTTGTTTCAACCTCTTGCTCGATGTTAATCCTTTCCTTGGATATTCCTTGCCCGTTCTTATCTTCCCTTGTTTGATCACATCCGATTGGAATCTTATATAAGGAAGCCTGGATCGATCGTCACAAAGTTAGGAACACCCACATATACAGAGAAAAAGATTGCAGGTTCTGTACGAGTTTTCTTTCTTCTTCCTGTGCGGTCGTTCCTCTGCATCCTTTTCATAGGAGTTCGCTTGTGTCCATTGCTTCCTCTTCTTCCCATCAACATATTCTTCACACGGTTTCCCTTTACTGTCATCAGGGACAGCAGGGTTCTGTTATTTTGTTTACTTCGTTTGTGAGCATATCATCCTTTGTCCCACCGTCAATCTTTCTTATTGCATTAAGTCCCATCATCATCATTATTATCATATCTCCTTCCCTAGCTCTTCTCTAGGGGTTTAAAAAAAAAACAAAAAGAGGTGCGCATGTTGATTTCACTTTTCATATCATATTATTTATTTGGGATTGATTCTACACGTTGGCTGATCCACTTCTTTGTTTGTTTGTTTCATTGTCTTTTTGCAAGGTAATCAATTAAGAGAGACCCCCTTCATCGGCCGGCCGATAGAAGGCGGAGGAGGAACCCCACATTATCCCGCACCCAAATTTCCACCAGGTACTCGCGATCCTTTTTTCTTCTTATTGAGGTAACCCCTCTGGCGATCACATTTCCTTTTAGCACCACGTGCTTCTCTTGGCTTATTATCATCTCCCCTCTTATATTGCTCTTATTATGTTCTTATTATTTCCCCCTGTGAGTGGATTTATGTCCATCTACATTCCCCGGCACACTTTTTCAAACCTTCCCCGGCACACTCTTTTAGCCCTTCCTCGGCACACTTTTTCAAACCTTCCCCGGCACACTCTTTTGTCCCTTCCTCGGCACACTCTTTTAGCCCTTCCCCGGCACACCCATCCACCCTTCCCCGGCACACTCTTAGCTTGCCTTCACCACCCTCTCTCAGCGCTCGGGTGCAAGGGAGACAATGCCGCATTTTCACCAGGATTAATATAATAATAAAATAATAATAATAAATAATAATAATAATGAAAATAATAATAATAAAAAATAAAATAAAAAAATAAAAAGGATAAAAGGAAATAATGCAAGCTTCCCTTGTGCAATTAACAAATAAAAAGAAAGCACCCCTCCTCCTCCATGCATGCATTAATCTGATCGCATCAAAACTTGCATAAATAGGGCCTTGTACATCGTGTGAAGACCCTCCCACGCACGCTCCAAATGCAACAAATAATAATAATAATAATAAGTAATAGCAATAATAATAATAATAATAATAATAATAATAATAATAATAATAATAATAATAAAAAACTCATAAAAAGATAAAAAAATATAAAATACATAAATAACAAAAAAAAATAAAAGAACGACAATAAAATAAATAAAGAAAAGAGAATATAACGCACCGGTAATAAAAGGAGAATCAATGAGCAATACAAGAAAAATAAATAGCTAAATAAATGAATAATGATTACAATAATGAGTAGAACGATGCGGCTCTCATCATCCCCGAACCCTACGTATAGGAATATCAATAAGGCCTTCATGGGTCACGCTTAGACCTCGGGCCCGTCCCGATTATGGTCATTGTCTGACCCATATCATCGGCCTATAGCCCGCTCCCTTTGAACACGTCTTTGGTTCTGGGATCTGATCCCGGAACACTCCCCCGTTGCCTCTTGGCATCGGAAAGATTAACGACGCTCACGCAAGTCTTGTTTCGACCGCGGGGGGGCCCACCGCAGTATGGTCACGGCTTGATCTTGCACCGAGCCGATAAACTGGTTGGTTTCTGACCGCTTTAACTGGGATTTAATTGAATATTTCTCGTTCCTCTGAACAATAAATTTGCCGTACCCCGGCATATGTTTCGATTTTCCCATGACGATTGCACTTTTCTCGAGCCGGACATTCGTCCGAACATTAAATGGTCAAACACATGACCAACATGAGCTCAAATACTTTCTTCATGCCCTCGTGTGAGGACGTAAGTGTTTCTTAATATATTTTTATGTAATTAATTTTCTGGCCATGAGGCCCTTTTTCTCGGCGATTGATCAAGGGTGTTCCCCTCTCTGAGGGGATGTAAATAACGTCGTGACCTTTATGACGCGGCGGGTTTTGGTCCCGACACGAACCACACAATCGTCTGACTGAGTCAGATCGAGCGCACCATGGGCTTCCATGAAGCCCGAATAAATTGTCACTTCGGTGACTGGCACGCCCACGCACTTAATAGACGAATCAACCATTCCCGAATAGACGAGCACAACAATAAACGAAAGAAAAGTGCGTCCACAAGTCTGGCACGCCCGGTGGGACCAAAACCACCCTTCATCTCTTCGCCGGGATTAAGGGCCTTATGGCCCCTTCTTAAAATACTAATTATTTGATCTTCAATTGCAGGGTTGCATTCGTGAGATCACGATGGTCGTCTCTTGCGAACCGCTTGCTGTTGCCAACCATGTCACCCGTGGCTACTTGGCTGTGCCGATGCAGTTCGGCAGCTTTCCACCCATCGTCGGCTTCCCCAACTTCTTGGGGGTCGCATTCGTGGAACTCTTGGAGACCCAGGAGGTGGACTGCGTCGCCACTGCAACGACGACATCAGACAAGACCAAGGTGATGGACTGCTACGTCCACCAAGCTGCTCCTTATGCCTCCGTCAATCGGAAGTGCTCACCGGCTGCCAGGCGGGTAGCCAAGAAGAACAGCGGCATACTGCACGGCCAGTTATCTGCTTCGGGCAAGTCCGTTCTTATCGGAGGAGTCCAACTGTTCTTGAATGACCGCCAGGCCAGGATTACACCTGAGAGGGTGATCACCGCAGTGCCAGTGCACAACTCTTTTGAAGCATTGGCCCACATCAAGACGGACCGTGCTAAGTCCAAGACAAGGGGTCGGTTGCTCCCAAAGCCAACCAAGCTCAAGCAGATCTGGGTGCCTAAGAAAGCCCATGCTGTCCCCGCCATCCGTGGAGAACTTTTGAGGGTCCGCCAAGCAGGACCAAAGGAAGATGCACAGGCTGAGGTGATAGCCCCAATTCATCCCTCGCCAGCATTGGCTACCCAGGCCCAGTCGGGGAAGATGTCCCACCACACCAAGCTGGGGGCAAGGATTCCTGTCTTTGAGAAACCAGCTACTTTCCGAAGACCATCCACTAGAAAAGCAAAGAAGAATAGAAGTCTCCAGGCTTGCTCCTGTAACACAGTCGGAACGGCCGGCCACTATGGGGCTCCGCCCCCGGATTATGATGAAGCCGCTAGGCTCGCTAAAGGGCTAGAACCCGCTATCGCAAGACAAGGGGCTGTGATTACAGCGCAAGCCCATACTGAAACACCCGATGTGGATCTGATCACGGTGACTGTGAATGTGGTCACCACTGGAAATGATGGAGAGGAACCATGGCCTGCTTTAAATGCTCCGACGGGAGAGCAAGGTCATGCTCCCAGCTCCTCCATGCCTGATCAGGCCACCATGATGCTCATGATGCAAAGATACCAGCAAGAAATTGAGATGCTGAGGAAACAACTCAGCGGCATGAATGTACATGCTCTGGCTTCAAGGCAGGTCGAGCTCCCTCTTGAAGCCTCACGGAGAGGTGCTAATGAACATGCAGCTACCCTTCCAACCATGGCTTCTCGGCCGTCACTTGATCATGCTGGGGGCACGGCCCCGACTCTACAGCCTACTCTCCCGTTGCAGGGGACGGCTACTACACCTCAACCAATGGTGCTGATGCCACCAACGACCCAACAAGCTCTATGTCGCCCGAGCTCGGCTGACCCGGCAGGGATAAATGAAACAATGATAGAGCAAATGATATAAAAGAAGCTGGTAGATCGAGGTGGTGATGATTATGCCTCATTCGATGCCTATAAGGTGCCGTACCCGATCCACCATGCTGCTAAAAAGCTACCTCCCGGCGTCACTAAGCCGCCAAAATTTGATAAGTTCAATGGACAAGGATCGCCAAAGGAGCACATAGCCTATTACATCAACATGATGGGTGATTTGGCGACCGACGAGTCCTACTTATTAAAGTACTTTGGGTCCTCACTGACGAGACTTGCTTTCGAATGGTACTCCAACCTGTCAGCTGGAGCAATCAATGATTGGTCAGATATGCAGCGCCAATTCCGGGAGCGGTTCCATATTGCCGAAAGAGAAATAACCATGGCTGAGCTCTATACCTCCAAGCAGAGGCACGATGAGACTGGCTTGGACTATATCAAACGATGGCGAAATCTAGCATGAGATGCAAACGCCCGCTACACCAAGAGGATGCAGTTCAAATATGCAAACAGAACTTGAGGCCGGATATCCTCGAGAGGATGATCGGGAGTGATTTTAAGACTTTCGACCGGCTAAACAATGTGGTGGCCGAGATCGAGGCCTTCCTCTCCAGCTATCCTTACATTCCCACTCCTGCAAGCCAGAGGAATCGATTTGTCGATAAGCAGTCAGAGCCGAAGGAGGCTTGTACGATTGATTTCAAGGGGTTTGAACCCCATAAGAACATAGGCAAAAGGCTTGTTAGCCCTCCCCTTGCTGAACCCAATGAACCACAAGAGGGCCCATCCTTGCGGACTAAAATGAAGAAGCTATATTCCTTTCCTAAGGAGAGGACCCGGGCCTTGTTTGAATGGGCCACCCAATACAACAAAGTCACCCTCCCGGAGCCGAAAAGGCCGACAGATGCTAACAGAAGAGATGATCCCCGCTTTTGCCCGTATCATCAGATGATCGGTCACCCTATTGAAGATTGCTATCCATTCAAAGATGCTATTGAACGGCTGATCCGAAGGGGAGAGCTCCAGATGGGCGACCACAAGGTTGACCCTCCACTTCCTCATGAGTTGCCCGATTTTAAAAGGGCGGTCAATATGGTGTCTTTGCACCCGCTAACACCAGAAGGGCCAAGGCCTTCTGCAAAGAAGGATGAAAGGAGGAAGCTGAAGGTCAAAGGGAAGGGGGTTACCCTCTCTTGCGATACATTATCTAGCCTTCCCGGCACGAGCCAAGCCGCTAAGGAAAGAAATGGAGAACCATGTTGTCCACCGCCCGTCAGAGAGGCGCGCCACCATACTCCCTCTCCACGTGAGAACATGGGGGCAAGAATGCCAACTTTTGAAGCATGGGATTCCCCTGGCAATGATGACGAGACGCTGCTGGCCCCGCCCAGAGTCCAGACGGAAGGCAGCACCTCCAGCTCCCCTCAACCTAACCCTGCCATGGTAGCAGAACTATATCAAAAGCTTCAGGAGACTGAAGTGCTAAGAAGAAAATTAAGTGAAATGGGTCTATACCTAGCTATACCCGGACAGGCCGGGTCACCTCCCGAAGTTTCACAAAGCGGCGCTAAGCCCCGAATGACACGTGATTATACTAGGGGCACCCCCTCGCAGCATCCTCATCACGCGCCTCCCGCGCATCTCCCGGCTCCCCGAACATGTCAGGGGGCAGCTAGCACATCTCGCGCCATGTCATCCATGGCCCCGCTTCCACAACCGACTGGCTCGAGCCGTGGCTTTTCGACTCCGCCAATAATGAGTAAGCCGAGAATGGAGCGTGCTGCTAAACTAAAGCTAGCCGAAGAAGAGATCACCCAAGCAATGTTGTATAAGACCAAGCAGAGGGATGATGAATATGCCTCGGATTACATTCAGCGGTGGAGGGACCTCAATGCAAGGTGCAGGCATTCGCCCAACTACCAGGACGCTCTCCAAATATGCCAGCACAACATGAAGACGCACCGCCTGCTGAGTGTGATTGGCGTCAAAATTAAATCCTTCGAACAACTGGATGATCTTGCGACGGATGTTGAAGACCTCTTGGCAAAACATTGCCCATCTACTGCTGTCCAGAATTGTGAACATAGGCCGACTGATGAGTCACAGGCACAAATGGAGACAAATCCCACTGACCTTGAGGCCTTTGGGCAACGACAGAAGAAATTGAAAGAGGCGGCTGGCCCTCCCTCCCCTAAGCCCTTTGAGCGACACTTTTCACTGAGAGGCAAAATGATCAAACCCTATTCCTTTTCAAAGGACAAGACTCGGGCTCTTTTTGAGTGGGCCCAAGAATATGGCAAAGTAATGCTCCCAAAGCCCAAGAGACCGAATGAGGCAGAAAGAAAAGATGACCCTCAGTTTTGCCTATACCATCGAGGTTTGGGGCATTCTATTGAGGACTGCTACATATTCAAAGACATCATAGAAGGCCTGATTAACTCGAGTGAATTGCAAATGGGCAAGTATAAGGTGGAACCACCGTGCCCTCACCAGATGTCTGTCTTTAAGGCGGCGGCTAACAAGGCCCCTCTGCGTCGGTCGGAGCAACACAAGCACTAAACGGTGCCTCGGGCCCCATGTGCCCTGCTATCATCTATTCACATGACTTTTTATGAAGAGAATAAGTCACCATGTGCAGGGATTTGCTTTGAGCAGCTCCTTCACTTATTCACCCCCGTCCTGGGGGCACCTTGAGCTGTAATGTCATTTGGGCGTCTACAGGCCCCGTCGAACCTGTAAGGGCACTTGGGCAGCTTAACAGCCCGCTGAAGAAATGGAAATACCATGATTTACTTAAGGCCATGTGGACACCAAAAATTGCACATCCAAATGTCATGCTCGGCCCAACATCAACAACGGCGCCGAGTGAAGAAACCCTGGAGAAATCAAGCACAAAAGGCCCCACAGCCCATGGGCCCCCAAGGAAAATCAAACGGGCCATGACTCGTGCTCGCGATGGGCTCAGAACGGGCCCCAAATACACACCCCGTGTGGAGCCCTTCAGCGGCACGCCCAGCCCCCAAGGGGCCTCAACGGCACACCCTGATGGAGCTCCAGCGGCACGCCCCTTCAGGGTCCCAGCGGCACACCCCATGGGGTGTTCAGCGGCACACCCCCTGGGGTGCTCAGCGGCACACCCATTGGGGTCTTCAGCGGCACGCCCTCTGCAGGCTTCAGCGGCACGCCCTCAGCAGGCTTCAGCGGCATGCCCTCAGCAAGCTTCAGCGGCACGCCCTCAGCAGGCTTCAGCGGCACGCCCTCAGCAGGCCTCAGCGGCACGCCCTTTAGGGGCTTCAACGGCACGCCGTTTTGGCTCCCCCACGGCACGCCTTTTCAACTCTCCAGCGGCACAGCGGTGAAGCTTTTCAACGTCAATGCGACGTGAAGCCCATGCCCTATACATCCTTGGCGCGCAGTGGAGCCGTCTGAGGTGGCAGCTGATCGTTGGGCCACATAGCCTACCCCACTGACACCCAGGACGGGGCAGGTCAACCGCCATCATCACAAGCCATTTCCCACCTTCGATGGCCGTGGCCAAAGCCTCGGCTGCTGGGGAGTATAAAAGACTCCCGTTTTCGACAGAAGAAGGGGACACACACAGACGGACGGATAGGAAGGAAGAGAAGAGAGAAGAGAAGAAGAAGAGCTCTGGCGTGAGCCTCCTCCGACGACCGCCGGGCAGAAGCGAGAGTAAGAGGGGGGGGGCTTGATGTAATAGAAAAAGGGGGGAAAAGTGGGGGACGGTGGTCTCTGTCCCGATTCCCCAATACCTCTTTCTCTTCTACATTTTGTTCTTCTCTGTCCCGTTCTTGCTTTCTTCTTTGGAGTCTTCCTCCTCGTCTAAAGCCCCGTCTTGGGCACCTTTTTTTGTAATATGTATGTAGGGCCATGGCCTTTGGCCCCCCCCCCCCTGAATGAAAAACCACCCTTCTTGGGCCTTTCCTGTCCTTTTCTATTGGTTGGCTCCCGCCTTCATAATGCATGGTGTTTTGTTCATTTTCTCTTCTGCGGCGTTTTTGGAGTCTCCGTGGTGATGTGATCCTTCCCCTATGATCCTTAGTCTCCTGGGTTCTTTGCCGCCTCACGGGAGGGAGAGACCCTTACTTTCTTCCCGATCACCCAGTTACCAATAGACCACTCCCGGCCTTGAAGCCCCCTCTTTTCTTCTTCTTTTCCTGAATAGCCATCAAGTCTCCCAGCCCATACATTCAGCTCTTTCAAGCCTCCAGCGATACACCTTTCCGGCCTTTGGCCGGCACACCTTTTCAGCCCTCAGCGGCACACCCTTCTGGGCCCTCAGCGGCACACCCTGTTCAGCCCTCAGCGGCACACCCTTATGGGCCCTCAGCGGCACATCCTTTTCAGCCCTCAGCGGCACACTCTCCAGGCCCCTCAGCGGCACACTCCTTGACCAGCCCCAGTCCACATTATATGCCCTTAGAGGCCTTCAGTCTGTTGTTCTCCTTCGCATTTTCCGAGGCTCTATAAAGGTATTGCTCCTTCGGGGGCCCACCTCCAGTTGTCGGGTTCCGCCACCTCATGTGGGCGCGTTCCCTGTATCTCCCTTACGCCCCGGGTCAAGGGGAGATGCTGCCGAATTTTTGTGAGAAACTAATAAACAATTAAAAGAGGCAAAAGGAGGCAACAAACGAGCATGATAATTAATGAAACCTTCCAACTCATCAAACCACTGCCGGCACCACAACGAGAACTGAACCGAACTAATTAACTACCCGGCAGCCCGAACGTCCGACCCGCAAGAAAAGAGACTGAACCGAACAAAGAGAACGAACAAAGGGAGGAATTTTATATAAAATTACACGAAAGTTAAGATAAGAAGAAAAGAAAAGCCTTAAAACAAATAATCGAAAACTGATCAAACCTCCACCATCACGCCTCAATTGGCCCTTCGCCGGTACGCTGCTCCCACTGGCCCTCAGCGGCACGCTTCTATTGGCCCTCAGCGGCACGCTCCCATTGGCCTTCAGCGGCATGCTTCCCTTGGCCCCTTTCAGAGGCAGGCTCCCTCCCTTCGCCGGTACACCCTCAGCCACAGTCTCAGCGGGATCCAACGTACAGACTTTGGGCTTGGCAACGTATATACTTCGAGCTGCAATCAAAAGGGCAATGTACAGACTTCATGTTGCAGTGTATAGACTTGGGGCTGGCCGACGTATAGACTTGGCCAATGTATAGACTTTGGGCCCGCCAATGTACAGACTCCACGTTACAACGTACAGACTTTGGGCTTGGCAACGTATAGACTTCGAGCTGCAGTCAAAGGGTCAATGTACAGACTTCACGTTCCAATGTATAGACTTGGGCCAGCCAACGTGTAGACTTCATGACGGCCAGTGTACAGACTTCGGACCAGTCGACGTATAGACTTTATATTGCAACGTGCAGACTTTGCTCCACTCCGCTCCAGTGTATGGACTTTGGGCTTGGCAACGTATAGACTTCGAGCCTGGGGAACGTACAGACTTTATACCCACCCTCACGCCTCAATTGGCCCTTAGCCGGCACGCTTCTCTCACCTTTCAGCGGCACACTCACCTAACTCCTTCGCCAGCACACTGCTTGAACCTTCAGCGGTACACCTGTAGCACCCTAGAAATTTGAATGAAGAATACATAAAAATAATCACGATATTTAGTTGTAGAAAATTTCAAGAATTAAAATTTTGATACAAGAAAAGTGACACTAGTTATTTAGTAATAAATGGGCTTAAATAAAAAGCAGAAATAAATGACCATCAAATAGAAATTCATTGTACCCTCTTATATACTTTAAATTGGAAATATATATATATATATATATAATAATAATAAGGATTCAATTCAAGTATTTAGGAGGAATCTCATTTAAAAATATATATTTATACACGTACATATATATAAAGTTCTACCAACTAAATTAGATAACACTATTTATAAGTCGACTAAATACAATTAGTGGCCCAACTAAATTTAAACACCCAACCCAATTATCTTGATGGCTTGTTCAAACCCCACGTGGCCTCAACCCAAGCCCATCTGCACGTATGCCACTCACTTTAAATCCACTCAAAACAAGCCACGTTAGTGGATCCCCGCTATGGCCAACCCATGGGGTTTTGACTAAAAATAAGACCCAATGCACATACACACTAAACCCACGTGAGGGCCAACCCGACCAAAACCCAATGTTGACCTCCTACGTAGCTCAGAAAGGGCTTGCATGGCTTTATATTGAACTCTAATAGACTCTCTTGATTAAACATATAACTGTTACTATTACGGGACCTTAACATTAAAAAGGCCATCAGGCAGGGGCTTCCACGTTGATGTCGAAAGGCATATGGGTGTTTTAGGGTTGGTTTAATCCAAATATAGGTAGCGGCGGTGGTTTTGGAAAGACTAGGATCATACATGGAAGTTTAAATCCGAATGGGATTTTTATACTCACATAAGACTCCTCGAGTGCTAACAATATAAATATGACCCATGGGAGCAGCACATTACTGCTGCTATTGTTGTTGCCGTTTGAAGGGAAGGAGAGGGTCGTTTGCTGGGGATTCCTTCCTCTTGCTTCGTCTTCCTCTTACCCTTGCTTCGTTCGTTTCCTTTCATCAATCAAGGTAGGCAATCTCCCAAGCAAAAATCACCACTAAATAGCATGATAGATGACAGTGCATGTAGATAGTCTCCATGAACTTTCTATTACTTATTTCTCTTGTTTATTGCATGCATGATTTTATGTTATTTTGGTTACACGTGAACATAAACACATGGGTTAACAATTTTATAATCACATAAATCTATGCTAAAAATCTTGGATATGCATACTTTTGAAATCCCCATATTTTCTCTTAATTTGTCATGCCTTCGTACCGTAATGTTATTAGTTAACAATTTCATTAATTAAATAGATAATTATTAACGTAACACGGCGAACACTGTAGTAGTTATTTAGAGTTATTAGCTTTAATAACTTGTTGGTGGACGTTAGAGTATCCTTTGGCCATGAAAATTTATGGGCATACTATTGGGGTGGAGGCCGAGGTAGTGAGAGTGGTTGCACCGTTTTTCGTGCCCCCTATTGTAAGATCCTCCGTATCTCATCAAAAAATTATTTTGAACATATGGTTAGGTAGAGTTTTTCGAGCCGGTCATTTCGGTATATTATAAGCTAGATTCCGACATCATTTACCCTAGAAACGGGAGGTTTGAAAAAATCGACTTTTTGAAATAACGACCCATATACGGTCGTCAAACTTAAATAGGACACCTAGATGACTAGGCGTCAATTTTGACTATATATATCATGTATATATGTCTTTGAAAATCTATATTTATTAAAATATGTAACCAAAAATTATGGAAAAAATATATTTGGAATCCTTGTATTTTTCTCCTAATTATCATATATTCTATTTTCTTAAATTATTTTAAATAAATCAATGTGCCTTTTAATGTGTGTTTTTGAATTTATTCAATTAAATAGGTATAAATGAAAATTCTTGCTAAATAAATTGAGTTAAAAATCATGAAAATTAACGTTCCCCAAGAGGATGCTAATTAATAAATGACGGCACCCACGGGCGTAAAATAATATAAGTTTATTTAATTATAGTCAATTATAGAATAGGATGGACATGAATTCTATGATTAACGTACACATGTTCTCACCGTTTTCTTCCGTTTTTGACCCATACCGCGGGTCTTTTGGCACTCTCATCTCACGTCCGTAGATGGAGTCTCCGTTTCATGATTGGTTCACGTTATATACTCAACTCTCGGTGACATATGAGCCCTCCGTTGGACATTCCGTTCCTTCGGACTGGCAAGTTAGTCATTGGGACCTCCGTAAGTCTCCTCGTAGCCTTGGATTCCCTCAAGGCCGACTGAGCTGGTTGTACCTAATCACCCAGATTTCCAGAATGTCATGGTTTTCATCTGGTTTATTGATATATCATCCTTACTACAAGTTCTGTCCTTGAACTCTATATTTCATGAAATCTATCTTAAAGTTCTTACATGCTTGATTCTTGAAATTCTTGGCCATTAATATGGAATTAGTCTAGACTAAATGTCAGGGGCTATGGGTCCTACTAAAATGACATTTTAAATGCTACGGGTCCCGATCTGACCCTATTGGGCGAGACAAAGTCCAAACGTTACCGGTATACGATGATCGGGTGCAGGCATTCACCAACTCGGTTATTGGCATTTAGGAGCAATCATATAGTCGTGAGAACTCCTAAGTGTACGACCAAATACTGACTAGTGCTATTTCCATGAGGGGTGGTCATATCGTCGTGATTTTCCCCTTAGTGCATTGGCCAATCCTATATAGTGCTAGATGTGCAAACGCTCTCGTGATAGTGATGATCGGGAGTAATTGCCATCATAGTACATCTTTCTACAACTTATTGTTCGTCATGAAAATATCTTGATTTGCCTTATTGGAGGGGTTATCATATCGTCGTGATATTCCCTTAGTATCATGGCAAATGCTATAGAATGCTTGTAGAAGTAATTGTTCTACTTCTATATCGATCATCATAAATGTTCTCATTGATAATACTCGTTATCTTGTCATGAAGATCCTTCATAATACTGGATACCTTGAGGCTCTCGTGATAGTGTTCGTCATAGAGGGATGAATGTTATATTTCCTCATGAATGCTCTTGACCTAACTTGAGAAAGTACTTGATTAGATCTTGCTATACCCTTTTGATTATCATTGTCCCTACTCTACATGAGTTTATCTAGCATCTTGCTTACTCGTTTGTTTATTATAGTTCTTGAATTTATCTCGTGTTATTACAGTTCTCGATTTCTATAGCTTGCATGACCTGCATGAGCATGTTAAACTGTAATTGATTTAAAGCTAGCTTGGAGTCATGAGATATTAAGTCCTACTGAGCGTTCGCTCACCCTGCGTTTTCCAATATTTTCAGATAATGACCTTAGTGATGGCGAGACCGAACAAGATGGGCAAGGGCAAGAGTGAAGAGAACGCCGACATCTAGACGAACCACATAGTTTTGCTATCCTGTGTCTTATGTTAAGTCGAGTCAAGAGTCTCCTTGTAATTTCTTTTATTGAGTCTTTTCGTTATTTATGGGCCCGAATATGTAAAAGAACTTATATTTGAAATGAAATTTGCTATTTGTCTAAATTATGTTTTGTGGAAATGACTATGCTCTGATTGACATGACTGTTTAACTGCCACGTTCCGAGCAACGACACGTTCCGCTGTTATCGGTTCGGGGCGTGACAGAAGGTGGTATCAGAGCCTAGGCTTTCTAAATCCCTAGGTCATTTAGTCCGAGTCTTAGATTGAGTTCTCCTTGTCAGTTATCCTATAGGAACCCTGTGAGATTTGGGTAGAGCTTTGGGGTTAAATGATAAAATATGTTACATTCGCGTTAGATACCTGCCGAGATATGCATATCATTAATCCAAACCTTATTCTTGTAGGCTAGAATGGCCGCTGAGAGAGCTCAGTGGAGAGAGATGCAACGCACTGTCAAGGGTTTAACGCAAGCCTTGCAACAAGTTGCACAAGGTGAAGCACGGCATGGAGCTGGGGATTTGCATCGGAAGTTCCAAAAGATAAATCCCCCTAAGTTTAGTGGGTCGACTGACCCGGATGAAGCGGAGAATTGGGTGCAAGAAATAGAGAGGACCTTTAAGGTGATGCAATGCACCGACGAAGAGAAGGTACTATTAGGAACATATCAATTAGAGAAGGATGCTCGAGTATGGTGGGGATCCATGGAAGCAATCCTGCCTAACGAGCAAGTTACGTGGGATGAATTCTTAGAACACTTTAATGAAAAGTATTTCTCGGAAAGAATTCGCGAGAAGAAAGCTATGGAATTTGCAGCTTTGAAGCAACGTAGTCTGTCAGTTGCCGAGTATGAAGCGAGGTTTTCTAGATTGGCCCGATATGCACCACACTTGGTTAGCACGGAGAAAATGAGAGCAAAGAGATTTATGAATGGTTTGAAGGTGGAACTTATACCTCAACTAGCTCCACTAGAAATTCAAACATATACGGAGATGATTAGAAAAGCTCAACTCTTGGAAGATGCTATAGATATGATGGAAAGAATCAAAGGAAAGGCCGCCAAGAAGGACTTACCAAATGGACCCAAGAACAAGGAAAACATGAACGACAAGAAGAGATTTAATGAAGGCAACAAATTCTATAAAAATAAGAAACCCTGGAATAAAGATCGACAAATTGTTCCGGCCAAGGGGAAATGCGAGCATTGCAAGAAGGGAAGGCACAATCCGGACGAGTGTTGGTATAAACTTGGAAAATGCATTCGTTGTGGAAGCAGAGATCACAAAATTGCTCGATGTCCACTCTTAAAGGAAGAAGCACCGCAAGCAACGGAAGGTAACCCTATAAACCTATCTCATCTAAAAACTTGCATGAATCGGATATAACTTTAAGTACTTAGCATACTACGAGAATAGAACACATGTTTTAGATATGGTGATTTTACCTCACTAATTTTGGAAAGAAAATCATGTGAATTTGGGGACCAAATTCTTTTAAGTGGGGGAGGGTGTAGCACCCTAGAAATTTAAATGAAGAATACATAAAAATAATCACGATATTTAGTTGTAGAAAATTTCAAGAATTAAAATTTCGATAAAAGAAAAGTGACACTAGTTATTTAGCAATAAATGGGCTTAAATAAAAAGCAGAAATAAATGACCATCAAATAGAAATTCATTGTACCCTCTTATATACTTTAAATTAGAAATATATATATATATATATATATATATATATATATATAATAAGGATTCAATTCAAGTATTTAGGAGGAATCTCATTTAAAAATATATATTTATACACGTACATATATATAAAGTTCTACCAACTAAATTAGATAACACTATTTATAAGTCGACTAAATACAATTAGTGGCCCAACTAAATTTAAACACCCAACCTAATTATCTTGATGGCTTGTTCAAACCCCACGTGGCCTCAACCCAAGCCCATCTGCACGTATGCCACTCACTTTAAATCCACTCAAAACAAGCCACGTTAGTGGATCCCCGCTATGGCCAACCCATGGGGTTTTGACTAAAAATAAGACCCAATGCACATACACACTAAACCCACGTGAGGGCCAACCCGACCAAAACCTAATGTTGACCTCCTACGTAGCTCAGAAAGGGCTTGCATGGCTTTATATTGAACTCTAATAGACTCTCTTGATTAAACATATAACTGTTACTATTACGGGACCTTAACATTAAAAAGGCCATCAGGCAGGGGCTTCCACGTTGATGTCGAAAGGCATATGGGTGTTTTAGGGTTGGTTTAATCCAAATATAGGTAGCGGCGGTGGTTTTGGAAAGACTAGGATCATACATGGAAGTTTAAATCCGAATGGGATTTTTATACTCACATAAGACTCCTCGAGTGCTAACAATATAAATAGGACCCATGGGAGCAGCACATTACTGCTGCTATTGTTGTTGCCGTTTGAAGGGAAGGAGAGGGTCGTTTGCTGGGGATTCCTTCCTCTTGCTTCGTCTTCCTCTTACCCTTGCTTCGTTCGTTTCCTTTCATCAATCAAGGTAGGCAATCTCCCAAGCAAAAATCACCACTAAATAGCATGATAGATGACAGTGCATGTAGATAGTCTCCATGAACTTTCTATTACTTATTTCTCTTGTTTATTGCATGCATGATTTTATGTTATTTTGGTTACACGTGAACATAAACACATGGGTTAACAATTTTATAATCACATAAATCTATGCTAAAAATCTTGGATATGCATACTTTTGAAATCCCCATATTTTCTCTTAATTTGTCATGCCTTCGTACCGTAATATTATTAGTTAACAATTCCATTAATTAAATAGATAATTATTAACGTAACACGGCGAACACTGTAGTAGTTATTTAGAGTTATTAGCTTTAATAACTTGTTGGTGGACGTTAGAGTATCCTTTGGCCATGAAAATTTATGCGCATACTATTAGGGTGGAGGCCGAGGTATTGAGAGTGGTTGCACCGTTTTTCGTACCCCCTATTGTAAGATCCTCTGTATCTCATCAAAAAATTATTTTGAACATATGGTTAGGTAGAGTTTTTCGAGCCGGTCATTTCGGTATATTATAAGCTAGATTCCGACATCATTTACCCTAGAAACGGGAGGTTTGAAAAAATCGACTTTTTGAAATAACGACCCATATACGGTCGTCAAACTTAAATAGGACGCCTAGATGACTAGGCGTCAATTTTGACTATATATATCATGTATATATGTCTTTGAAAATCTATATTTATTAAAATATGTAACCAAAAATTATGGAAAAAATATATTTGGAATCCTTGTATTTTTCTCCTAATTATCATATATTCTATTTTCTTAAATTATTTTAAATAAATCAATGTGCCTTTTAATGTGTGTTTTTGAATTTATTCAATTAAATAGGTATAAATGAAAATTCTTGCTAAATAAATTGAGTTAAAAATCATGAAAATTAACGTTCCCCAAGAGGATGCTAATTAATAAATGACGGCACCCACGGGCGTAAAATAATATAAGTTTATTTAATTATAGTCAATTATAGAATAGGATGGACATGAATTCTATGATTAACGTACACATGTTCTCACCGTTTTCTTCCGTTTTTGACCCATACCGCGGGTCTTTTGGCACTCTCATCTCACGTCCGTAGATGGAGTCTCCGTTTCATGATTGGTTCACGTTATATACTCAACTCTCGGTGACATATGAGCCCTCCGTTGGACATTCCGTTCCTTCGGACTGGCAAGTTAGTCATTGGGACCTCCGTAAGTCTCCTCGTAGCCTTGGATTCCCTCAAAGCCGACTGAGCTGGTTGTACCTAATCACCCAGATTTCCAGAATGTCATGGTTTTCATCTGGTTTATTGATATATCATCCTTATTACAAGTTCTGTCCTTGAACTCTATATTTCATGAAATCTATCTTAAAGTTCTTACATGCTTGATTCTTGAAATTCTTGGCCATTAATATGGAATTAGTCTAGACTAAATGTCAGGGGCTATGGGTCCTACTAAAATGACATTTTAAATGCTACGGGTCCCGATCTGACCCTATTGGGCGAGACAAAGTCCAAACGTTACCGGTATACGATGATCGGGTGCAGGCATTCACCAACTCAGTTATTGGCATTTAGGAGCAATCATATAGTCGTGAGAACTCCTAAGTGTACGACCAAATACTGACTAGTGCTATTTCCATGAGGGGTGGTCATATCGTCGTGATTTTCCCCTTAGTGCATTGGCCAATCCTATATAGTGCTAGATGTGCAAATGCTCTCGTGATAGTGATGATCGGGAGTAATTGCCATCATAGTACATCTTTCTACAACTTATTGTTCGTCATGAAAATATCTTGATTTGCCTTATTGGAGGGGTTATCATATCGTCGTGATATTCCCTTAGTATCGTGGCAAATGCTATAGAATGCTTGTAGAAGTAATTGTTCTACTTCTATATCGATCATCATAAATGTTCTCATTGATAATACTCGTTATCTTGTCATGAAGATCCTTCATAATACTGGATACCTTGAGGCTCTCGTGATAGTGTTCGTCATAGAGGGATGAATGTTATATTTCCTCATGAATGCTCTTGACCTAACTTGAGAAAGTACTTGATTAGATCTTGCTATACCCTTTTGATTATCATTGTCCCTACTCTACATGAGTTTATCTAGCATCTTGCTTACTCGTTTATTTATTATAGTTCTTGAATTTATCTCGTGTTATTACAGTTCTCGATTTCTATAGCTTGCATGACCTACATGAGCATGTTAAACTGTAATTGATTTAAAGCTAGCTTGGAGTCATGAGATATTAAGTCCTACTGAGCGTTCGCTCACCCTGCGTTTTCCAATATTTTCAGGTAATGACCTTAGTGATGGCGAGACCGAACAAGATGGGCAAGGGCAAGAGTGAAGAGAACGTCGACATCTAGACGAACCACCTAGTTTTGCTATCCTGTGTCTTATGTTAAGTCGAGTCAAGAGTCTCCTTGTAATTTCTTTTATTGAGTCTTTTCGTTATTTATGGGCCCGAATATGTAAAAGAACTTATATTTGAAATGAAATTTGCTATTTGTCTAAATTGTGTTTTGTGGAAATGACTATGCTCTGATTGACATGACTGTTTAACTGCCACGTTCCGAGCAACGGCACGTTCCGCTGTTATCGGTTCGGGGCGTGACAACACCCCTTTAAACCCTCAGCGGTACGCCCTTCAAACCCCCAGCGGTACACTCTTAATTTCCCCAGCGGCACGCCCCTTGAACCTTCAGCGGTACACTCCCTTGAGCCCCAGCGGTACGCTCCTTTGGCCTCCAGCGGTACGCCCCTTTTAGCCTCCCAGCGGCACGCTCTCTGCCCTCAGCAGTACACTCCCGTTTTCCCCTTCGCCGGCACACTATACATATACACATATACAGCATGATAAAGGCATTAACAATAGCAAATAAATTAATAAAAAATTACGCCAATTAAAGGACTCCGAATGCGCAATATTAATCACAATAAAGAGGCGGGAGGGGTAATAAAAATAAATAAATAACAAACAAATGATAATAACAAGAATAATCATGAATAAAAGAAGAGAAATCATCCCGGACAAAGGCACGAATAAACAGTAAACATCAAATCAGAAATCCCAGAAGATATAACTAAGAAAGCCCCAGATAAAAGACGCTAATGCCCACACTGCAGCCCTCTCTCTCCCCGGGACCCGGGGCACAAGGGAATAACAACGCCGCCGTTTCAAGTCGGGCCCGAGTCTCGGGAATTACCCCGATATGGCCAGGCTTTGATCTAACCTCGGGCCGACATCCTAATCGGACCGGATTTGTTTTCTCGTTCCGGATACCTTCCGAATCCTCATTAAAATTGCCGCATGCTCGGCAGACATTTGAAGGGATCTACCTCGGTTTTCTCATTGTGACTCTGCCACGGACCTGCGTCCGAATACGAAAAGGTCTACGAGTTGCCGACACGGCCGACAGTTTATGGCCTTAATACAACCTTCAGTGTGATCTATCCTTATCTCTCTCGCATAATTAGTATTACTCTTTTCGGCCGCGGGGCCTCTAATTTCGGCAATTAATCAAGGGTATTCCCTCGTATGGGGGATGTAAATGACGTCGTGACCTTTATGGCGCGACGGGATTCGGTCCCGACACGAACCACACAATTGTCTGGCGAAGTCAGATCGAGCGCACCATGGGCTCTTCGGGGCCCGAATAAATTGTCACTTCGGTGACTGGCACGCCCACGCACTTAATAAACCAACAAGCGGCCAAGAATGATGGCCGAACGAGAAGTGCGTCCACAGGCCCACCAGGTCTATAAATGTTTGGGGTGATAACTTGCTGCGAGTGATGTCCGTATGATAGCCGACTTGAATCCCTCATTCGCAGGAATCATTCGCCATGCTTTATGCCAAAAAAAAAAAGGAAAATGAAGAGAGGAAAAGAAAGCAAAAAAAAGAGAAAGGAAGAGCAAGAGAAGAACAAGAGGAAGAGAAGAAAGGAGAACAAAAAGAAGAGAGAAAAGATGAGCAGAAGTACAAAGAAAGGAGGTGTCATCGGTGTTCATTAACCCCCCCTCTCAACGATCCTTCGGCTTTACAGCCTACTATCAAGGCCCATTGGCACACACAGCCTGCTCTCTTGATGTCTCTTGGCTTCGATAGCCCGCTTTCCCAATTTCGGCTCTTTGTAACCCGCTCCTCAACTTCGGCTTTGGTAGCCTGCTTCCCAAATTTGGGCTTTCGCAGCCCATTTCCCTGATTTCGGTCTTCACGACCCGCTTCCTAATCTTGGCTATTGTGGCCTGCTTCCCAGACTTTGGCCTTTGTAGCCTGCTTCCCAACTTTGGCTTTTTATAGCCTACTCCCCAGCTTCGACTCTTCATAGCCCGCTTCCTAATTTTGGCTCTTGTAGCATGCTTCCCAACTTCGGTTCTTTGCAACCTGCTTCTCAACTGCGGCTTGTAGCCCTGCTTCCCCAACATTCTGGCTTCCGTAGCCCGCTTCCCTTTGGCCTTCATGGCCTGCTTCCCGATTTTGGCTCCCGTAGCCTGCTTCCCTGATTTTGGCTCCCGTAGCCTACTTCCCCGATCTTTGGCTCTCGTAGCCTGCTTTCCTTAACTTCGGCTCTTGCAGCCCGCTCCCTGACTTCGGCTCTTGCGGCCCGCTTCCCATACTTTGGCTTTCGTAGGCTGCTTCCCAAACTTCGGCTCTTGGTAGCCTGCTTCCCAAAATTTCTGGCTCTTGCGGCTTGCTTCCCATCTCTCGGCGCTTCGCAGCCCACTTCCTGACCTTGGCTCTTGTAGCCCGCTTTCCAATTTTGGCCTTTGTCACCTGCTTCCCAATTCCGACTCTTGCAGTCCGCTTCCCAATTTTGGCTCTTGTAGCCTGCTTCCCAGCCTCAACTCTTGCAGCTGCTTCCCTAATTTCCTTTCGGCCCTTCGTGGTCTGCTTCCCTAATACCTTTACTACCACTAAACTTATACGTAACAACAATATTTTCTTATGCAAAAAAAAACACCAAAAAAAGAACAAAAAAGAAAAAAAAGAACAACAACAATAAAAACACAACAATAACAAAAAAAACAACACAAAAAAAAGAAAAGAGAAGAAAGAAGAGAATGCATGATTGCCCTGTTTGCATGCTTGCTTAATATAGAATAATACACCTTCTTGAAATTTTCTAGGACCGTGTTTCCTTGCTAAATAATAATATCGCCCCGATTCCAGATGTACGGGTGTCACAGCGTACGCTCGAAGGGAACCCGATTATGGCGAGTGCACACGTCAAGGGGAAGAGTCATGGCTGAATCGCTAAGCCCAACTCACAAAATAAACCTGAGGCAACGCTCCCACACTTAGCACTTAATGTGTTCAATAGCTTTTAACCATAGGGATTGCCCGAATTCTTTCTTAGCACTCTACGGAAACTTGAATTCCTGCACTCGCGTGAAAGGTGATCGTGAGGGAAAAGTTGCCTACCCCCACTGTAAAAAAAAAAGAGAAAAAAAGAAGAGAGAGAGAAACGCGGATCCGAGTAGCCGGGAATCCCCACTGAAACAAATGAGGAGACTCGCGCGAAATGGTGAAGCGAATTATAATAAGGATGAAACCTATTAGCCGGGAATCCCCATTGAGACACATGAGGAGACTCGCGTCAAACGGTGGAATCCGTAATAAAATTATAATGAGGATGAATCCTAGTAGCCGGGAATCCCCATTGAGACACATGAGGAGACTCGCGCTGAACGGTGAAATCTGCTACCAAAATAAACAGATGGGGGCTGTGTGAAGCTACCGAAAGTCGAAAGCCTGAAACATATGTGTAGGCGCTAGAGTGATCCTCGAGTGTCACCAGGAAAACCTACATATCCCTATGGTTAGGGCCCTTTGTTCACACATTTGCACTGCCACGCCACAGAGAATTGCCTCGGGTGAAATCTGTGAATTTAAGCTGTGCATGCAAGACATTCGATACCCTCTTGATGGGTGCACCACCCCTTAGCCGTGCTTCGTGGCTCGCGTCGTGCCTGCGAATTATGGGTAATGTTCTTATCCCATCCCCTATAGAGGGAGATACCCTATGTATATTTGTGTTATGACTGCTGACGCCCTGCTTGCATGCTTGGATGAAGAAAGAAATTAAAAAAATAAATAATAATGATTGGATGAAGAAATAAATTAAAAAAAAATCAATCAATCAATTTAAAAAAAAATCAGTTTTGGTTATCTCAGTCTGCTTTCCCAATTTTGGCTCATAGAGTCCAATCTCGGCCCTCACGGTCTATTTCCCGCCCTCACGGCTTGCTAATCTCTTAATTCCGGCTTCCATAGTCTGCTTCTCAATTTCGGCTTTTACAGCCTGCTTCCCAACATCCCTTCAGCCCTCGTGGCCCTAATTGCAGCCTTCGGGCCTGCTCTCCTAACTTCAGCTCCCGTAGCCCGCTGCCCCGATTCTGGCCCTTGTAGCCCACTTTCCCGGTTCGTGTTTTATGGCCAGTTCCTCCCGCGCTTTTAATACCTCCCGACTCTAGTAGTCCGATCTCAACCTCGGCTCTCATAGCCTGCTGCCCGATTATGGACTATGTGGCTTGGTTTCTCGACCTCAACCTTGGTCCGTGGAGCCGCTCTCCCAATCACGATAATGAATCTCTCACACGGGATGCACCCGCGTGCCCCACTTTGCTCATCCTTCGCTCGCGTCACCCACGGGTGGGGGGCATTTGTGGACACCCAAAAAGAGAGAGAGAGAGAGAGAAGAAAAAGAAAAAAGAAAGAAAAATAAAAAAGAAAGAAGAAAGAAAAGAAAGAAGGGAAGAAAGAAAAAAAAAGAAAGAAAAAAAATAATAAATAATAATAATAATAATAATAAGTAATATAAAATAAAAATAAAAAATAAATAGCAAAAAAAGAGAGATAAAATAAAAAATAAATAATAATATAAAAAATAAAAGGGGTGACACACTGACTCTCTATTTCTCTCCCATTCCTTCTCACTCTCACTTCGTCTCCCGCCGCGACCGCGCCAGACCTAACCCGCCTCCTGCGGCACACTCCAGCTGCACGGCACACTCGCCGCTCTCACGCCGCTCCCACGGCACACCGCCTTCTCACCCACACCCGGTGCACTCCCGCGCAACTCATCCGGCACACCTTCACTGTGCCGGATAGCTCCCTCCGCGACACACCCCACTCCACCCGGCACACCCCTGTGCCGGATGGTAACCTCTCTCTTTCTCTCTCACTCCACTCCACCTCCCGCGGTGCACTCCAACCGCTTCCCACCGCGGCACACCTCCAACCACCTCCCGCGGCACACATCCGCTGTGCCGGATGAGTCTGCTCATGCCGCACACCTCTTTCCCTCTCCCTCTCGCTCTTGACCTCGCGCTCATTTTTCTCGCTGCACCTAAGATCCGAGATCAGACGGCGATTTCCATTTCCCGTGCGGTTTGTCTTCGATTCCTTGTGACCAGGTTCTGCAGTCGGAGATCCATCATTTCCAAGTGAAGCTGTGACCAAAGTTGGCATGGGAAATAACAAGCGAAAAGCTGGAAGACTTGGTATGAAATTAACCCAACAGAGGCTGAAAATGATAGGGATGTATACTAAAGACTCGGTTGGAAAATTTCTCCAAGCATCACCTCCTTCAACCTAGTCATTATATTCTACTCAAGTCATGACAACAGATCCTTTCAGAATAACAGTGAAAAAAACCTACTATTGAAAGTGGCCAATTCCTGAATTCCCCTAAAAAGTTCAAACTTCAATTATTTCCAATTGATGAAGTTACCCGCAGAGTATTGTTGGAGCTTAATCATAACCCTTACCTGGAGCTCACCCTGAGACCACGGAAGAAGATATCTTCAGTGGTGAAGCATCTGAACCTCAAGTGGGGCATTTCAAGGAAAAAGTCAAGTGAACTCATGCCTTTTCCTTATGGGGCTCAAACCAAGAATCTTGTGGACCAGAATAAATGGACTTTGAAATACACTGGGACCAGTGCAACTGATGTCTTCATAGCAGTTGGGCAACCTGAGGTTTTTTCGTTTAAGGTATGGTTGGTTCCCTGATCCAGAGACTGAGCCGTCTCTGCCACCTTTTATGTCAGAGGACAACTCGCAATCAGAAGATGAGCATATAGAGGCTAATGAGGAAAAGCAACCATGTCCATTGGCCACACAAGGAATAGGGCACGGGGAAAAGCAACCATGTCCATTGGCAGTTGAGACAGTAAATTCAAGTTCATATAAACTGGAACCATCAGATGAATCAGTTGAAATAGTGCAAAATGCGGGAATCGGAAGCAGCGCCCCACTTTCTTGGGTTGATTATGTGGCAAACATAAGCATAGGGCATTTGCTATCAGAAGCTCCAGATGCCAATCTTTCCAATCTGTTGCCGTCAGAGTGCAACCCAAGTGTCAAGCAGATCTCCTTGAACTGTGATTCATTTGACGCTGCTATTGCTGACCTAATATCTCAGAATCAAGGTTCAGATCGTTCAATACAAGCATTTCACTCATCCATCTGGGAAGCCGAGGAAACACGTCATGCCTTTCCCATTCAAGAGGCCCCTCCACGGGTGCACTAGTCAGAGCCTCCACCCGGCACGCTTCTAGCGTCTTATGCCCGATGCACTCCCATGGCCCCCATCCGGTGCGCTCCTGGCACCTCTGCCCGGTACACCTATTGTGTGCCGGATAACACCCAAAAAGCTGTGTCGGGTGGCACGACGCCCTCTCTCTCTCTGTTGCCTCGTCTGCAGCTTCTTCCTGCGCTCGCCCATCTTGCCATGCCGCAGCAGCGTTCCTCATCCGCCCCCACATTTCCTCTCGTCTTCCGACTGCGATTGGCGGTTTGGGCATGGCGGATTACACGACGGAGCAGGTCGGGTCTCTAGTGAGGAGGCTGTTGGCGCACGTCCATCGGAAGACCTTCGAGGTCGTCGTGCTCCTCTTCAGCAACAAGGGAGCTGGATCGCTTGGGGCGCTTGCTGGGTTTGCCATTGCGATAGTTTTCACCTGGAAGTTTTTTTTGAGATCCCCGCCTGGCAGGCCGCGGAGGAACGCACCAAAACGTTCCAATCTGGCGTCCACCAGTGGTGGCGTTAATCTGGCAAGAGAAGCTGCTTCAGATTTCGAAGTCCACTCATCCCAGCTAAACTTAAAGGATTTAAATGCAGTCGACACCTCCTATTCTCCCGTCGAGCGCACCCTCGGATAGACAGTGAAAAAGGGACTAAATGGTGGCAGAAAGGTTACTTGCCAACTCCTTGGTGTCACCTCGGAGGAAAGAACTCCGGTTGAGCTTCAGATGCATGCGACTGTGAGAGGCTCTGTAGTGCAAGTGTCACAGGAAATGTCTAAATACTGTGGTGTTTATCTAATGGAAACTGTCAAGGATGATGAACGCGAGGAGAGAGCTCTTGCAGCACTGGAGAATGCTGGGATTTCTAATACTGGAGGCTTGATTAAGGAGAGGGTTCTCTTCTGTAGCACTAAAAATGGAAGATAATCTCTTGTCTGACAACTAGAGCCTGACTGGAACGTCGACTCAAGTCCAGAAGTCATCCACAATCTCGCTCGATTCATCAGATACCAACTCCTCATTTCCTTGGCACGCCTCAAGTGGGCTTCACCCGGCAAGGCTGGCAGCCTTCCACCGGGACATTGCCGAACGCCCTCACCTGGTGCAGTACAAACACCCTCTTGTGCCCTTCAACGGCACACTTTTTCAGCCTTCCAACGGCACACTTTTTTAGCCTTCCAACGGCACACTTCTTGGGTCTTCCAACGGCACAACCTTCTAGCTTCTCAGCGGCACACCTTGCCACCCGGTCCGGCAGAAGAAATCTAACGCCCATGCCCTAGAGATCCTTGGCGCGCAGTGGGCTATTTGACGTGTCAACCGGAGATGAAGGCACGCAGGCTACCTCCTGCCACCGAGGACGGAGAAAGTCAAATCCCCATTCAATGCCCGTCACTTCATGCCTCTGCCGTTCGTGTTCGAAGGCTCCCGCCACTGGGAGTATAAAAACCCCCTCTTCTCCAGCGACCAGGGGAGGAGAGACGGAGAGGACACACCCACGGAGACGACCAGAGCCTGCCACGGAGAGAAGAGAGAAGAGGAAGAAGAAGCTGCTCCGGCGTTGGAGGCTTCCCAGAGGCCAGAGAAAAGAGAGAGAGTAAGAGAAAGAGAGAGAGAGGGAGGGTCTATGTAGCAGGGGGGAGTGGGGAAGAGCAGGGGGCCGTCGCCCCTGCTCGACCCCAGCTCTTCCCATCTTTTCCCCTCCTTTCTTCTTCATTTTCTTTCACTACTCCTGTCTCCAACTCCGATACCTTGGAATGTACATGGCCGATTTTGGCCTCTCTTGTGAATGGAAATTTTCCCCTTCTCGGATCTCTTGCTATCGTGTTTGATTCACGTCCGGATGCGTGCGTTTCAACCATTCTTCCTCCTCCTTCCGACGGTTTGGCCTCCAGTGGGGATCCTTCTTCCCCTCTGTCATGGCCCTTGGCATGGGGTCCTTGACCTCCAACCCCACGTACTTGCTTGAACGGGGAGGCCCATCTCCTTTTCCTAGACGCCCAGCCACCAAACCGTCCCTGGCCCTTTCCTCTTTGGCTCCATCACACTTAGGAAGTCTTTGGCCCAACCCCCTCAGTCCTTAGGCGACATACCTTGCTCGGTCCTCCACCAGTCCACCCCTATCCCGGTGCAGCCTCCCCAGCTCCCATCGGTACGCCCCATTGAGCCCTTCGCCGGCACGCCCCCATTGGGCCCTCGCCGGTGCGCTCTTCAACACCGTTCGTCAGTACGGCCTTGGCCGCCCTCCCCACCCTTGATCTTTCTAGCCCGGCACACCCCTGACCAGTCCCAGGGAGGTCCTCCGTCCATCGTTGCTTTCGGGTTTTCTGAGGTTTTTGTTAAAGGTGTTGCCGCTCTCGGGCGCCCACCTCTAGTTGTCGGGTTCCGCCACTCCATGTGGGCGCGTTCCCTTTATTCCCCTTCCATCCCGGGTCCGGGGGAGATGCTGCCGAAATTTCGTCAAGATTGCAACTAATAAAAGAAATAAGAACACAATATAATTTTAACCTCTAAAAACAATGGTAAATAAGAAATACCTTGCATGAATCCCTGGAGGCCCGGCACGGCCTAGCCTTCCTCCTGTTCGGCACCTTTTAGCCCTTCCCCGGCACACTTTTTCAAACCTTCCCCGTCACACTCTTTTAGCCCTTCCCCGGCACACTTTTTCAAACCTTCCCCGGCACACTCTTTTGTCCCTTCCCCGGCACACCCTTTTAGCCCTTCCCCGGCACACTCTTTTAGCCCTTCCCCGGCACACCCATCCACCCTTCCCCGGCACACTCTTAGCTTGCCTTCACCACCCTCTCTCAGCGCTCGGGTGCAAGGGAGACAATGCCGCATTTTCACCAGGATTAATATAATAATAAAATAATAATAATAAATAATAATAATAATAATAATAATAATAATAATGAAATAATAAAAATAAAAAATAAAATAAAAAATAAAAAGGATAAAAGGAAATAATGCAAGCTTCCCTTGTGCAATTAACAAATAAAAAGAAAGCACCCCTCCTCCTCCATGCATGCATTAATCTGATCGCATCAAAACTTGCATAAATAGGGCCTTGTACATCATGTGAAGACCCTCCCACGCACGCTCAAAATGCAACAAATAATAATAATAATAAGTAATAACAATAACAATAATAATAATAATAATAATAATAATAATAATAATAATAAAAAACTCATAAAAAGATAAAAAAATATAAAATACATAAATACATAAATAACAAAAAAATAAAAGAACGACAATAAAATAAATAAAGAAAAGAGAATATAACGCACCAGTAATAAAAGGAGAATCAATGAGCAATACAAGAAAAATAAATAGCTAAATAAATGAATAATGATTACAATAATGAGTAGAACGATGCGGCTCTCATCATCCCCGAACCCTACGTATAGGAATATCAATAAGGCCTTCATGGGTCATGCTTAGACCTTGGGTCCGTCCCGATTATGGTCATTGTCTGACCCATATCATCGGCCTATAGCCCGCTCCCTTTGAACACGTCTTTGGTTCTGGGATCTGATCCCGGAACACTCCCCCGTTGCCTCTTGGTACCGGAAAGATTAACGACGCTCACGCAAGTCTTGTTTCGACCGCGGGGGGCTGTGGACGCACTTTTCGTCACTTGTTCATTCTTTTGTTGGTTTATTCGTTTTATTGAGTGCGTGGGCGTGCCAGTCACCGAGGTGACAATTTATTCGGGCTCCAAAGAGCCCATGGTGCGCTCGATCTGACTTCGTCAGACGATTGTGTGGTTCGTGTCGGGACCAAAACCCGCGGCGCCGTAAAGGTCACGACGTCATTTACATCCCCCATACGAGGGAACACCCTTGATTAATCGCCGAGATTCAGGGCCTCATGGCCAAGAGATTGATTGTATAAAAGGTCTATTAGGGGGTATCGAAGTCCCCGCGCAAGGGCGAGAAGAAAACCACTTGAGATCATGTCGGTCATGTGCTGACCATTTAATGTTCGGACGAGTGTCCATCTCGGGAAAAGCGCGATCGTCGCGGGAAGACCGGAGCGTGTGTATGCCAAGGTATGGCAAGTTTGTTGTTCAGAAGAACGGAAAACGTTCGGCTAAACCTCGGCTGGCGCGGTCGGAAACTGGTAAATCTGTTGGCCAGGTGCAAGAGCAAGCTGCGACCATACTGCGGTGGGCCCCCCGCGGTCGAAACAAGACTTGTATGAGCGTCATTGATATTTCGGTGCCAAGGGGGCGACGAGGGAATATCCCTTGAATCGGCTGAAAAGCCCTATGTCCGGAGAAGCAGGGCGTTCTAAACGTGTCGGTCATTCAGGAGACCGTTTAATGTTCGGACGGGTGTCCGATATTGAGAATATCGTAATCGTCGCGGAAAGACCGAGAATGTATGTGTGCCGGGACACGGCAAGTTTTATTATTCCGAGACACTGAAAACGTTCGATTGAGTCTCGGCTATTATATCCGGAAACCCGTGAATCTATTGGCCCGGTGCGAGATCGAGTCGGGACCATGCCGGGGGCGCCTCCTGTGATCCAAACAGGGCTCGCGTGGGCAGCGTTAATATTTCTGGTGTCAGAGGGCAACGGGGAAAAGTCCCGGGACTAGGCTTCGGAACTGGAAACGTGTTCGAGAGGAACATGCTGTAGACCGGAGATATGAGCCAGACGATGACCATGATCGGGACGGGCCCGAGGTCTAAGTATGGCCCACGGAGGTCTTATTGATATTCCCATGGGAGGAGTCCAGGGGTGGCGAGAGCCGTCTCGTTCTATTCCGATTCGGTAGGTCACCTGCGGACCTTTTCATGTTCGGGCAAGGGCCCATATTGAAAGTGCGACGTGGGCTTAAACGACCCCGTACAAATGTATGCCGAGTTTACAGGCAATTCAATGAAAGAACGGGAGCGAATCCCGTTAGAATGAATCTGATTTAAGCGGCTATCGGCCCGGAACAATGTCGACTCACGACCATATCGGGGCGAGAGCCGTCGGCCATGTTGGTCGCTCATGGGCCTTTTCAAAATCGGACGCAGGTCCGTAATAGAAACGCGGCGAAAACCGAGGTGAACCCGTTCAAATGTCTGCCGAGCGTGCGGCAATTTTAGTAGCGGCTCGGAAGGGATCCGACCGGAGAAATGAGTCTGGTTTAATCGGAATGTCAGCCCGAGGCGACGTCGGGCCATGGCCATTTCGAGATGATTCCCTAGGCTCAGGCCCAACTCGTAGGGGCGGTATTGTTGTTCCTTCGGCACCGGGTCACGGGAGAGACGAGGCTGCGAAGCGGGTCTCATTGTTTTATTATTATTTAAGAAGTGTTATCATTACCATTTGTTAATTTATAGATACGTTTGGGTGAATTCTTTATTATCGTTTATTCATTTCTTCTTGTGATTTATTCATTTATTGTTGTTATTGTTAGGTTTGTTTTTTTTATTGTTTGTTCGTTATATTATCATTCGTTTGCTTGTCATTTTTTGTTAAGTTTGTTATTATTATTTATTTATTTTTGTTATCATTTATTTGTCTATTTATCATTATTATTATTTCTTTTAAGCTTATTATTATCATTGCTTATTTCTTTATCATTCTTATTTATTTATTCACCTTTTTTCTGAAATTATTATCATTTATTATTGTTATTTAGCATTATTATTTGCTATTATTTCTCTATTTTCTCTTGAGTTTGTTATTATTATCATTATTTAAGTTTGTATCATTATTTGTTTATTTATTATATTTTCTTTTAGCTTCTTATCTTTATTAATATCATTATTTCGGGTGTACCGCTGGGTTATGGGAGTGTGCCGCTGGAGGGCCAAGGAGGGGTGTACCGCTGAGGGCGCCAGGGAGAGTATTGGTGAAGGCGGTATGAGCGTGCCGTCGAGGGGCGCTGAAAGGTGTGCCGGCGCAGGCCAGGGGAGCGTGCCGGCGAGGGTAGGAGAGGGTGTGCCGATGGAGGCCCCAAGAAGAGCGTGCCAGCGAAGGTAGAAGGGCGTACCGGTGGAGGGACTTTGAAGCGTACCGCCGAAGGTTAGAAAGATCGTGCCGGAAAGACGGGCGCAGGTGTACCGACGAAGGGCTATTGAAGAGTGGAGGCGATGTACCGATGAAGGGACTTTGAAGCGTACCGCTGAAGGCTGGGAAAAGCGTGCCGGCGAAAGAATCGGATGAGCACACCGCTGGAAGGTGATTGAGGTGCACTGTTGGAGGGCCAATCAGAATGTGGTGGTGAAGGTTCGTTCAGTCTTTAATCATTCACGTTAAGGCTTTTCTTTTCTTCTGTTTATTGATTTTATGCGATCTTATATAAACTTCTCCTTGCTTTGTTCTGTTCAGCCCCTTTACAGGTCGGGTGTTCGGGCTGCCGGGTTGTCGATCGGTCCAGCTCTTATCATGGTGCCGGCAGTGGCTTGATTAGTTGGGAGGTTTCATCATTAGTTATTTTGCTCGCTTATTGCTTCCTTTTACGTCCTTTAATATTTTGTTATTTCTTCACAAAAATTCGGCAGCATCTCCCCTTGACCCGGGGCGTAAGGGAGATAAAGGGAACGCGCACACATGGAGTGGCGGAACCCGACAACTGGAGATGGGCGCCCGGAGGCAGCAACACCTTTGACAAAACTTCGGAAAGCCCGGGAGAATCAACGAATGGAAGACGCTTCTATAACGGGCTGGGGGTGCACCGGGTGAATGTATCTGAGGGAAGCTAGGGCGCTCAGAGGCCGACAATGGGGAGCCATGAAGAAAGTAAAACAGTGAGAGATGTAGACATAGAAGAAATATTTGTAGGAAGATATAGAAAACGCTTGCAAGCTTTTCTTTTATTCCTCATAAAAGGGGAGAAACACATGGGCTAATACATTACAGGGGGGAGAATGAAAACAGAAATAGAGTGGGGGGGAAGAATGGAGCATCTGCTCCTTCCTCTCTCTTTTCTCTTCTTCTTCTTCTCTTCCTTTTTGCCCACAGTCGGTGGTGGACGGAGCAGCCAGGGGGAGCAGGTGCTTCTCCTTTCCCCCCTCTTCTTCTTCTTCTCTTCCTTCTTTTCCACCCGGGGTCCCCCCTCTCTTCAGCCCTCTGGGAGGCCTCATTTATACAGACGGACGTGAAATCATTTCTTCACTGTATTAGAAGTCCAAGTCTCCATCATACCAGATGGCTTCTTGCAGTGCAAGGAAATGAGCTGTCGGCCAAAAAGATGAGACTACTGGTCATAAGTGGTCCTTTTGTCAGACAGGAAGACTGCTACAGTGCTCGGCCTGCTACAGTGCTCGGTCATGCTACAGTGCTCGACCATGCTATATTGCTCTCTTCAGGCTCGGTTGCTACAGTAGCATGGCCTTCTCCAGCTTTAGCTCGGACTGCTACAGTGCTCGGTCTGCTACAGTGCTCGGCCATGCTATATTGCTCTCTTTTGGCTCGGTTGCTACAGTAGCACGGCCTTCTTCAAATTTGGCTCGGCCTGCTACAGTGCTCGGCCTGCTACAGTGCTCGACCATGGTATATTGCTCTCTTTTGGCACGGTTGCTACAGTAGCACGGCCTTCTTCAAATTTGGCTCGGACTGCTACAGTGCTCGGTCTGCTACAGTACTCGGCCTGCTACCTTTCTCTCTTCGGGCTCGGTTGCAACAATAGCATGGCCTTCTGCAACTTTAGCTCGGACTGCTACAGTGCTCGGTCTGCTACAGTGCTCGGCCTGCTACAGTGTTCGGCCCATGCTATATTACTCTCTTTAGGCTCGGTTGCTATAGTAGCCCGGCCTTCTTCGAATTTGGCTCGGCCTGCTACAGTGCTCGGTCTGCTACAGTGCTCGACCATGCTACAGTGCTCGGGCATGCTACAGTGCTCGGCCACACACTGTAGCGGAGAAGCCAATGAGGTGTGCCATTAGAGAGGCCAATAAGTGTGTCGTTGGAGGGGCTGAAGAAGTGTGTCGCCGAAGGAGCACAAGGGGGTGTGCCGCTGGGGCATCCCACGGAGTGTGCCGCTGGAGGCACCAGGGGAGCTTCCTCTTCTTATTTTCTTCTTCTCATCTTCTCTTCCCTTTTCTCCTTTTCTTTATTCTCCGCTGGAGGGCCGCCAAGGCGCACCCCTGAAGGGCTGCCAGGGCGTGCAGGGCGTGCCGCTGAAGGCCGGCGGGGTGTGCCGCTGAAGACCAGCGGGGCGTGCCGCTGAAGGGACCTGAAGGCGTGGCGCTGAAGGCTTCAAGGCGTGCCGCTGAAGGGTGCCAGAAGCGTGCCGCAGAAGGGTTCTAGGGGCGTGCCGCTGAAGGCCTAAATGGGCAGTCTTGAGCCTGGTGAGAGTGCAAGTCGTGGCCCATTTGATTTTCTTCGAGGCCCATTGATTGTGGGGCTCTTGGTGGTTGATTTCTTTCACTGTCGTGACTCCGGAGATGGCTTCACGGCAGTGTGCATATTTGGGGAACCCGGGTGACTAGTCTCTCTGGGGCTTCTTCACTCGGTGCCGTTGTTGATGCGAGGCCGAGCAAGATATCTGGGTGTGCAATTTTTGGTGTCCACAAATGCCCCCCACCCACGGGTAGCGCAGGCGAAGGATGAGCCGGGCGGTGCCCTTGGGTGTACCTTTCTCTTTTCTCTTCGTCGATGCCGACGGGATGTTGAGAGCTGGCGTAACATGTTTGTCTCTCCTCTTCTTCATCAGTGCCGACGGGGTGTCGGGAGCTGACGTGGCATGCTCGTCTCTTTGTCTCTTCTTCAGCGCCGATAGTGTGCCGGGGGCTGACATGGCATGGTATGCTGACCTCTTTGTCTCTTCGTCAGCGTCGACAGGGTGCCGGGGGCTGACATGGCTTGTTGGTCTCTTCTTCTCCCTTTTTTATTATTACCGACAGGGCGTCGGGAGCTGCAGTAGCATGTTGGTCTCTTTTTCTCTTCGTCAGTGCCGACAGGGTGTCGGGAGCTGACCTGGTTTGTTGTCTCTTAGTCTCTTCGTCAGTGCCGACAGGGTGTCGGGAGCTGGCCTGGTTTGTTGTTCTCTTGGTCTCTTCGTCAGTGCCGATAGGGTGTCGGGAGCTGACGTGGTTTGTTGTTCTCTTGGTCTCTTCACCAGTGCCGACAGGGTGTCGGGAGCTGGCCTGGTTTGTTGTTCTCTTGGTCTCTTCGTTAGTGCCGATAGGGTGTCGGGAGCTGACATGATATGTTGATCTCTTGGTCTCTTCGCCAGTGCCGACAGGGTGTCAGGAACTGAAGCAGTATGTGGGTCTCTTCATCAGTGCCGACAGGGTGTCGGGAGCTGACATGATTTGTTGTTCTCTTGGTCTCTTCACCAGTGCCGACAGGGTGTCGGGAGTTGTCCTGGTTTGTTGTTCTCTTGGTCTCTTCACCAGTGCCGACAGGGTGTTGGGAGCTGGCCTGGTTTGTTGTTCTCTTGGTCTCTTCGTCAGTGCCGATAGGGTGTCGGGAGCTGACATGATATGTTGATCTCTTGGTCTCTTCGCCAGTGCCGACAGGGTGTCGGGAACTGAAGCAGTATGTGGGTCTCTTCATCAGTGTCGACAGGGTGTCGGGAGCTGACGTGGTTTGTTGTTCTCTTGGTCTCTTCACCAGTGCCGACAGGGTGTCGGGAGCTTGCCTGGTTTGTTGTTCTCTTGGTCTCTTCGTCAGTGCCGATAGGGTGTCGGGAGCTGACATGATATGTTGATCTCTTGATCTCTTCGCCAGTGCCGACAGGGTGTCGGGAACTGAAGCAGTATGTGGGTCTCTTCATCAGCGCCGACGGAGTGCCGGGGACTGAAGTTGTATCTTGGTCTCTTTGTCTCTTCATCAGTGCCGACAGGGTGTCAGGAACTGAAGTTGTATATTGGTCTCTTCATCAGTGCCGACAAGGTGTCGGGAACTGAAGTTGTATATCGGTCTCTTCATCAGTGCCGACAGGGTGCCGGGGACTGAAGTAGTTTGTTGTCTCTTCATCAGTGCCGACAGGGTGTCGGGAACTGAAGCAGTTTGTGTTCTCTTCATCTTTTCTTTTTTTTCTTCTCTTCTCTTTTTTGTCATCATCATTTTTTTTCTTTTATTCTCTTTTCCCTTTCTCTTCTCTGTTTCCTTCTTCTTCTCTTCTTCCCTTCTCTTTTTTTCTTCTTTTTTTTCTTTTTTTTTGAAGAACTCCAGGTGGTTGTTGGCGTGGATGCCAATAATGTAAGAGCTGTCGGCGCAGGGGCCAACAGGGGAGGCCAAAACAGCCGAGGCTGGAAGCGGGCTTCAAGAGCCAAAATCTGGGAAGCAGGCCATGAAGGCCAGATTCTGGGAGCAGGCTGCGAGAGCCAGCATTGGGAAAGCGGGCCGTGGGGGCCGAGATAAGCAGGCTACAAGAGCCAAAGGTGGGAAGCGGGCCATGAAGGCCGAGATTATGGGCAGCGGGCCGTGGAGGCCGAATTTTGGGAAGCAGGCCGTGAAGGCCAGATTCTGGGGAGCAGGCTGCGAGAGCCAGAATTTGGAAAGCGGGCCGTGAAGGCCGAGATTATGGGCAGCGGGCCGTGGAGGCCGAATTTTGGGAAGCAGGCCGTGAAGGCCAGATTCTGGGGAGCAGGCTGCGAGAGCCAGAATTTGGGAAGCGGGCCGTGAAGGCCGAGATTAAGGGCAGCGGGCCGTGGAGGCCGAATTTTGGGAAGCAGGCCGTGAAGGCCAGATTCTGGGGAGCAGGCTGCGAGAGCTAGAATTTGGGAAGCGGGCCGTGAGGGCCGAGATAAGCAGGCTACAAGAGCCAAAGTTGGGAAGCTAGGCTGCGATAGCCGTGATTGAGTTCATTGTGTACACACACATTCTTGTTATTTTATTGTTATTATACCTTTTTTTGTATCATTTTTATGTTGTTTTGTTTTGTTTTTCCTATTTTTTTTGTTTTTATTTTTCTATTTCTTGTTTTATTTATTTATTATTATTTATTTATTATTATTATATTTATTATTATTATTTTTATTATTTATTATTTATTTTTTATTTATTATTATTATTATTTTTAAGCATGCAAGCATTCATTAGCAGGCATAACATAAATATAAGTAAGGTGGCTCCCTCTATGGGGGACAGGATAGGGACGTCGCCCGTAATTCGTAGATGCGGTGCGGGCCGCGAGGCACAATCGAGGGGTGGTGCACCCGTCAAGAGGATATCCCACGTCTTGCATGCATAGCCTAAATTCACGCATTTCACTCGAGGCAATTCTATGTGGCGTGGTAGTGCAAGTGTGTGAACAAAGAGCCCTAACCACAGGGATATGCAGGTTTTCCTGGTGACACTCGAGGATCACTCTAGCGCCTACACATATGTTTCATGCTTTCGACTTTCGGTAGCTTCACACAGCCCCCATCTGTTTATTTTGGTAGCGGATTTCACCGTTCGGCGTGAGTCTCCTCATGTGTCTCAATGGGGATTCCCGGCTACTAGGATTCATCCTCATTATAATTCTATTACAGATTCCACCGTTTGACGCGAGTCTCCTCATGTGTCTCAATGGGGATTCCCGACTAATAGGTTTCATCCTTATTATAATTCGCTCCACCATTTCGCGCGAGTCTCCTCATGTGTCTCAATGGGGATTCCCGCTACTCGGATTCACGTTTCTCTCTTTCTCTCTCTTTTTTTTACAGTGGGGGTAGGCAACTTTTTCCTCACGATTACCTTTCACGCGAGTGCAGGAATTCAAGCATCCGTAGAGTGCTAAGAAGAAATTCGGGCAATCCCTGTAGTCGAAGGCTATTGAACACATTAAGTGCAAAGTGTGGGAGCGTTGCCTCAGGTTTATTTTGTGAGTTGGGCTTAGCGATTCAGCCATGACTCTTCCCCTTGACGTGTGCACCTGCCATAGTTGGGTTTCCTTCGAGCGTGCGCCGCGACGTACGTGCATCCGGAATCGGGCGATATTATTTAGCAAGGAAACACGGTCCTATAAAATTTCAAGGAGGTATATTGTTCTATATTAAGCAAGCATGCAAACAGGGCAATCAAGTATTCTCTTTTTTTGGTTTTTGTTTTTTTTTTTTGTGTTTGTTTTGTTGTTTTTTTTTGGGGGGGTGTTGTTTTTTTGTTTTTGTTTGTTTGTTTTTTTTTTTTGCATAAGAAAATATTGTTGTTACGTATAAGTGTAGTGGTAGTAAAGGTATTAGGGAGGCAGACCGCAAAAGGGCTGAGAGGATATTAGGAAAGCGGGCTGCAAGAGCCTAAGTTATGGGATGCGGGCCGCGAAGGCCGAATTCTGGGAAGCAGGCTAAGAGAGCCAGACTTGGGAAGCAGGCCACGAAGGCCAAATGTAAGCAGGCTGCAAGAGTCAAAGCTGGGAAGCAGGCTGTGAAAGCCGAGGGGAAGCAGGCTGCGAGAGCCAAAGTTGGGAAGCAGGTCACAAGGGCCGAATTTTGGGAAGCAGGCTACATGAGCTAGGATCTGGGAGGCCTTTTTCGGTTTAACGCCCCGTCGGCGAAAGGTCTATTCGGTTTAACGCCCCGTCAGCGGAAGGTCTAGTCGGTTTAACGCCCCGTCGGCGGAAGGTCTATTCGGTTTAACGCCCCGTCGGCGGAAGGTCTAGTCGGTTTAACGCCCCGTCGGCGGAAGGTCTATTCGGTTTAACGCCCCGTCGGCGGAAGGTTTAGTCGGTTTAACGCCCCGTCGACGGAAGATCTAGTCGGTTTAATGCCCCGTCGGCGGAGTGCTGATTGGTTTCTATTTGTTTGATGGTTGGAGGTCGGAGGTAGAAGTTTACCTCATAAAGATTTTTTTTTGAAGAGGCGGGTACAAAGACCGTGTTGGCCTTGCTGTTGTTCTTTCTCTTCTTCTCTTCTTTTGTGTGGAGAGGCAGGTGCAAAGACCGTGTTCGCCTCATAATTGCTCTTTTTTTTTTCTTATCTTCTTTTGTAGAGAGGCAGGTGCAGAGACCATGTTCACCTCATGATCATTTCTTTCTTTTTCTTCTCTTCTTCTCTTATGGAGAGGTGGGTGCAAGGACCATGTTCGCCTCATGTCTCTTTTTTTTCTCTTCTCTTCTTCTTTTGTAGAGAGGCAGGTGCAGAGACTATGTTTGCCTCATGATTGCTCTTTTTCTTCCTCTCTTCTTCTTTTGTAGAGGGGCAGGTGCAGAGACCATGTTCGCCCCATGATTGCTCTTCTTCTTCTTCTCTTCTTCTTTTGTAGAGGCAAGTGCAAGGACCATGTTTGCCTCGTGATCATTTCTTTCTTTTCTTCTCTTCTTTCGCGTGATGAGGCGGGCTCGAAGACCACGTCTATCTCATGTGTCTCTTCTTTCCTTTTCTTCTCTTCTTTTTGTTTGGTGAGGCGGGCTCGAGGACCACGTCTGCCTCATGTCTCTTTTTTTCTGCTTTTGTGGAGAGGCCGGTGCAAGGACCATGTGTGCCTCATGTCTCTTTTCTTCTCTTCTTTTTTCTTTGGAGAGGCAGGTGCAAGGACCATGTTCGCCTCTTGTCTCTTTTCTTTCATTTCTCCTCTTTTTTTGTGTGGAGAGGCGGGCTCGAAGACCACGTCTGCCTCATCGGTCTCTTCTTCCTTTTCTTCTCTTCTTTTGCGTGATGAGGCGGGCTCGAAGACCACGTCTGCCTCATGTGTGTCTTTTTCTTCGTTCTGCTCTTCTTTTCTCATTAACGCTTCCATGCTGGAGTGTGTTTCTCTTAATGTGCCCCCAGGTTGGGGTGTAGCTTCATTTGGTATGCATCCCCCCTGAGGGGGTGTGTTTTGCCTCTTCGCTTCTGTGCCCCCGGGCGGGGTGTATTTTTTTTGGCTTCTATGTCCCCAGACCAGGGTGTAATTTTTTAATGTCCCCGAGGTGGGGTGTAGCTTTCTTCAGATGCCCCCATGGTGGGGTATACTCTTCACGGCTTCTATGCCCCCAGGTGGGGTATGTCTCTTCTTCATATGCCCCTAAGCCAGGGTGGGCTTCTCTTCATATGCCCCTGAGCCGGGGCGTGTTCTTTATAGCTTCTAGGCCCTCGAGGTGAGGTATGTTTCTTCTTCATATGCCCCTGGTACGGGGTGTAGCTCTCTTCAAATGCGCCCCTAGGCCGGGGTATACTCTTCACGGCTTCTATGCCCCCAGGCGGGGTATGTTTCTTCTTCATATGCCCCTGGTGCGGGACGTGTATTTTGTTTCTTATATCCCCCATAGCGGGGCAAATTCTACTCTCTTTCTACCCCTGAAGGTGGAGGAGTGCTTCTCTTCATATATCCCCGGCACGGGGGTGTATCTCTTGCTTCTTATGCCCCCCTGAGGCTGGGTGTATCTCTTTACAGCTTCTGTGCCCCCGAAGCATGGTATGTTGTTTCTTCAAATGCCGCTTGGGCGGAGTATATCTTTCTTCTCATGCTCCCGGATCGGGATGTATGCCTCTATGTTCCTGTGCCCCGGGTCGGGGTAGATGCTTCTGCTGCTTATGCGCCAAGGGCGGAGTGTACTTTTTGTGCCCCCAGGCTGGGGTACATTCTTCATGTTTCTTATACCCTTTTCACGGGGCATATTCTCTTACTTCTTATGTCCCTGGATCGAGGCATATGCATCTTCTTCTGACGCCCCTCGGTCGGGGTATATTCTTTCTTCATGTGCTCCCAGGTCGGGATGCATGTCTCTTCGCTTCGGTGCCCCTAGGCTGAGGTGCATTCTATCTTTTTGCTTCTGCGTCCCCTAGGCGGGGTGTGTTTCTTCTTCAAATGCCCCTGAGCTGGGGTGGACTTCTCTTCATATGCCCCTGAGTCGGGACGAGTTCTTTATAGCTTCTAGGCCCTCGAGGCGAGGTATGCTTCTTCTTCAAATACCCCAAGATGGGGATGTGTTTGTCAGTTTCATATGCCCCTAAGGTGGGGTGTAGTCTTTGCTTCTCATGCCCCCATGATGGGGTATATTCCTTCTTCAAATGCCCCTAAGCTGGGGCATAGTTTTGTCTCATATGCCCCCGGAGCGGGGATGAGTTTCTTCCTTTGTGTGCCACCAGGCAGGGTGTGTTGTTGTTTTTTTTTTTAATGCCCCCGAAGCGGGGTGTAGCTCTTCATGGCTTCTATGCCCCCCTGGCGGGGTGTGGCTTCTGCTTTTTATGCCCCGGAGCGGGGTATTTTTTGCTTCTTGTACCCCCAAAGGGAGGTGTCTTTCTCTTCATACGCCCCGGGCACGGGGTGTATCTTTGCTTTTGTGCCCCTGAGGCGGGGGGAATTCCTCTTCTTCTACACTGACACATTGGGGGATGTTTGCTTCTTGTGCACCCAAAGTGGGGTGCGTTCTTGGTGGCTTCTGCGCCCCCGTGGTGGGGTGTATGTTTCTTCCTCAAATTCCCCTAAGCCGGGGTGTACTCCTTTGCCTTATGTGCCCCCCGAGTTGGGGTGGATTCTCTTCATGTGCCCCCATGGCGGGGTGTATTCTCTTTATGTGCCCTTTGGCGCGGGGTGCAGTTTGCTTCTTGTGCCACCACTGAGGCGGAGTATCTTTCTTCTTCAAATACCCCTAGGCCGGGGTGGACTTCTCTATGGCTTCTATGCCCCCGGGCGGGGTATATTTCTTCTTCAAATATCCCTAGGACAGGATGTATTCTTATCTTTCTTATGCTCCCGAGGCGGGATGTAGCTTCTTGGCCTCACATGCTGCCGAGGCGGGGGGGGGGGGGGGTATGTTGCTTTACGTGCCCCCGGGGGGAGTGTATTCTGCCTCTACTGCCCCATGGCGGGGTATATCTCTTTGGCTTCTTACGCCCCCAAGGTGGGGTGTATTTTCTTCTTGTGCCCCCGGGGTGGGGTATATCTTTCGCTTCTTATGCCCCCCTTTAAGGCGGGGTGAAGTCTTTGCTTCAAATGCCCCGAAATCGGGGTATAGTTTTGTCTCATATGCCCCTGGAGCAGGGGTGTATTTCTCTTCGTGTGCCCCCGTGGGAATGGGGTGTATTTCTTTGTTGCTTGTTGCGCCCCCGGTCGGGGTAGATTCTTCTGCTTCTTCTGCCCCAGAGTGGGGAGGTGATTCTTCTTCAAATGCCCCTGAGCGGGGCGTATTCTTCATGGCTTCTATGCCCCCATGGCGGGGTATGTTTCTTCTTTAAATACCCCTAGGCCGGGGTGTATCATTCATCTCATGTGTCCCCATGGCAGGTGTGTCTTGCCTCTTACGCCCCTGGGCCGGGGGGGTATCTGCTTCTCGTGCACTCGGGCGGAGTGTACTTCTTTCTTTGCATGCCCCCTAGGTTGGGGTGTGCTTCTTCTTGAAATGCCCCTAGAGCGAGGCATACCTTTCTTCCTATGCTCCCACGTCGGGCTGTATGTCTCTCCGCCTCTGTGCCCCGGGACGGGGTAGACGCCTCTGCTTCTTACGCGCCAAGGGCGGAGTGCATTTCTTTTTTTTGCCCCCATAGCGGGGTGGATGCTCTTCATGTGACCCCGGGCCGGGGTGTAGCTTTGTCTCCCATGGAGGGGGTGTGTTGTTTCTTCAAAAGCCCCACAGACCAGGGTGTATTCTTCTCTTTATTACACTCCCGAGGCGGGAGGGGTCCTCTTCATGTGCCCCCGTGGCGGGGGTATGTCCTCTGTGGTTTCTGTGCCCCCAGGGTGGGGTGTATGTTGCTTTTTGTACCCCAAAGGTGGGGTGTATTGCTGCTTCTGGTGCCCTAGAGCGAGGTATACGTGCCCCCATATCAGGGGTGTATTCCTCTCTTCATATGCTTCCTTAAGCCGGGGGCTGTTGTTTGTTCTGCTCCAGATGTCATCCCCAGGGGGGTGCATGTTGCTTCATGGACCCCGAGCCTGGGGTATGCTCCTTCAAAGGTCCCTAAGCTGGGGTGGATTCTCTTTTCTTCTCATGCTCCCAAGGCGAGATGTAGCTTCTTCAAGTACCCCTAAACAGGAGCGGATTCTTTATGGCTTCTATGTCCCCTGGCGGGGTATGCTTCTTCTTCAAATGCCCCTAGGCCGGGGTGTATTCTCGCTGCTTATCATGCCCCCGGGGCGGGATGTGACTTCTTCAAATGCCCCGAAGCCGGGGCGTATTCTCTTATGACTTCTATGCCCCCAGGCGGGGCATATTTCTTCTTCAAATACCCCTAGGCCGGGGTGTATTCTCGCTGCTTCTCATGCTCCCGGGGCGGGGATGTGACTTCTTCAAATGCCCTTAAGCCGGGGCGTATTTTTCATGACTTCTATGCCCCCAGGCGAGGTATGTTTCTTCTTTAAATACCCCTGAGCCGGGGTGTGTTTCTCTTTTGTGTGTCCCCAGGCCGGGGTGAATTCTTTTCTTCTTATGCCCCCATGGCGGGGTATGTCTTTTGCTTCCGGTGCCCCCGTATCGGGGTGTATTTCTCTTCTTCAGATGCCCCTAAGCTGGGGTGCAACTCTATTTCTTCTTATGTCCCCAGGTCAGGGCGGATTCTTCTTCAAATGCCCCGAAGCCGGGATGTAGCCTTTGCTTTGTGCCCCTGGGAATAGGGTGTATCTCTTTTTTTGCCTCTTATGCCCCCGTAGCAGGGTATATATCTTCTTCTTATCCCCCATGGCGGGGTATATGCATGCTCTCTTCGGGAGTGGTGGCCGCGCTTGGCCTTATTGTTATAAAGCATTCCCCACAGCGGGCAGCCATTCACCAAGCTACGATTGTGGCTCGCTGGGTCTTTTAACAGCCACTCGAGGGGCCGTCTTGTGCCGGATGGAGGCAGCAGGAAGGAGGAACGAGTGGGGTCATTATACCATGGACTCGGAGCCTCCTAGAGTCAGGCGGATGCCGGGTTTCTTCTTGCTCTTTTAGTCGGCGATGCTGGCCGACTTTTCTTCTTTTCTTCTTTCTCTTCTTTTGTATGATTGACCAGGGTGGAGGTGCAGGAGAGCGCTCACCCCCTCAGGGAGGGGCTGAGTGGTTCGCTCCACCGCATCAACCCCACAATGGTAATCATTGTTCAGCACGGGTCTCGACGGACGTGGTCGCACAACCCTCTCTTGCCAATTCCTTTTCTTCTTTTTTTTTCTTCTCTCTCTTTTTTTTTCTCTTCTTCTTTTCTTCTTTTCTTCTCTTTCTTCTTGAGGGAAACGGGGGCTTGATTTCCCCTTCCTTCTCTTCTCTTTCTCTTCTCTTTTTTTTATAACAGCCCCCATGATTCATGGAAGTTGCATATGCTTCGAAGCAGCGTCCTCGAGGCCGCGAAGGTGGCTGCATCGAGTCTGGATTTTCTCCCCATAGGGCTGGCGAAGACAGCACCTGCAGTTCATCAAAGCAGGCAAACATCGTTTATTAGGGGGCCATGAGGCCCTGAATCTCGGCGAAGAGATGAAGGGTGGTTTGGTCCCACCGGGCGTGCCAGAATTGTGGACGCACTTTTCGTCACTTGTTCATTCTTTTGTTGGTTTATTCTTTTTATTGAGTGCGTGGGCGTGCCAGTCACCGAGGTGACAATTTATTCGGGCTCCAAAGAGCCCATGGTGCGCTCGATCTGACTTCGTCAGACGATTGTGTGGTTCGTGTCGGGACCAAAACCCGCGGCGCCGTAAAGGTCACGACGTCATTTACATCCCCCATACGAGGGAACACCCTTGATTAATCGCCGAGATTCAGGGCCTCATGGCCAAGAGATTGATTGTATAAAAGGTCTATTAGGGGGTATCGAAGTCCCCGCGCAAGGGCGAGAAGAAAACCACTTGAGATCATGTCGGTCATGTGCTGACCATTTAATGTTCGGACGAGTGTCCATCTCGGGAAAAGCGCGATCGTCGCGGGAAGACCGGAGCGTGTGTATGCCAAGGTATGGCAAGTTTGTTGTTCAGAAGAACGGAAAATGTTCGGCTAAACCTCGGCTGGCGTGGTCGGAAACTGGTAAATCTGTTGGCCCGGTGCAAGAGCAAGCTGCGACCATACTGCGGTGGGCCCCCCGCGGTCGAAACAAGACTTGTATGAGCGTCATTGATATTTTTGGTGCCAAGGGGGCGACGAGGGAATATCCCTTGAATCGGCTGAAAAGCCCTATGTCCGGAGAAGCGGGCGTTCTAAACGTGTCGGTCATTCAGGAGACCGTTTAATGTTCGGACGGGTGTCCGATATTGAGAATATCGTAATCGTCGCGGAAAGACCGAGAATGTATGTGTGCCGGGACACGGCAAGTTTTATTATTCCGAGACACTGAAAACGTTCGATTGAGTCTCGGCTATTATATCCGGAAACCCGTGAATCTATTGGCCCGGTGCGAGATCGAGTCGGGACCATGCCGGGGGCGCCTCCCGTGATCCAAACGGGGCTCGCGTGGGCAGCGTTAATATTTCTGGTGTCAGAGGGCAACGGGGAAAAGTCCCGGGACTAGGCTTCGGAACTGGAAACGTGTTCGAGAGGAACATGCTGTAGACCGGAGATATGAGCCAGACGATGACCATGATCGGGACGGGCCCGAGGTCTAAGTATGGCCCACGGAGGTCTTATTGATATTCCCATGGGAGGAGTCCAGGGGTGGCGAGAGCCGTCTCGTTCTATTCCGATTCGGTAGGTCACCTGCGGACCTTTTCATGTTCGGGTAAGGGCCCATATTGAAAGTGCGACGTGGGCTTAAACGACCCCGTACAAATGTATGCCGAGTTTACGGCAATTTCAATGAAAGAACGGGAGCGAATCCCGTTAGAATGAATCTGATTTAAGCGGCTATCGGCCCGGAACAATGCCGACTCACGACCATATCGGGGCGAGAGCCGTCGGCCATGTTGGTCGCTCATGGGCCTTTTCACGTTCGGACGCAGGTCCGTAATAGAAACGCGGCGAAAACCGAGGTGAACCCGTTCAAATGTCTGCCGAGCGTGCGGCAATTTTAGTAGCGGCTCGGAAGGGATCCGACCGGAGAAATGAGTCTGGTTTAATCGGAATGTCAGCCCGAGGCGACGTCGGGCCATGGCCATTTCGAGATGATTCCCTAGGCTCAGGCCCAACTCGTAGGGGCGGTATTGTTGTTCCTTCGGCACCGGGTCACGGGAGAGACGAGGCTGCGAAGCGGGTCTCATTGTTTTATTATTATTTAAGAAGTGTTATCATTACCATTTGTTAATTTATAGATACGTTTGGGTGAATTCTTTATTATCGTTTATTCATTTCTTCTTGTGATTTATTCATTTATTGTTGTTATTGTTAAGTTTGTTTTTTTTATTGTTTGTTCGTTTTATTATCATTCGTTTGCTTGTCATTTTTTTGTTAAATTTGTTATTATTATTTATTTATTTTTGTTATCATTTATTTGTCTATTTATTATTATTATTATTTCTTTTAAGCTTATTATTATCATTGCTTATTTCTTTATCATTCTTATTTATTTATTCACCTTTTTTCTGAAATTATTATCATTTATTATTGTTATTTAGCATTATTATTTGCTATTATTTCTCTATTTTCTCTTGAGTTTGTTATTATTATCATTATTTAAGTTTGTATCATTATTTGTTTATTTATTATATTTTCTTTTAGCTTCTTATCTTTATTAATATCATTATTTCGGGTGTACCGCTGGGTTATGGGAGTGTGCCGCTGGAGGGCCAAGGAGGGGTGTACCGCTGAGGGCGCCAGGGAGAGTATTGGTGAAGGTGGTATGGAGCGTGCCGTCGAGGGGCGCTGAAAGGTGTGCCGGCGCAGGCCAGGGGAGCGTGCCGGCGAGGGTGGGAGAGGGTGTGCCGATGGAGGCCCCAAGAAGAGCGTGCCGGCGAAGGTAGAAGGGCGTACCGGTGGAGGGACTTTGAAGCGTACCGCCGAAGGTTAGAAAGATCGTGCCGGGAAAGACGGGCGCAGGTGTACCGACGAAGGGCTATTGAAGAGTGGAGGCGATGTACCGATGAAGGGACTTTGAAGCGTACCGCTGAAGGCTGGGAAAAGCGTGCCGGCGAAAGAATCGGATGAGCACACCGCTGGAAGGTGATTGAGGTGCACGGTTGGAGGGCCAATCAGAATGTGGTGGTGAAGGTTCGTTCAGTCTTTAATCATTCGCGTTAAGGCTTTTCTTTTCTTCTGTTTATTGATTTTATGCGATCTTATATAAACTTCTCCTTGCTTTGTTCTGTTCAGCCCCTTTACAGGCCGGGTGTTCGGGCTGCCAGGTTGTCGATCGGTCCAGCTCTTATCATGGTGCCGGCAGTGGCTTGATTAGTTGGGAGGTTTCATCATTAATTATTTTGCTCGCTTATTGCTTCCTTTTACGTCCTTTAATATTTTGTTATTTCTTCACAAAAATTCGGCAGCATCTCCCCTTGACCCGGGGCGTAAGGGAGATAAAGGGAACGCGCCCACATGGAGTGGCGGAACCCGACAACTGGAGATGGGCGCCCGGAGGCAGCAACACCTTTGACAAAACTTCGGAAAGCCCGGGAGAATCAACGAATGGAAGACGCTTCTATAACGGGCTGGGGGTGCACCGGGTGAATGTATTTGAGGGAAGCTAGGGCGCTCAGAGGCCGACAATGGGGAGCCATGAAGAAAGTAAAACAGTGAGAGATGTAGACATAGAAGAAATATTTGTAGGAAGATATAGAAAACGCTTGCAAGCTTTTCTTTTATTCCTCATAAAAGGGGAGAAACACATGGGCTAATACATTGCAGGGGGGAGAATGAAAACAGAAATACAGTGGGGGGGAAGAATGGAGCATCTGCTCCTTCCTCTCTCTTTTCTCTTCTTCTTCTTCTCTTCCTTTTTGCCCACAGTCGGTGGTGGACGGAGCAGCCAGGGGGAGCAGGAGCTTCTCCTTTCCCCCCTCTTCTTCTTCTTCTCTTCCTTCTTTTCCACCCGGGGTCCCCCCCTCTCTTCAGCCCTCTGGGAGGCCTCATTTATATAGACGGACGTGAAATCATTTCTTCACTGTATTAGAAGTCCAAGTCTCCATCATACCAGATGGCTTCTTGCAGTGCAAGGCAATGAGCTGTCGGCCAAAAAGATGAGACTACTGGTCATAAGTGGTCCTTTTGTCAGACAGGAAGACTGCTACAGTGCTCGGCCTGCTACAGTGCTCGGTCATGCTACAGTGCTCGACCATGCTATATTGCTCTCTTCAGGCTCGGTTGCTACAATAGCATGGCCTTCTCCAGCTTTAGCTCGGACTGCTACAGTGCTCGGCCGTGCTATATTGCTCTCTTTTGGCTCGGTTGCTACAGTAGCACGGCCTTCTTCAAATTTGGCTCGGTCTGCTACAGTGCTCGGCCATGCTATATTGCTCTCTTTTGGCTCGGTTGCTACAGTAGCACGGCCTTCTTCAAATTTGGCTCGGACTGCTACAGTGCTCGGTCTGCTACAGTACTCGGCCTGCTACCTTTCTCTCTTCGGGCTCGGTTGCTACAATAGCATGGCCTTCTCCAACTTTAGCTCGGACTGCTACAGTGCTCGGTCTGCTACAGTGCTCGGCCTGCTACAGTGTTCGGCCCATGCTATATTGCTCTCTTTAGGCTCGGTTGCTATAGTAGCCCGGCCTTCTTCGAATTTGGCTCGGCCTGCTACAGTGCTCGGGCATGCTACAGTGCTCGGCCACACACTGTAGCGGAGAAGCCAATGAGGTGTGCCATTAGAGAGGCCAATAAGTGTGTCGTTGGAGGGGCTGAAGAAGTGTGTCGCCGAAGGAGCACAAGGGGGTGTGCTGCTGGGGCATCCCACGGAGTGTGCCGCTGGAGGCACCAGGGGAGCTTCCTCTTCTTATTTTCTTCTTCTCATCTTCTCTTCCCTTTTCTCCTTTTCTTTATTCTCCGCTGGAGGGCCGCCAAGGCGCACCCCTGAAGGGCTGCCAGGGCGTGCCGCTGAAGGCCGGCGGGGTGTGCCGCTGAAGACCAGCGGGGCGTGCCGCTGAAGGGACCTGAAGGCGTGGCGCTGAAGGCTTCACGGCGTGCCGCTGAAGGGCGGCAGAAGCGTGCCGCAGAAGGGTTCCAGGGGCGTGCCGCTGAAGGCCTAAATGGGCAGTCTTGAGCCTGGTGAGAGTGCAAGTCGTGGCCCATTTGATTTTCTTCGAGGCCCATTGATTGTGGGGCTCTTGGTGGTTGATTTCTCTTCACTGTCGTGACTCCGGAGATGGCTTCACGGCAGTGTGCATATTTGGGGAACCCGGGTGACTAGTCTCTCTGGGGCTTCTTCACTCGGTGCCGTTGTTGATGCGAGGCCGAGTAAGATATCTGGGTGTGCAATTTTTGGTATCCACAGGGGCCCACCGCAGTATGGTCACGGCTTGATCTTGCACCGAGCCGATAAACTGGTTGGTTTCTGACCGCTTTAACTGGGATTTAATTGAATATTTCTCGTTCCTCTGAACAATAAATTTGCCGTACCCCGGCATACATATGTTTCTGTTTTCCCATGACGATTGCACTTTTCTCGAGCCGGACATTCGTCCGAGCATTAAATGGTCAAACACATGACCAACATGAGCTCAAATACTTTCTTCATGCCCTCGTGTGAGGACGTCAGTGTTTCTTAATATATTTTTATGTAATTAATTTTCTGGCCCTGAGGCCCTTTTTCTCGGCGATTGATCAAGGGTGTTCCCCTCTCTGAGGGGATGTAAATAACATCGTGACCTTTATGGCGCGGCGGGTTTTGGTCCCGACATGAACCACACAATCGTCTGACTGAGTCAGATCAAGCGTACCATGGGCTTCCATGAAGCCCGAATAAATTATCACTTCGATGACTGGCACGCCCACGCACTTACTAGACGAATCAACCATTCCCGAATAGACGAGCACAACAATAAACGAAAGAAAAGTGCGTCCACAACCAGGCGGGGCCGAAGATGAAAATTGAAATCAAGAAACTTGGCTACTATTGGCCTGCAATGTTCAACGGCTGTTGCGAGTACGCTAAGTCGTGTCAGAGATGCCAGGAGCATGCCACTATACCCAGGAGGCCTCCCGTGCAACTGCACCCAACCGCACCCAGTTGGCCGTTTGCCCAATGGGGAACAGATGTTGTGGGCCCCTTACCCGCATCTTCCACAGGCTGCAAATACATTCTGGCGGCGACCGACTACTTCTCCCGCTGGGCAGAGGCTGTTGCCTTACGGGAGGTCACCGGAGAAATCGTGGTCAGGTTTGTCCGCCGCAACATTATATTCCGGTTTGGCGTGCCCGACCGGATTGTGTCAGACAACGGCAGCCACTTCCACAACCAGAAGGTTTACCGGCTAGCAGAAAAATACAAAATTGACTGGAGGACATAGACTCCTTACAATCCACAAGCCAATGGGCTGGCCGAAGCTTTCAATAAGACACTTTGCACTCTCCTGGCCAAAACTGTTAGCTCTAACAAAAGGGACTGGGAAGAAAAAATGTATGAAGCGCTTTGGGCGTACCGAACTGTATACAAGACCCCAACGGGCTGCTCGCCCTTCTCTCTCGTATACGGCTCGGAAGCAATCATCCCCGTCGAACTGGAGATACCGTCCCTCAGGGTCGCCATTCAGCATGGGCTTATCCCCGAAGGGCAGACCAACACCGAGCGAAGACTCGATGAACTCTCCAGTCTGGAAGGAAAGTGGCTTCAAGCCCAACAGAATATTCAGGTCTACCAGGCCCGAATTGCACGCGCCTTTGACAAGCTGGTCAAGGAGCGCGAATTCAAGAAAGGTGACCTTGTCATGGTCAAGAGAAGAGACCTAATGGCCGCCAACCCCAAGGGTAAGCTGAATGAGAACTGGCTCGGACCTTACGTAGTCCAAAAAGTCTACGAAGGTGGGGCCTATGTAATTGTCAACCATCGCGGGGAAGTTAAGTTCCCGCCTCTTAATGGAAGGCACTTGAGATTGTACCACGCTCCGGCGCCCCCATTCAGGTAATAATATTACTCTTTACCCTATTTTTGGGCGGATTTGCCTGATTAATGTCCAAACAACTTGGCTACCATCCACGTTTTCAAAAAAAAGAGAAGAAAGAAGAGAAAAGTGAAAAAAGAAAAGTTGAGAGAACAAAAAAATATATGTATGAGAAAAAAGAAAGAAAGGAAGAAAAAAAATAATAAAAGAAAAAGAAAAGAGAAAAAGAGAGAAGAGAAAAGAAAGGAAAAGAAAGAAAAAAAAGAAAGAAGGAAAAAAAGAAGGGAAAGAAGAGAGCAAAAGAAGGATAAAAAAAACACCAGAAAAGGGGAATGCCCCCCATTTCCAGTCACTGCCCCGCATCAGCGGAGGTACTAAAAGTTGACTAAACAAACTCTTCTCTCCGTCCTCCCCAGGCGGTGAGTACCCCTTTGGCTCGGACCTCCCGTCCGGGTCATTGACTAAACAAACTCTTCTCTCCGTCCCCTCCGGACGACGAGAAGCCCGGTCTCTGATCGAGGCCGGCCGCTTGAGGCCAGCACGCGCTTCCAATATTGCGGCAAAACCAGGGAGTCCCCCGTTCGGTATGGTGGAGTGGTCCCCTCGTCCTCCCCCTGGGAAGGCGAGCACTCTCCTGTACCCTGACGTGGGTCCCCGCCTGGTTCTCCCGAAGCAAATCTTCGCGAAGACCCACACCCTGCTAACGTGGTTCAGCACAAAAGAGGGGAAGGAGGGGAAGAAGAAAACAATGTACACAGAAGAGAAAGAAGGGTAAGAAAGCTCCCTCTGAGACGAATGCACCCGCAAAGAACGTGAGAGACCATAAATGTTCTACTCTATTCAGAAAGGGGACCAGACTACATGTGCTGCGGGGCATACCCCTGTGTTACATTCAAAAGAAAAGAAAAAGGAATTAAGGGATGCAACGCTTAGTCGATGTCCCTGAAGATGTCCTCGAGAGGGAGGATCCCGACGCAAGGGAAGTTCATCATATCGCGCAGTCGGCCCCTCAATTCCTCAAGACGGGCGAGCTCCGCTTCGACGGACACCATTTCAACGTCGGCGACGGCAAGAGCTTCCCTCTCCTCTGCCACCGTCCTTTCCGCCTCGGCAAGGCCAAGTTTAGCCGCAGCGAGGTAGCCCTCCAGCTTCTCGATCCGGCTCTTGAAGGAACGAACGCTGCCTTCGCCTTCCTCTAAGGCCTTTCCGTGGCGTTCTCTACTATGGCGTCGGGCCTCTAAGGTCTGCAGATACTCGTCTGCCTGAGCATCAAGGGCGGCACGTTCATCAGGAGCCTGGGTCTCCAGGAACTCGCGGCGCTTGACATACTTCAGCAACAGCAGAACCCGCCGCGACCATTCCCCCAGCGGGCAGCTGAGCACTTGCAACGCCTCGGTCATCTGCACCACTATAGTATGCACCTCCCTATATGACAGAGAAGGGTCGGCGAGGAGCATGGTCCGTAGAGTGATCAGCATTTGGCGGACTGGCGCTTCTGATGACATATGGCTGACTGAGGGCACGACCGGAGGAGTGAATTCCACGGTGCTGTCCACTTCTGTCCACAGGTCGGTGTCTACTGCCGCTGAAGATGAAGGAAGGGCAAGGGTCAAGTCGCCCGGTCGGCGTAGCTCGACGAGAGACCCTTGGCCAGCCACTGCCGGGGGAGCGGACAAGACCATTGCCGAAGCCTCCGGTGCCCCCATCGTTTGGAGCTCCCCTGCCTCCGTCCGGCCCGCCTCTTCCACTGCTCCAAGGGGCAGGGGTGCAGGTGCCGTCACTTCGGCTAGAGGAGGAGCTTCGAGTAAAGCCAGACCCGACGCCATCACCCACCGACTTTTCTCTCGCATCTGGGGCCCCTCCAGATGCGCACGAAGCCCCGCGAATATCTGTCTCAAGAGAGGATCCTCCATCTGGGCCGGCAGCCTCGGAAGGGGCGGAAGTGGAACCAGCAGGTGAGGGACGCTTCCAGCCTGCACGAGCACGGCAAGAGTCTCCACCTCCGGAACAGATGCCGGAGTCGATCCCCCCGCTGGTGGCTGACCGGTAATCGGCCTCCGCTTGGCGATTGCCTTGCGAGAGCGGCCATGCATCTTCCCGGTCGTCGGCACCACCAGCCCACATGAAATACGGTTAGCCGCCCGTCGCCGGGAATAAATTACGCAAGGATGAGAAGTGGGAAGAGCCATAAAACCCTACTTACCTCGGCCACAGTGAGGACGCGGCCTTCGGGCGCAATCTCTCCTTCCTCCAGAGGCTCGGCCGCCGCTTCGGAAACACTTGAAGTTCCCGCGGCCGACTCTTGCTCAAGAGCCTCGAATAGAAGGGCTAGTTTGCCCGAGCCCACATCGACCCCTACCTGACGGTCGATCAGCGCAACTGGGGTACCCTTTTCCACAGCCTCCGGCAAGTCAAGCCCCTGAAACCCGAAATTGACAAGAAAAGATCATTAGATAACCAAGAAGGAGAGGAAGGAGCCGGCCCAAGCATGCTCACACTTACAGCAGTCTTCCCCACAAAGCTCGGGGAGCCAACAAGTAAGGGGGGCCTGAAGACAGGCTCAGGCGGCTCCGGTGCCCCGGACAGGCCCTCGTCGGGAGCCGCTTCATCGGAGGAGTAGTTATAGTCTACCTCTTCGCTCGACGATGACTCGACCGCCGCAGGCTCTCCCCTTGCCGGCAAAGGGGCCTCCACTTCGAGGTCAATGGCTGGCGCACCCTCCCTCGGGCTAGATGAGGCTGGTACGCCTGACTTCAGCCTCCTCCTCACATATAGACGCGTCGTCGGGAGTTGCACGCGGGGCCCAAATAGCCCAGCGACTGCCTCTGCTGTGCCTGGCACAAAAAAAAATGGGTTATATCGAGCCCAATTGGCCCCCAGGAAATAAAAAAAGAGAAGAATCCGGTTAAGCCGACAAAGGCAAATACCCTCTTCAGCTCCTGCGGCACGGGGTGACCCACGGGCTTCCTCAACAGGCAAGGCCTTCTCGGGAGTCCCAGCCGTACCCTCGCCCGGGATCAGCATGGGCGCTGGCTCCTTCGTGCCGCCTGTAAGGAAGAAGCGCATGGTCGCCGTGCGCGCATGCGGGGCCAGCTCAGGAAGCAAGCCAATCCTAGACAATGTTGGCGACTATTGGACCTCGTCAGCATCGTGACTCAGTCCGGCCCGGGTGACTTCAAACTCCTCGAAAGACAAGATGGGGGCCACCGGAGAGACGGCCGTAGGAGCCGGGGATCCCTCGGCCCGTCTCCGCTTTGCCGCTTCCCTCCTGGCCACCTCGGCAGCAGCCAATGCCTTCTTAACAGTCGACTTGGCCCGGGACCTCCCCTGTGCTACCGGTGAGGGAGTCGGGGTCAGCGCCGAAGTCTTCCTCGCCGCAGCCGCGACTTCACCCACGTCTGGAAGGGGCGCAGGGACTGGCTCCTCCACAGTAGGAATAGGCGCAGGCGTGGGCTCCTCCATAGGGGCTGAAACGAAAGGAAACATTCAGGCGTCGAGACCTTGCTCCGAAATAAAGATAAAGAAAGAGGCATAAAAGGCATGCTAACAGTCGGAGGCGCTAACCGGTAGGTTGGCTCGGCTCGGTCCGGGCAACCTCGAACTCCTCAAAGGACGGGACCCGTGGCGCCGGAGGAATGGCAGTCGGGGCCGTGGTCGCCTCCATTTTTCTCCGCTTTGTGTCCCGCTGCTTAGCCACCTTTGCGGCATCCACTACTTTCTTCACGGGAGATTTTGCCCGGGGCCTCTTCGCTGCCTTGGGCAGAGGAGCCGCAGTCGGGGCTAGTGGCGCGGCTTCAAAATATGCAGGCTTCTACACAAGCCGAAGGAGATTCCGGTACGTGGCCATTTGCGCGCTATCGGGGTGGTCTGCCAGAAAGGAAAAGAGAAATAACAAACACGCATTCATGATTAGCATCCAACTATCTGCAAAGGCCGCGATGATAAGAGACGAAGACAAAAGAAGAAAAAGAGATCGAGTACCGTGAGGGCCAGTATACAGTCGTAGTGTAATCGGCCAGTAGCTCAGGGATGGCTCTTTATCCCGACGCGCCGCCTCTCGAACGAGCCAGCACACATCCTCGATCTTTTGGCACCGGTCCGTAAGACTGGCCAGATCCGCGTGCTTCTTCAGGGAAAGGTCACAGAAGAGGCTGAAGTGGTCTATGCCCCACCCGTCAGCATAATAGTACGGGATGTGCAGGTGCTTGCCCAGAATGGAGGCCCTCTGATCTTCGATCGTCAGTTCGTTCACTCGGAGAAGGACATATAGCCACGTGGTGTCCTTATAGTTTTCGGGCTTCCTCTCCTCCCGCCTCATGAATGTGCGGTACGGGCAGAGCGTATCTCTCTCCGGACGCCAGCTCTTTGCGGGGGTGCCCTCCTCCTCTATAGGGAGCGGATAGTTAATGAGCTCCAGACGATCACTCCCTATCCGGCAAAGATCCCGCAATGTCTTCTTATAGTCGTCCTTCACCACCGAAGGCAGCTCCACTTTCGGCGTCGGCCTCGCATCCCGTGCTTCTCGACGAGCAGCCATGTATGCCGCTACCTCTCTCTCCTGCCTGTTCTTGAGCCGAAGAAGATGATCTGGCTCAATATCAAGTACTGGCACCGATTGCCGACTAAGGAACCTCCTCTCGGCCCCATCCCAGTAGTCGGTCTTGTGCAACCGATAGAAGGCCGTCCGGGCGTTCCACCACTTTATGTAGTCCTAGGTCACTCGAGGAATGCGACCCGGGGCCGGCACCCTGAAAGAGGCAGTGTCCGCCCGGTGGAAAAAGTCCCACCAACTCTTGGCATGCTCAGCAACTGAACTTCCCCGGATGTTCCGCGAAGGCAGGCCGAATTGTGCATGATAGACAGGGATATGCTGGTCATACCCGAAGTTACGACCAAACCGGAAGGGATAATACGGCTCCAGTAGCACATTATCCCCCTTCCTGAACACCAACACGCTCGGGCGAATGGATAGCGCCCAGTCCCTCAGCTCCGGTTCCAGCAGTGGGCGGACCACATTCTCTTGGCTGATTGGGTGGACGTACTTCTCCACCTGGTCGTCTTTACATTCTCTCTTGTTATTCACAAGGGGGCTTGAGTGTGCAGCCAGCGTCCAGAAATGAATAGTACCGGCCGCATCCTGGGGGACCGTTGTCAACCGCCCCAGATATCGAACATCCGCATGGAAGTGGAAGCCGGCTCTGCACTCGCAAACTCCAGCATCCTTGGCACTAGCCCCCAGTCCTGAAGGACTCGCGGGGCAAACTCCGGGAATAGTGAACAGACCCACGCGTTGAAGAAATGTAGTGGGCACACATACCGGGCCTGCCTCGGGAACTGATGGGTGCTAATATCTCCCAGCGCCTTGTAGATCAAGCAGAGCGTTGCCGGGCACAAAGATAGCTTAATCCCCCACGCCATCTGGCATGCCGGGTAGATGGCGTCTGGCCGAATCACTGTCTCGTCCCCGTACGGCATGGCAAATGAGCACAGCCAATACGTGAGATAGGCTGCACAGTGGGTTAGCGGGTCGACGCCCATCGGATTAGGCCCGCCCCGACGCCCCTTGGAGGGGATCTTCACACCAAGCTTGGGCTTCGCGCGCTTCTTGCGAGCAACAGCGGTGCCAACATGGGGAAACTCTTCATATTGCTTCACCCCATCATAGAAGTATTCCAGCCACAGGACCATGCGCACCCTCTTCCTGTCCCCGCGGGCGGGCTGCTTTCCCTTGTGCGACAACTGGTACAGCTCCCGGTACGCCTTCATCAGGTACCGGTACGAGTACCCAAGAGAATAATAGCCATCCCCGTTAGTCTCATCCTTGATTAGATCGGGGAGGCACACTTCTTCATAAGGCTCCCCGTCAATGGGCAAGCCACTCAGCTGACTGAGACTCCATAAGTCAAGGGAAGTCTCACCCTCTGCCGTGTAGAAGGTGTTAGTCTCTGCGCTGAATACCTCTATCATGCCGCAACAGAGACCCTTGGAGATGGGTACCCATATCGGGAGGCGTATACGCTGTGGTAGATGCCGGCCCGAACCAGCAGTGGGGCGTAGTTGAACAGTACATATTCAGTGAACTCCACTGCCCCTTCCCGGAAACTTTGAGCGTCTTGAAGCTTCAGCTCCCCGAACCAGCCCAGTGATAGTTCATACTTGAATCTGATGGCCAAGCAGTCCAAGACGAAGGGTTCCTCCCTGTAACCCCATTTCAGGGGAGCTAAGAACAAACCAAACCGGGGCGGCTCGCCCTGCACCTTCCCTGCAGACATATCCCACTTTGCTGGTGTAAATTGAGGGGCTCGCACCAGTTTATCTTCAGTCGGCAGCACCCCTTCGATCCCCAGGACCGGCTTCCATTCCCGGGCTTCTCCCACCAAATACATTTGAATTCTCCTGGGGACTCTGTATAGTAGACTATCTCGGGCTTACAGGATGGTCCGCTCGACAGCCTTTATCGTGCGGAAGTCTCGCCCCTCCCGGGAGCGCAGGTGCTTCAGGAATCGAACAAGGTGCCGATCCTTCGGGAAGTCTTTCCTGTACTCCCCGGTGGCCCGATCAAAAGTGAAGCCGTTGTCAACTCTGGCAAGTCGGCCAAAGTCCATGCTCTCCCGGTCAGACTCCGACGACTCTGCCAAGGCAGCTATCTCCGCATGTTCGCGGTCCAGGTCCTTCACATTAAGCCACGTGACCGCTGGCACGGGACCCCGCGGAATGAGGTCGGCACCGACAGCAGCAGCAGGGACAGAAGAACCACTTGGGGCAGCCATTTATCTGCAAAGAGGCAACAAATAGAAGATCAGACTAAGCCGTAGGCGAAGAAAAGTGAAAAGCTGCAAAGGGGAATTTACTATGAGTAAAATGAATAAGATACTGCCAATTTCTAACGAAATTTTGGCAGAGTTTCCCCTAGGCCAGAGGCGTAAGGGAAAACACGGGTGCGCGCCCACAAGGAGTGACGGCCCCAACAAAGTCATGGTGGGCCCCGAGAGGCAACACCAGAAGTCCGCTGGTCAAAGGAGCCCTCTTCCTTAGCTAAAAATCCCCCTTTGTGCTTCCCCGTCACGCCCCCGGAGCGGCCCTTCGCCGGCACAGCCCCCTTTGTGCTTCCCCGGCACGCCCCCGGAGCGGCCCTTCGCCGGCACAATCCCCTTTATGCTTCCCCGGCACAGTCCCCGTGGCGCTTCATCGACACGCCATGAGGAGAAGCTTGCCCGGCACACTCCGAGGGCCCCTCACCGGCACGCCCAAGATGGCCTCCCCGGCACACCCGCCAGTGTTGTTCCTCGACGCACTCGGGCACCTCGCTCCCCGGCACACTTATGCCCTGCCCTGACCGGCACGCTCCGAAGGCTCCCTCCCCGGCACACCTTGGGGGAGAGCTTCCCCGGCGTGCCCCGAGGGGCTCCCGCCGGCACGCCTTCACGGTGTTTCCCCGACACTCCCACGCCCACTCCCGACGGCACGACCGGCCGCCTACGACGCTGGAGACGGAGAAGAAGAGGGGGGGGAGGGGAAGAGAATGAGAGGGAGAGGGAAGAGATAGGGAGATGGAGATGGAGGGGAGGGCGAGGGCCCCAGCCGCCATCCACGGTGGAGAAAAGGAGAGGGGAAGAGAACGAGAGGGAGAGGGAAGAGACAAGGAGACGAGGGGGGGAGAAAAAGGAGAAGAAAAAGGGGGGGGGGCCTCGCGGCCGTCTCCTCACCACGGCGGCGGTGGCGCTCACAGGCGGCGGTCGCGCCCGGAAGAGAAGAAGAGGGAGGGGGGAGCCCCGTCCGTTCAACCGCCACGAAGAGAGAGAGAAAAGAGGGAGAGGGAGAAGAATTCGAAACGGGGTGGCCCGTTCGAGCCACCCCGCCCCTTTATATAGGGGACGTAAACGAAAAGAGAAGAAAAAATAAAGAAAAAAGAAAGAAGAAGAAAAGAAAAATGGATTAAAAAAAAGAGGGGAAGAAAAGAAGAAAAAGGGGGCGAAGGAAAAAAAAAGGGGGGGAGGGAAATAGAAGAAAGGGAGAGAAAGGAGGGAAGTAAAGGGAGAAAATAAAAAAAGAAAATAGAAGGAAGGGAAGTAAAAAGATATGTAAAATATTACATAAATAGATATATATATATATATGTATATATATATACCCATATATGTACACACATTTACATACTCATCCGCTCACATACGTGGAGGGGTAAGCCGGTAACGTCCAGTAACAAATGTCCCCGGGGAAAACATTCCATCCCCACAATCATGGTCGTGCGGGCGTCCACCCGAGCAAAAATGACTTTACCCCTGCAGCCCTGCCCTTGCCATGGCACCATTACCCCGCCAATAAACAAGCCCGTCCCTGGCACGTCGTCTCGGGCCTCAGCCCCTCCCATTTCATACAAAATCGCCATCACGGACCCTACGTCCGAATCGGCACAAATTCCCCCGTTGCGCTGGCATTACCTTCTTGCCAACGAATAAGTCCCTTTCCGGTGCAAGGCCCCGTGCCCTAGCCACCCACTCCATACAACATGGCCATTACGGACCCTACGTTCAAATCGGCACAAATTCCCCCATTGCGCTGGCATTACCTTCTTGCCAACGAATAAGTCCCTTTCCGGCGCAAGGCCCCGTGCCCTAGCCACCCACTCCATACAACATGGCCATTACGGAGCCTACATTCGAATCGGCACAAATTCCCCCGTTGCGCTGACATTACCTTCTTGCCAACGAATAAGTCCCATTCCGGCGCAAGGCCCCGTGCCCTTGCCACCCACTCCATACAATATGGCCATTACGGACCCTACGTCCGAATCGGCATGAGCTCTCCCGTTGCGCTGGCATTATCTTCTTGCCAACGAATGAGCCCCACCTTCCGGCGCAAGGCTTCGTGCCCTAGCCGATGCTTGCATATCACCCGCTCGTCAAAAAAAAGAGAAGAAAATAAAATGGGGTTAAAAAAAATATAGAGATACCCCGCCGGACTTGTCCCTACACGGGAACAAGGGTAAAAATGACAACAACCCGGCTGTGGCGAAAACCCGAAAGGGCGCTACGGGTAAAATCGGGTACCCCGCCACGTGAAAACCCGAAAGGGCGCGTAGGCAAAAGCAAGAGGGGGCCGGTACCGGCGAAAACCCGAAAGGGCGCTTGTATCGGTAATGTGGTTCAAAAAAAAGAGACCAATAAACTGCTTCAGTCCCCGACACTCCGTCGGCACTGATGAAGAGACCAACAAACTGCTTCAGTTCCCGACGTCCCGTCGGCCCTGATGAAGAGACCAACATGCTGCTTCAGTTCCCGACATCCTGTCGGCACTGATGAAGAGGCAAAAAGACAATAAGCTGCTTCAGTTCCCGACACCCCGTCGGCACTGATGAAGAGACCAACAAACTGCTTCAGTCCCCGACACCCCGTCGGCACTGATGAAGAGACCAACATGTTGCTTCAGTTCCCGGCATCCCGTCGGCACTGATGAAGAGACAAAGAGACAACATATGCTGCTTCAGTCCCCGACACCCCGTCGGCACTGATGAAGAGACAAAGAGACTAACGACTGCTTCAGTTCCCGACACCCCGTCGGCACTGATGAAGAGATAACAAATTGCTTCAGTCCCCCGACACCCCGTCGGCACTGATAAAGAGACCAACAAACTGCTTCAGTCCCCGACACCCCGTCGGCACTGATGAAGAGACCAACATGCTGCTTCAGTTCCCGACATCCCGTCGGCACTGATGAAGAGACAAAGAGACAACATATGCTGCTTCAGTCCCCGACACCCCGTCGGCACTGATGAAGAGACAAAGAGACTAACGACTGCTTCAGTTCCCGACACACCGTCGGCACTGATGAAGAGACAACAAATTGCTTCAGTCCCCGGCACCCCGTCGGCGCTGATGAAGAGACCAACAACTGCTTCAGCTACCGACACCCTATCGACAACATCAACAAAGAGAAAAGAGACAAGTACACCCGTGGGCACCGCTCGGCTCATTCTTCGCCCGCGCTACCCGTGGGTGGGGGGCATTTGTGGACACCAAAAAATTGCACACCCTAATATCACGCCCGGCCTCGCGTCAACAACGGCGCCGAGTGAAGAAGCCCCGGAGAGACTGATCGCCCGGGCTCCCCAAGTATGCATACTGCTGTGAAGCCATCTCCGGAGTCACGACATTGAAGAGAAATCAACCACCAAGAGTCCCACAATCCCTGGGCCTCGAAGAAAATTAAATGTGCCACAGCTCGTGCTCACAACCGGCTCAAAAGCACGCCCATCAGGCCGTTCAGCGGCACGCCCAATGGCCTTCAGCGGCACGCCCAAATAGGCCCTCAGCGGCACGCCAAAAAAAAAGGGGCCTTCAGCGGCACGCCCAAATGGGCCTCCAGCGGCACGGTCAATAGGCCCTCAACGACACGCCCCAAGGGTTTCAGCGGCATGCCCCAAGGGCTTCAGCGGCACGCCCAAATGGGCCTTCAGCGGCACGCCCAAACGGGCTTCAGCGGTACGCCTTCAGGGGCTCCAGCGGCACGCCCTTTTGGCTCTCCTGCGGCACGCTTGTGCAGCCCGCCAACGGCACAGCGTAAGGCATTTTCAACGGCTAAATGACATGGTGCCCATGCCCTACGCATCCTTGGCGCGCAGTGAGCTCTATGAGGTGTCAACCATGGGTTGGGCCACGCAGGCTACCCCACTGACAGCCAGGACAGGAGCAGGTCAAACCCATCATCACAGCCGGCTTCCTGCCTTCGACGGTCGTGCTCAAAGTCGCCGGTGGCTGGGAGTATAAAAAGCCTCCTGTTCGACAGACACAGGGGGACGGAGGAGGGACAGACAAGGAAAGCAGAGGAAGACTCAGAGAGAAGAGAAAGAGGAGAAGAGAGAAGAGAAGAAGAGGCGTCCCGGCGGGAGCTTCCTCCGACGACCACCGGGAAGAAGCAAGAGTAAGAGAGAGAGAGCTTGATGTAATGGGGGGGGAGAGGGTTGGGGACGGTGGCCCATGTCTTAAGCCCCGATGCTTTCTTCCCTTTTGTATTCCATTCCTCCTCCCGTTCTCTGTCTTGGATTTTTCCCTTTGTCCATGGCCTCATTTGGGCGTTTTCTTTTGTAATATGCATGTAGAGCTACGGCCTTTTGCCTCCCATGAAGGAAAATCACCCTCTCCGGGTTTCTCTATGATTTTTGTTGGCTTGTGCTAGTTTTTATGGTCTTTGACGGGTTGTTCGTTTTCCCTCTGTCTCTTCATCTCTCCAGTGTTCTTGGGGTTTCCATGTCAATATGATCGCCCTCTCACGATCCTTGGCCTCATGGACTCTTCACTCCCTTCCGTGGCCATCTACTATGCCCACGGGCTTGAAGAGAGAGGGAGACTCTCACTCACTCCCCGAATACCCGGCTACCAGTGGCCCATCTTTGGCCTTAAACTTTCCCTGTCCTCCTGAATAATCTGTAAGTCTCCCAGACCATACATTCAGTTCTTTCAAGCCTCCAGCGGTGCACGTGTCTGGCCCTTGGCCGATACACCCTTTCAGCCTTCCCCAGGACACACCCTGTCCAGCCCTCAGCGGCACACCCATTGGCCCTCAGCGGCACACACCCATTAGCCCTCAGCGGCACACCCCGTTCAGCCCTCAGCGGTACACCCTTCTGGCTCTATGGCCGACACACCCCATGGTGGCCCTCCAGCGGTACACCTTCCCCGTCAGGTCCTCACCGGTACGCCCTTTTGAGCCCCAGTCTACCTTGTCTAGCCTGGGAGGCCTTCAGCCCACCGTTGTTCCCTTCGTGTTTTCTGAGGTTCTATAAAGGTGTTGCTGCCCTCGGGCGCCCACCTCTAGTTGTCGGGTTCCGCCACTCCATGTGGGCGCGTTCCCTTTATCTCCCTTACGCCCCGGGTTAAGGGGAGATGCTGCCGAATTTTTGTGAGAAAATAACAAAACATTAAAAGAGGCAAAAGGAAGCAACAAACGAATGGAATAATCAATGAACCTCCCAGCTAATCAAGCCACTGCCGGCACCATGACGAGAACTGAACTGATTAACTACCCGGCAGCCCGAACGCCCGACCCGCAAGAAAAGAGGCTGAACCGAGCAAAATGGAAACAAGGGGGAAGTTTATATTAAATTACATGGAAATTAAAACAAGAAGAAAAGAAAAGCCTTAAAAATAAGAAATTGAAGACTGATTGAACCTCCACCATCACGCCCCTTGAACTCTCAGCGGTGCACCCTTAATTGCCCATGGGCACACCCTTTAGCGGCACATTCCTCCCAGCCTTCAGCGGTACGCTTCAAAGCCTTCCCCGGCACGCCCCTTGAACCTTCAGCGGTACGCCCCTAATTGCCCCCATGGACACACCCTTTAGCGGCACACTCCTCCTGGCCCTTTCAGCGGCACACTCCTTCCCTTCGCCGATACACCCTCATCCACCGTCTCAACGGGATCCAGTGTATAGACTTGGGCAATGTATAGACTTCGTGCTGCAGCGTACAGACTTGGGCCAACCAACGTACAGACTTCACACTGCAGCGTATAGACTTGGCCAATGTATAGGCTTTGGGCTGTAATGTATAGACTTTATGCTGGTCAATGTACAGACTTTGAGCTGATGAATGCTGGCCAATGTATAGACTTTAGGCTGGCCAACGTACAGACTTCATGATGGCCAATGTATAGACTTTGAGCTACAATGTATAGACTCTGAGTTGGCCAATGTATAGACTTTGGGCTGGCCAATGTATAGACTTTGAACTGCGGCCAATGAGCAGTGTATAGACTTTGGGCCAGCCAACGTATAGACTTATGCTGCAATGTACAAACTTCATGTCGCAACGTACAGACTTTATGCTGGACGATGTATAGGCTTTGAGCTGCAACGTGTAGACTTTGGGGTCATCAATGTATAGACTTCGAGCTGCAGCCAATGAGCAGTGTATAGACTTTGAACTGCAGCCAATGGACAATGTACAGACTTTGAGCAGCCAATGTACAGACTTCGAGCTGCGGTCAATAGGCAATGTGCAGACTTTAGACTAAAGGACGCATAGACTTTGTGTGCTGGTTGAATAGGCAATGTATAGACTTGAGACTGGGGAACGTACAGACTTTATATCACCCCCCCTCCTTCTCCGACACACTCTCCAGCTATGGCCCCAGCGGTACACCCTTGCCGTTGCAGCCTTCAGCGACACACCCCAAGCAGCCTTCAGCGGCACACTCCAAGTAGCCCCCAGCGGTACACCCCTTCAAACCTTCAGCGGTACACCCCCTTTTTGAGCCTCCTAGCGGTACACCCCTATTACCTCCAGCGGTACTCCCTCATTGGCTTCAGCGGTACACCCTTCAAACCTTCAGCGGTACACCCCTCTAAGCTCCAGCGGTACGCCCCTCTTGTCTCCAGCGGTACACCCCCTATTTCTCCTTCGCCGGCACACCACATACACACACAGATATATCATGATAAGAGCCTTAACATCAACAAATGAATTAATGAAAATTATGCTAGATAAAGGACTTTGAATGTGCAGCATTAATAATGATAAAAGAGGTGGGAGGGGTAATAAAGAAAATAATGATAGTAATAACAACACTGATGAATAAAAGAAGAGAAATCATCCTAGACAAAGGCACAAATAAACAATAAATATCAAATCAGAAATCAAAACATATAACTAAGGAAACTCCAAATAAAAGACGTTAGGGCCCACACTGCAGCCCCCATCTCTCCCCGCGACCCGGGGCAAAAGGAACAATAATGCCGCCCTCTCAGGCCGGGCTCGGACCTTGGGAGTCATCCCGACATGGTCCGGTCTCAACCTAGCCTCGGGCCGACATCTTGATCAGACCAGGTTTGCTCCTCGTTCCGGACGCCCTCCGAGTCATCACTAAAGTTGCCGGGTGTTCGGCAAACACTTGAACGGATTTGTCCCGGCTTTTCCCGTTGCGTTTCCATCACGGACCCGTGTCTGAATATGAAAAGGTCCACGAGTGACCGACATGACCAGCGGTTTGTGGTCTGAATACAACCCTCAGTGTGATCCATTCCTATCTTTTTCTTGCACAATTAGTATTATTCTTTTCGGCCGCGGGGCCCCTAATTTCGACAATTAATCAAGGGTATTCCCTCGTATGGGGGATGTAAATGACGTCGTGACCTTTATAGCACGACAGGATTCGGTCCCGACACGAACCACACAATCGCCTGACGAAGTCAGATCGAGCGCACCATGGGCTCTTCGGAGCCCGAATAAATCGTCACTTCGGTGACTGGCACGCCCACGCACTTAATAGACAAAACCACCTGAACCAGCGAATTTAAGCGCGTCCACAATGCTAGGTATCAAATCTAATGTAGACCCTTGGATCTTGGGATGGGGAATGAAGGGTCTAGATCAAATGTGACTAACACACAAAAATTAATAAAAATAATGAAGGGGAAGGGGGCGGCCTATTGACCATGGAAGAGGTAGGTTGGGTGGGTGTAGAATGTTGACATTCTTCACCCTTTGTCCCCCATGTGTCCATAAGACTAGTCCAACCTTCTAGATGTCCACCTAGGATGGTTGACCAGCCCCACAAGGTGACATGGACCAATGGGAAAGGGCTGAGGGCCCCCTAGCTGGACCTACTACAAAATTGCATAAAAATCTACACAATCCATGGGAATGACTCATTGGCTTATAAAGCCTTACATTTGCGTACATACTTTCCCAAGGATATTAACACAAACTAAAAGGACATAAATGCAAAAGAAAAGTACATGCTCGGCGTCGATTCCCATCAACTCTCCCCGGGTGGGAGGAACTCGACCCCGTCGAGTAGGGTATGGATGCTCGAGTACTCCGGCGGATCCGTCACCGTGCCAAGTAGCGCGGGTATGCTCCCCTCCAAATGATCGTCACCTGCTCATTCCATATATACTCGATATGCGCGAACTGCTATGGGCTAAAGGTGGACACTCCGAGTGGGGCACTCTCAAAAGGGAAGGAAGCAGCTCGAAGACTCACTAGGAATCACCGCTGAGTCCCTATAGGTGACTAGATCCGGGTGTAGATATAGAACCGATCCCATACTCATCGAATGAGTCCACTCGCCTCTTACTCATAAGAGAACGACAACGAGCTTGCACAAGACACATGCAGACAAACGACACACAAACCATGCAAACAAACCACACAAAACAAACCACACAAGGAAAACACACTGACTCATGCACGACTCTAGACTAAGGTGGTGACATCAAGCCCACTAGGTGGCGGCATCCTGGGCGGCCGGAGAGCCGTCCAACTCTTCCCCCCCCCCCCAAGGCATAGTACTCATCGGCTAGTGCCTCATCGGCCACGTAATTGACATACTCAAGCTCGGGAGGTACGGATTCTCCAACACCTAGGGCTAGGGTGGTGCGAGCGGGACACTCACTGGCAATGTGGCCAAACCCGTGACAGTGGAAACACTGCACTCTCGACCGACTACTCTCTCCTATAAAAGGGGCCTTACCCTTATCATCCCGTCGGGTAGGGGGTGTAGGTAGCAATGGGGGAGATGTAGGTGCCTTGGACAATAGTGGAGGGGGTGCCGGTGCTAGAGGACGGGCTATAGGAGCCGGGGGACGGGCAACAGGTGCCGGTGGTTGGGGTGGAAATAGATCCCGAGGTGGAGGAGGGCGAGGCCATGGAGCGAAGTGCTCCTGACGGGTGGACTCCTGAGGTCGAGCCATGGGAGGCCGCTGATGTGGGCCTATAGAGTGACGGGGCTCGGTACTACGGAGAGGGGTGGGGCCCAACCGATGGCTAGACTCAAACTCTCCCTCAAATTGCTCCAACTCGAGAGCAACCTGGTATGCCTCTTCCAACGTCTTGGCATTGCGGCGGAAAAGCTCATACTGATAGTGTGGCCGCAACCCACGTCGAAAGCGGGAAACGGGCATGGTACTCTCCTCCGTGACACCACATCGTAGAAAGTACTCATCAAATTCAGCGATGTATTCGGAGACGGACCGGTCTCCCTAGCTAAGACTTTGCCATCTATCGATGAGTCGCTGGCGATATGTGGGAGGAAGGTACTTTTGCCGAAGCTTATTCTTCATCTCAGCCCATGTGTCAATCGGGGGTTCTAGCCGCTGAAGTAGCAGGCTCTCTACATTCTTCCAATAGGTTTGCGCATGTCCCATGAGCTTCATGGTGGCGAATCGGACCCTTCGGCGCTTCGACATATCATACCATTCAAAGTAACGGTCCATGCCAAACTCCCAATCTAGGTAGACTTTCGGATCCAAAGACCCGTAAAAAGTGGGAGGGTCCGCTCGCACGGTCTTAAGGACCCTATCATCCTCATCTCTTTGTGGCTGAAAGCCATGACGGCGCTGACCATACCCCTCATAGGCATTGTCAGACCCATAGTCCTCCAGACCAAGGTCACGGCGTGGTAAGTCGGGAACCCGAGGAGGGGCGGGTGGCTGAGGAGCATGTGCGGGCGGGTCCTGGGCCACAATGGCAGGCAAGGCCTGAGCTATAGGATTGGCTTGGCCTTGGGCGGCAGCCTGGGCAGGTGGGGGTGGGTCTTGGACCACTCTAGGAGGGTCTCCGTGGGACATCCCTTCCAACCATCCGACCAGGCCTTGGACGATTGTCTCCATGCGTTCCTCCATAGCTCGTAGGCGACCATCCATGGTTTCGGTGAAGGTCCGAAAGGTGGCTTCGGACCGGTCCATCCGAGCCATAATGGCCAACATTGCCTCCTGTAAGGAGTGGAAGTCTCCCGAGGCGGCATCGCGAGGGTTAGCCATAGATGTGGGGCGATGGGTTTGGGTACCACGCCGAGTGGGCATGCAACGACACGGACTAGGAAACACCGACTAATGCAAACGCACACTAATATGATGCACCTAGACGTAACCAAAACTCGGCACATGGCGGAGTTACTCGATCCGAAGATCACTCGCGCAAGTGTGCGGCCTTCCCGATAGGCGTAGTCTAACGTTCGGACAACACCTTTTGATATACCGAGTAAAGGGATGTAAATGCAAAAAGACACTTTTTTTTTATTTTAAAACAATGATGACCCTAAACACGACTTAGACAATGACTAATGGCTAGACGTAAATGACACTTTTTTTTGACACCCTAGACTCAACCTGGCTCTGATACCAAATTGATGCAGAACGGGACCACGGACACGACAAGCTCACGATCGTCCCTTAACGAGGGAAGCGTCGGACGTGCGCGGTTAAGAAACCGGTAGTGTGCTAGGGTGGTCGGCTCTCTCTTTCGTGCCCGGATCGGGTCATGGGTCGGTAACGCTCTCTCTCGCAGCAGCGGTGATATAAATAGAAAGCGAGCTAATTACCCTATCATGCTCTCTAGCAACGGCATAAACAAGCATATATGAAATTAAGCAAAATGCCAAGTAAGGAGAGAGGATGATACCTCCACGCGCTCGGCGTGGGGACGACGGACCCGGCCGAAACTCGTACTCCCAGAACAATAATACACAAGATTACAGCAATACAAATCGCTGCCCACTCCACGTAGGGAGGTAAAGGGCTACACAATGGGGTCTGGGAAGACCGAATTCGGGTTGACGGACGGCTTCTCGCGTTGATTCGGCAGCACCCGAACACGTGACGGTGGGGACCACGTGCTGTGCGGAGGGACCGTGTGGGACCCGGTGTCACCACTGTGGTGGGGACACTTGTGGAAGTGTTCCTTGGGTTGGCGGCACACTGGTTCGCCGACCGGAGGCCAGGCGGCTCCGTTCGGCACCAGTCGGAATGACTAGCTACGGATCTGCCGGTTCTATTTTCCGGCGCGCACTCCGGCGAGAACGGACGCTGCGATCAACCCCGACGTCGGAATGTGACGAAACTGGCACCGTTGGAAAGCTGCTTCGAAGGGCTTCAGCTCTTTGTGATTACAGAAAAATAACAAAGCCTGCACTTCCAATTAGAGAATTGTTAAGGATGCTGTTGTACAGTGGCTTAACTCTCAGTTCTGCAGGGATGTCCTCTGAGAACTGTCATTGACCGCAGGGTAGATGTCCGATTCAGCTCTTGAGGTCTTCATAAAAGGTGTAGTACAGTGAGCTAGAAAGATGGCAAAACTAGTTTGGACAAGTTTGGATGTGCCTACGAATTGATAGGATTTTTTCACTAACAGTGGGTCGGATCTGGAATCTGACTAAAGGCACTGTAGCAGAGATAGAACACGAATTTTGAAAAATGGATAGAGGGCAGATCAAAAATCAGGAAAAATGGTGGATGTAGGGGATGATGTACAGAACTCCCAGTAAAATTGGGAGGGTTTGAAAATTTCAAAAAGGTGGTCGGAGATGAGAAACTCAGAGCTATTGTCACTGTAGATAGAGACAAAACAGATCTGGGAATACAAAATGAATGAAAATGGAAAATTACTAAATGGAGGAGTTTGGACATGAAAAGTTAGGTGGAGGTGGGGATTCAAGGTAAGAACACACCCTCAAAATTTCAAATCGATCTGAGCCCATGGTGGACATCAAGAATTCGTGGAAGGGGCTGTTGTTGGAGGAAGATAGAATTCCGACGGTGGCTCGATGGCGGCTCGATGGCGGCACGAACGGTGGCGGCGGCGGCACCGGTGAAGATCAGAGGTTGAGAGGGGGAGATAGAAACTAGATCCACTCTAGAATTGAAGAGGGGTTGAGAGGAGAACTCTAGGAGAGAGGAAAGGGGCGCAAGCTTCTTGTTCCAAATGGAATTTTCTCTTCTTTTCATTAATTTCCACATAAAAATACACCCTTTTATATGCTAGGTATCAAATCTAATGTAGACCCTTGGATCTTGGGATGGGGAATGAAGGGTCTAGATCAAATGTGACTAACACACAAAAATTAATAAAAATAATCAAGGGGAAGGGGGCGGCCTATTGACCATGGAAGAGGTAGGTGGGGTGGGTGTAGAATGTTGACATTCTTCACCCTTTGTCCCCCATGTGTCCATAAGACTAGTCCAACCTTCTAGATGTCCACCTAGGATGGTTGACCAGCCCCACAAGGTGACATGGACCAATGGAAAAGGGCTGAGGGCCCCCTAGCTGGACCTACTACAAAATTGCACAAAAACCTACACAATCCATGGGAATGACTCATTGGCTTATAAAGCCTTACATTTGCGCACATACTTTCCCAAGGATATTAACACAAACTAAAATGACATAAATGCAAAAGAAAAGTACATGCTCGGTGTCGATTCCCATCAGGTGGGCTTTTATAGCGTGCAGAGAACCTTCCACGATCGACGACTTGCAGATCAGCTCGAATCCGATTTTGTAGCATCAATATCTTTCTCAAACAAGGTCTCTTGCCACGATTAAAGTCATCCTTGTATAAATCAAGGGAACATAACTCAAAATATAGCAGGATGACATCGTCTGTTTCCGTTTCTGCTTCTAAAATAAATGGCGTCTAGGATAGTGGTTGCCCATTTTTTCTGCGTCTACTATCACGATCGCCCATTCTTCTTTCCTTATTTTGATTTTTACATAAAATAGAATTGGCGTCTTACCATATTGATGCTTATTCTTTTTTTTTTTACAACTGTTATTTTTCTATTTTTAACTAGGAAATGAGCGTCTAATTGTGTGGACACCAATTCTTTTTTTATTTTTATTTATGTTTCAAAATTCAATTGCCGTCTGTCTTGAACGTCACCAATTCTTGAAAAGGCACCTTCCACCAAATTCGCTCATTAATTGGAGACATCCAACCTGAACGTTGATTCCTTTTTTTCAATAAACTTCAAGAAATGGCATCCATCACCTTTGATGTTAATTCCTAAAAATTCAAAAAATTCAAATAATCAATGTATTTCATCTAAAAATGGCTTCAAATAATTATGAAAATTCTTAAATATTTTTCACACGGTCATTTTGACTCAAAAAAGTGATAAAACGCATGCAGACTCAAATTGGTTGTGAGCATGAAATTAATTGCTAAATGTTGTACAACTTTATTCATGTAATGCTCAAAGATGACAAATGTGACATAAAATGTAATATAAAACGTGATACTCATCATACCCCCCAACTTACTCATTGCTAGTCCCTTAGCAATGTAAACTAAATTTAAAATTTAGGACCAACAAGAGTTTACAAAAGTTCATACATTCATATCCAGTTCTTCCTTCATCGAATTAACTAAAGATCAAGAACCAAGAATCATTAATATGTTATAGCTTATTAAAAGGACTTGATCAAGAATATAAATAAAAATTCACTAGCACTTGTGCAAGTGCAAACACCAAATTTACAGCACAAACAATTGCATCATCCAGTTGCTATTCCAAATAAGTGCCTTTCAACTACGCACCTCTTAATCGGGACATTAAGTATATTAGCTTCTTGCCTGCCTTATTTTTATGTCCCTTTTGGGATCTTTTTATTTTTCCTACACACATGATGCTGCACTACCCTTCACTATTTTACGCGAACCTAAGTAGACCCAGTTATGTAGATCAATGTTCCATTTTCTGTTTTACGCGAACCTCAACACGTCTTAAGTGAAGTAGGCCCGGTTACTAAGAATTAAGATATTTTTCATGGTATTTTTTTCATTATTCTTTTGCAAATTTATTTGATTGATAACTTGGTATAAAGCTATATTAAAAAGATATCTTCCTCAAGAAGTGCAGAATATCATACAACACACCCAAAATAACAGAAGGCTTGTCCCGCTTATTTCAGTAGCGTGCAGAGTGATATTTCTTTTTTCTAAAGTGCCGAGGAACTTTAAAGAGATTCTTAAATCAGTTTTTCATAGTTAGATTGAATAAATTTTCCATCATCCTTTTTCTCTAGTCTTTTCTATTCCAAATTTACTTTCAATGAGAGCATGAATCAAAAAAACTCAGTCAGAGATTTCATCTTTTCACTTTCATATAGATGCAAAAACAAACTTGGAAGAAATACATAACTCCTATCAGGTTATACTATATGCATCATAAAATTTTCCTCTCCCCTCAACTTGAATGATATTGTCCTCAATGACATATGCACTATAATTAAAAAAATAATGTAACAATAAAGATTGTTGAGAATGAAAGAGACAACTTGATATGCGGGGTGAAACTCTATTATTGACGTGGACGGTTATAACTCCATCTCTTTGGCTCTTACCTAACAACTAAAAAACCCACTAAAATAAAACATTAAATAACAAAAAATCTTGGGTTGCCTCCCAGAAGCGCTAAGTTTTCCGTCTTCAGCGAGACGCATGAAAGTTTTCAAAGATTTTTATTCTAAATCACTCAAAGCAATGGATTCTTTTGACAACATTTTATTTTCCAAGTAAGGTTTCAATCATTAACTGTTAATAGTGAAAAATGTGACCGTTATTAGGATTAAAAATTTTGACAGTGCCATGGTCAAAAGCCTTAACAACCACAAACAGTCCATCCCATTTGAATTTTAACTTACCAGGGAATAAGGTAGCCTTGAGTTAAAAATCCAAACCTTTTGATTCACATGAAGCGGTATGGGGACATGCCAATGGGAGTCTTAAATGTAGTTCTATAGGCCCATAATGCATCGTCTAGTCTCTCGGACCATTTCCTACATAAATAGATTAAAATAATTGAATCCATTTATTTTTTTGAAGATAACCAATCTGCCTACCTGCCAACTTTTCAAACGAACTTATCCTAAGCGAACAACAAAATATAGTTGTTGTTCTTTCGCAAGCCTTACAGAGGTTTTAGATTCAGCACCTAGTTCAAAAAATATATCAACTGAAAGGCAAATATCTAGCCCAGAATTTACAAGACTTTAGACACATGGTTGACAGCAACTACTAAAAAATCCTCAAGGCTTGTTCCAATTGAGCAACTTCTTGCTAATAAAAAATGAAATTGGAAAACATGTGTGGCTACGAAGAAATAACTAACGATATAATTTTAGGAAGAAAGAAAAGAGAAATAGAAACGATACTCCTCAAAGTCCTGAAATTCAAGCCTGCCCAAAAGGATATCACGTTGTATATATAACAATATGCGCATGCATGTGGTACCCCTACTCTCATAAAAGCCCAGCACCTATCATTATTACTACATAAAAAATACACAGAAACCAGTACTTGAGATTTCTAACCCTGAAATCATCTGCAAAACCCTTCCAAATAAAATCAATAAGATTTTCTGAAAATAAGAAATACTGATCCGTAAGACTAGAATACCCCAACAAAAGCTGAAGACAAAACGAAAATAAGGGGGGAAGAAATCTAGAAAGATCCTGCGGGCTATACATTATAGAATCTGAGATCGATCTGGAGCCCCTGGGCAGACGCCGCCTGGATGGCTGAGAGCGCCCGATCGACGGCATCGACCTTGATTAGCGCCACAACCTTGCACTACAGCGCTTCCTCGTCCCCCGGTGCGATGGCCAGCACTGGAAAAGAAAACCAATGTCCTGGGACATGGTCAGCGGCATGGGAATGGCGATCCACGAGCCCGAAATGGAGAACAATGGTAAGAAGAGGAAGAGGCGGCGGTGTTCGACCAAACCTTGGTCTGCGACCTTGGTAGCTTGCTCGTATTCGAACGCCTGGATGTGGCGATGGAGGGTGGAGAAGAGGTCTTCCACTTCGACGGCGGGTGGTACCGCCGCCGGCAGCTACTGCCTGGCCTTCTCCTTCGCCTTCAGCGCCATGCCCGCTCCCCTCCTACTCTAATCTCGAAGGGCCGTTGAATTGAGAAGGACGAGAGGCCAACGGACGATAGACCAAGTTACTAGATCCAATTTTATTAATACTTGGATTCTACGATGGTTTGCTCGGATCCTACGATGATTTCAGTTTGGTACGAGGTTAGAGCAGGGATATCACCGCTCTAATCCCGTTCTAAGTTTGGTATGGTTAAAATGGACATAGATGACTCAGGTTAAAAAAAATAAGGTTAATCCCGATTTTGGGATTAAAAAAAGGGATAAGTCATTCCAACCTTTTGTTGGAATGACTTATCCCTATTTTTCTAACCCCATTTCACCCATTGTGTACCAAACGTAAATGAGAATAAGACTGGACATAAATTACCCTAAAATGACTTACACACATTCTCCTCAAAATTTATCCCAATGCCAAACATCTTAAGTTCTAATTTATCGACGTTAAACTCACGTGCATCTATTTCTTCCAAAACTAACAAATACTAATTAAGCTCACATCTCTAGTAGATCAATTAAATGTGAGTCAATTCATCTCTACCCCCTTTCCGACCCAAGTCAAATTTGAGACCTCACTCATGACTTACCTCCTTCCTCCATGGTTGAAAGGTTAGGTATTCGAATTCGAGTATGGGATGGGTGAAAAATTACACGGTGTGTAGTTCTCAATTTTGATTCTATATCTTTAATTTATTTGCATATTATTTATAAAAAAATAATACGTCAATTAGTGACACTGTTGAAAGTAAAGAATTAGATGATAAAAACTATATATGATTCTGCCACATTGCTCAAATTCCAACACTCTAGCCCATCGATGCTAAAAAATAATAATCACTTACTCCAAAATGCACATTCCTTTGAGAGTGAAAAAGAAATACCTACTAATTATTGTTGAGACGCTTAAGATGATCTAGAGGGGGGTGAATAGATCAGTCACCCGATAAAATCGAATGCAGTAGATTCAAGTGCGGAATATAAGAACTTCTGCTAAACAGATAGAGGGCACAAAACAAATACCAGCCAGAACTGCTGAAGAACCGTCCTAAACAATCATCTACTGCGCAAAGAATCACAAATAAAGAGGCAATGCAAACCACAGATCAATCACACAGTAGACAGGATATTTTAGGTGGTTCGGTCCTCCAGACCTACGTCCACCCCACACTCAAACCCAAGTGTGGCTTACTGCTGCGCAACACAGCTTGCGTCCGCTGGGCCTTACAGCTTAGCCTACAACCGCTGAGCTTCACAGCTTGCTGTCCGAGACCTAGTCTCGCCCGCTGAGGAATTACAGCTTGACCTGTCCAGAGGATACACCTCTGCAATTACTGGGGACTACAGCTTGACCCGACCAGAGGCAACACCTCTGCAAATAGCTGGGGACTACAGCTTGACCCGACCAGAGGCAACACCTCTGCAAACCGCTGACACACAGCTTGAAGACACAAGTTCAGAAAATAAAAATAGAATCAAATGAAAATAAGAAAATCCCAACAGGGAATATAGCTCGCAATGAGCAAACTCAGCTCTGGTATCTGAACCAAGAGACTGAGGAACAATATCTCAATAAACTCTCAATTCTATCTTCTCAATCTTCTCTTCTCTCTCTCTCTTTTTCTTCTCTGCTCTCGGTGGCTCTCTGCTGCTTCACTTTCTCTGCTCGAGCTTCACCATTACTTCTCCAGATGAAGAAGTGTTCCTTCTATACCAGCAGCAATTAGGAGGGCGTGTGGCTTCCACATTTCCCGCCCAATCATTTTGGTCACGTGGCAGCATCCAGGCTTGCTGCTTTACACGTGTCACGATCCTGAGCCGTCCTCCCTTCTCGGATCATGTGCCGTTCTTAAACTTCACGAAAAGTACCTGTCAGTCAGTCGGAGAGAATTATCAGCTTAAGACTAAAAACTTGTACAGACTTCACTATGCAACATGTGTGAGCATGCACCGACTTGTGCATGCCTACGATGCCAAAGCTGCACAGAGTATATGTGCTAGGATGAAATATGCACAGACTAAGTGCATGCGTGTGACCATATATGCACTGACTTTCTTGTTCTATAGAAGAGTGAATGTACTGACTTGATGGGGTGTAATGTAGACTGTATTTAACAAAGTGTGCACAATGATGATGAGTGCACATGCAAGTCACCAAGTAGTGTATGGACTTAGTATGCATGCGACAATGATGTACAGACTTGCTGGTGTGTAATGTAGAATGCATCAAGCAAAGTATGTACATTAGAAATGGATGCATGGACTTAATGATGCAGCTATGCACATACTGCAACGAACTCTGCACATACTTCATTCATGCAAGCAAAGCAGTGCATAGCTGTACAAACATTGTGTATCACTGACATGCCATTAGTGTGCAGACTCGATGAGCATGCAACAACCAATGTATAGACTTGCTAGTGTATGGACTTGCTAAAGAAGTGATGCATGAACTATGCACATACATGAAGATCACTGACAGTGTACAGACTTGAGAAATGTATGAAGAACACGGGCTGTACATACTTGATAACATGCATCGATGTACAGACTTGACCGATGTACAGATATATCAGCAGAGAGTGTTCAGACTTTGAACGTGTGTAATGCAGTTTGCATATATCAAAGTAAGAACAACACGAATGAATGCATGGACATGCCATTGAAGAATGTACAGACTTGTGTTCATGCAGCAATGTATAGACTTGATGAGATGATACATGAACAAGCCACAACGAATGTATAGACTTGATGAGATGATGCATGAACAAGCCACAAAGAATGTATAGACTTTGCGTGGATGAGGCAAGGCTAACGGATGTATAGACTTGCTCAGCCGTGTGGCGTGCAACTAGATGATGTACAGACTTGTCTGATGCAATCTAGGCAAAACTCTGTACAGACTTTATATCGTGCAGACAGGACCTCATATGCAATGAGTTAATCACGTGCAACAATACACGTTGTACAGACTTTCTATGCATGCAACAAGACGATGTATAGACTTATGTGTGTGACCAGACAATGTATAGACTTGTGTGTGCGTGCATGCTTCAAGGCAATGTATGGACTTTAAGTGCGTGCATGCTACACAAGGCAATGTATGGACTTGGTGTATGCAGCGATGTATAGACTTGATGCACGGACAATGCATATGCTTGAACAAGTGGCGATGTATAGACTTTAAATCAAGGGATGCACTGGCTGTACAGACTTTGCATATGCATGGAGAGCAGACGGATGTATAGACTTTAAATGCATGAGAGACACTTGCACTGACTTCCTATATGCTCAAGCAGGACTTTCATTTAGACAGAGATGTTCATGATATGCAATGCTGACTCATAGTGTTTGCTATCATCAAAATCACAGGGGCACAACAATCTCCCCCTTTTTGATGATGGCAACACTATGAGTCACACTGACTCATGTCAAACTATTCTCCCCCTTTGACTTCATCAAAAAGAAAATAGTTTGAGATGAGAAATACAAATATGCATGCAATGATTGGATGAAAGTCTCCCCCTTTGACTAAGTCATGAAAGGCTCTCTCTCCCTTAATGGCACATCATGAATGCTAAATGCAGTATACATGCAGATTTCCCTTAGAACAACCCATTCTCCCCCTGAATGTATAACTCTCCCTGAATTGTTTCTCCCCTTGTGACATAATCAAGAAGTAGAGAAGATAGGAGGGAAAGAACATGAATAAGGTAAGGGGTCACTACACAACAGCTGAAGCATTGGTTCAGAGAGTGAGCATGATTATAGACAACTGTTAAAGCATAAGAGTCAGCAATATACAGTCTTGAAAGAATTCAGGTTTAACAATGATAAAGATAGAGTAAAGCAGCTGACCACTGAAAAAGAGTTATAGACTCCATTTATAGTAATGAATTTAGGCCACATGGTTTTAATAGATAAGTCAGAAACAATACCCTTTGTGATTAAACATGGAAGTTCAAGAAAGGCAACTTGAATATGTATCGAGAAAAATAATTTACACTCAATGACTTTTGATTTCAAAGGGTTACATCAGTTTGTTTTTCACCTTTTAATTTTTAGAAACTGAGCTAAGTGAATAGACCAGTGGCATTTATGCTGTTGACATTAGGTGTACACCTTGATCAGAGGCAGGTACCCCCAGTTACTAGGCATAAACTACTAGATCTATTTCATATCAAGACCTACAAGGAACAATTTTCACCTTTGACATTAAGGGTACACCTTGATCAGAGGCCAGTACCCCCAGTTACTTGGTGAAGACTCCCCCTATAGATTTGACCCTATGAACAGAGATAGCCTGAAGCACTTCATGACTTATGAATTCTCCTGCTTCTTTAGAGGAGATCACAGTTTCTCAGTGCAATTCAGCCATTGCTCTGTCACTGTGTTCAGCTCATTACATTGATGATCTTATTTACTGCTGCCCTGATTTCTTTTAGAGTGATTGTTTACAAACAATACACACTCTTATTCACCTTTTCATGACATATCCAGTTTAACACGTTCAGACATTAAAAAAACTTTTTCTATTCTAACCATGAGACAGAGATTAAGAGTTATAAAGGTTTTCTTTTATCTCAAGTTCTGAAGTGCAGACACTTAACTCTTCAATTTATAAAAGTTAAACCTTTGGTTCCTTTCAATTTGCAAGTGTGATTCTTATAAATGAAAAATTGCAATAACCACAGCTCATTGTACTAAACCAGAAGCAATACTGTTGTTCAGTGAAGGTGATAGGGAAATGATAGCAATTGTTAAGAAGTGATAGCAATAGGCATTAAGGTCCAAGAGCACCTGATGTCAAAGAATATGAAAGAATTGAATGGGGACTATGAGGAGTGAAAAGGATTCAATTGTATTGAACTGAACTCTCAGCTCCCCCTGACACCATGATGCAACAATATGCTATGCAATGCTTTCAACTAACTAAATGCAGACTATGCAACAATGATACATAAAGCAAGTATGCAATCATTTCAAGTTTATGCACCCAAGTCATGAACATTTTATCATTTTTCAGAGAGTTTATTTCATGAAAGTTAGGTGTATATAATCTAGAGAATTGAGAATCAACTACAACTTAATGCCCTAAATCAACATGACTTTCTCAATTCTGAAGGTAATTCACTTACCTGCTTTACCTGACTGATTTATTTTTTACCCTTGGTGTTGCATCAGAATGTTGACAAGGCCTCTAATCTCTTTCAGCTTTTAAAATTTTTGGCCCTGCCTCTTGTCATATGCCTGGAGTAGCTATTCCTGTTTCATCATTTTGTTCCCGGCTACCAGGCATACCTGCAAACACACTTAGGGAGCAGATTTTGGAACCTAAGATAGTTTGGGCCCCAAGACAGAAACAAACATGTGAGAGTGAAAACATGACAAAAGCTGTTTAGGGATCCACATTTGTGTGAAAGTGGATGGTTTGGTGGATTCTACAGCTTGAGAATTCTTTTTGTTATTTTTCTTTTTCTCAGCACCAACAGGTTTAGCTTTCTTTTTCTGGTGCTATGTGTGGACGAGGAGATCACACCAACGTCGAGTCCCAAGAGAGAGAGAGAGGACGAGACCGTAGCAACAGAGAGGGAAGGAAAAGAGGAACGAGGAATGGATTACTGGGTAATACGAGAAAAGTGGTGGAAAGTGTGACTTGCAAGAAACATTCTGGTGGAACACAAAGAAGGTAGACTTATTAGACTCCGGTACGTGGCAGAGATAGGGGTCCGAAGACCCTCTCGCGCAAACTGACCCTTTCCCGGTAAGCATGACTTACCGTTCCGCGAGCAGCTTTTCATATACTGAGGAGTATGAGAACCTACATAATAGAATTTGAGAGACATGTAGACTCGAATTTGTAACGATATGCCACTAATCAGACAATTATAAGAACAATATGAACAAAAACATACCACCGCAGGACATTGGTCTTTGCGGGATTTTAACAGCAATGTATCAACAGTAATGAATATATGTACATATATAGAAACCACCGCGAGACATTGGCCTTACGTGATTTTTACTGCAATATAAATAATAAATATAAGTATATACATAAGACCACCGTGAGGTATTACCCTCCGCGGGGTTTAGACAGAAATTAAAGGAATAAAATGATAGAATGAAAAGGCTTCGCGAGAAATTACTTCCGTCACGTGCACCTTCGCGAGGAATTACTTCCGTCGCAGGGTTTAGACAAGATTTAAAGGAATAAAATGACAGAATGAAAAGGCTTCGCGAGGAATTACTTCCGTCACGTACACCTTCGCGAGGAATTACTTCCGTCGCAGGGTTTAGATAGAAATTAAAGGAATAAAATGACAGAATGAAATGGCTTCGCGAGGAATTACTTCCGTCACGTACACCTTCGCGAGGAATTACTTCCGTCGCAGGGTTTAGACAGAAATTAAAGGAATAAAATGACAGAATGAAAAGGCTTCGCGAGGAATTACTTCCGTCGCAGGGTTTAGATAGAAATTAAAAGAATCAAATGACAGAATGAAAAGGCTTCGCGAGGAATTACTTCCGTCACGTACACCTTCGCGAGGAATTAGTTCCGTCGCAGAGACCTCCGCGAGGAATTACTTCCGTCCACAGGGTTTAAACAAAAGGAGAAAGTGACAGAAAAGAAAGGGGGAGGGGGATGTGATCGCCAGGGGCTGAGAACCCCACGGGAAAGCTGTGATCGCGTTCGCCATCGGAGCGGGAGTAGTGCGGGTCCTCTCTTCCTCTTCTGTCGACCGGCCGACGAAGAGGGATTCCTTCGGTTACCCCTAGACAAAGAACAAACAGAGCAGAACTGGTTGGTGAGAACGACGGTGGTGTAGTACCGATCCTTTAGAAAATGATACTAAAAATAGCATAGATGAGCACGCACCTGGTTGGCGGTATTTAAAACCCCTTTTGAACTAAAGAGTGGGAGATGATATGATGAAATGCATAAGTGTGAAGACGCTCACAAACCAGGCCCTCTCGGGGAGAAAGGCATGGCACAGATGCTAAAATGATACATGCAATATAATCGACTGACTGATTAAAATAAAAGGGAGAGAAAAATTTATCGGAGGAGGCCGACGACGGACTTTGGGAAGGGTTTCAACAGCACAAGCATAGCACGACCAAGGAGCTTTAGAGCGGACTTCAGAAACTGGTTTAGCTGAACATAAGAACACACACTCGTACATATATATATGAGTAGTAAATATGCTTATATAGACATATACATAAACATGTTATACATTTTAAACATATTTACACAAACATATATAAACATATACATAAACTGGTCGAAATAAAAGAATGGGAATTTGAGAGAGAAGGAGAGAAAGAGAGAGAGAGAACTTGTTCTCTCTCTTTTTTTAGAATTTTTTTTATATCTTAGATCTAGAGGTAAGAAAATATAAAGATGAGGAAAGAAGACAGAAAGGAGAAGAAGAGGATAAAAATAGATATATATTATACAAAAGAAAGAAAAAAAATGGAGGGAGAGAGAGATCGAGAGAGGAAGAGTAAAAAAATAGAAAAAAAGGAATAGAGAGGGATCGAGAGGGAGAGAAGAGGCGGTGAGAGGGAGAGAGAGAATACGTGAGGGAGAGAGGATGAGAGGGGGGAGAGGGAAATAAAAAAATAAAAAAAGGGAAAGAGAGAGGGGTCGAGAGGGAGAGAGAGGATACGTGAGGGAGAGAGGATGAGAGGGGGGAGAGGGAAATAAAAAAAAAAGGAAAAAGAGGATGCGAGAGGAGAGGGAGGTGGGAAGAGGAGAGAGAGGGAGACACGCTGGAGAGAGAGGGGATTAAAAAATAAAAAAATGGGAGAGAGAGAGAGAGATCGAGAGAGTGGAGAAGAGAGAGAGAGAGAGAGAGCGACTGAGAGTGGGGGAGAGGGAGAGAAGAGTGGGACGGAGGGGGGGGAGAAAAAAATAAAAAAAAAGTGAAAGAAAGGGAGATCGAGAGGGAAAGGGAGATGAGAGAGAGGGAGAGAGAGAGCGACTGGGAGTGGGGGAGAGTGAAGAGTGGGACGGAGGGGGGAAACTGAGAGGAGAGAGGGGGACGCAGGGAGAGAAACTGAGAGGGAGAGCAGAGAAACGGAAGAGAGGTCGCGGGAGGCCGGAAGAGAGAGGGAGAGGAAGGGGGGACCGCGGCGGGGGGAAAGAAAGAGAAGGAGAGAGAGGGAAGGAGAGAGGGGGCCGGCGGCTGCGGCAACAACGGTCGTGGGTGCACCAAGGGATGGTGGCGACGGGTTTCACGGTGACGGCAGTGGGGTCGCGGAGGGCTCTCTGGCGTGGCAGTCGGCAGTAGAGCGAAGGACGGCGGTGACGGTGGTGCAGGTGGCCGATGGTCAAAGAGGGTGCTGCAGACGTGTTGGAGGCGGTCGGACGGCCGAGGTGGACGGAGTCCGGCGGACGACGGGGAAGACGGGGAGGGAGCTCGCGGTCGTTGCTGCCGTGGGTATCCGACGATGGTGCAGGTGGGCGGCGAGGCGGGGACGCGGGTGCTCCGGCGGTGCAGGTGGGGGCTCGTGGGTGCACTGGCGACGGAGTGCAGAGGAGGGAGAGAATGATGGTGGCGTTCGCAAGGGGATGCAGCTGGAAGTTGTCGTGGGGAGGCACGGCGGTGGCGAGCGTTGGTGCAGGTGGGCGGCGTGGCGTCATGCGGGGTGCATGCACGGTGGAGAGGGAGCGAGAGTGGTGAGATTGAGAGAGAGAGGGAGTGGTGGAGGGTGGCTGCGGCTCTGGAGAGAATGAGAATGTGAGAGGGGGTTGCGTTCGGTTGATGGTGGTCGGCTGTGGTGTCGCCCGCGGTTCTGTCGAGGGGGTGGCAGTGGCGGTAGTATCACGGGCAAGAGAGGGAGAGGGGGAGTGGAAGGACGATGGCAGTGGGAGAGGAGATGGGGTCCGTGTCTGTGTGTGTGCAGTGAGAGTGAGGGTGTGTGCAGTGAGAGGGGTGTGGGTGTGTGTCGTGTGTGTGCAGTGGAGTGAGAACAGTGAGTGAGGGTGTGTGCAGTGAGAGGGGTGTGGGTGTGTGTCGTGTGTGTGCAGTGGAGTGAGAACAGTGAGTGAGGTTACGTGAGAGAGAGAGAGGGAAGAAAATAGAGAGAGAGAGAGAGATACGTGAGGAGGTAACGTAGTCAATGTATAGACACAATGTATAGACTTTGAGAGGTAGTCAATAGAGAAAGAGACGTGAGGATGATTAGGAGGAAACCAATGTATAGACTTTGAGAGGATGTACAGACTTCGAGGAAGCCAATGTATAGACTTCAAGGGGATGTACAGGCTTGGTGAAGCCAATGTATAGACTCTGAGGAAGCCAATGTATAGACTTTAAGGGGATGTACAGGCTTGGTGAAGCCAATGTATATACTTTGAGGATGAATGTATAGACTTGGAGTGGATGTATAGACTTGGAAGGAATGTGTAGACTTGGAATGGATGTATAGACTTTGGAAATGGATGTATAGACTTGGAGTGGATGTATAGACTTTGGAAATGGATGTATAGACTTGGAAGGAATGTGTAGACTTGGAATGGATGTATAGACTTGGAAGGAATGTGTAGACTTGGAGTGGATGTATAGACTTTGGAAATGGACGTTTAGACTTGGAGTGGATGTATAGACTTTGGAAATGGATGTATAGACTTGGAGTGGATGTATAGACTTGGAAGGAATGTGTAGACTTTGAGGATGTAACGTAGGTAAAGATAGGAATGTACAGACTTTGTGAAGCCAATGTATAGACTTCGAACGTACAGACTTGCTGCAACGTATAGACTTGCTATGCATAGACTTTAAAGAGAAGAATGTACAGGCTTGAGTTGATACAACTGAAGAATGTATAGACTTGCTATGAAGATGCACGAACCTTGTTATATACATATGCTCATACCAACAATGTGCTCGGACCATGAATGCATGTTTCACCAGTATTCAACTTCGTCAGAAAATTGAAGACCATTTAAAAAATTCGACCGGGAGGGCCGCTTTGGGGCATCATAATATAATACGAGATCTACTCGCCACAATGTCAAAACTGGCGTCTCTACAGCTGCCCTGTCTTGGCATCCGCTTTGTAGGGGAACGACATGTAATGGAATGCAATAAAGGGTAATGAAATGAAATGGAGTGGACTGAAAAGTGGATACCAAGGTATGATGTGACACGCTTTCAACATCTTGGGATTGGAGCCGTTCCAAAGTCTCAACAAAACAACCCTGAAGAGGGTCCCCCAAAGTCAACGCTTGTTCGGATGGAAATAAGGAAAGAGAAAAAGTGCACTTGAGCATAAATAAAAGGGTGGGGCCAACTTCTCTGTGCGGAAGTACCCTGGTTGTAGACCTGTGGGTTTCACCTCGGGGAGCGGTTACCAGCCATGTGGAAGTGCTGCGGCCGAGGTGGGCCCCATGGAGTAAAAAAAAAGCAGTTGATAAATCCAAACAGACGTTTCTTCCGGAGGACCAACCCAAGGTGGTTTCGAGGAAACTGAGTACTGGACTCAGAATGGAATATATCGTATTATTCAAGAATTCAAGCACAGCAACTCTCGCAATCAAGTTAAGTGAATGATCTTCCACAATGATATCAAAGTCCTACATGAATGCATGCTGGGTTTAATATAAAACGAAAGAAAATAGAAGATAACCAAGGATAATATTGTTAAGTTATGGAGACTGGGTCAGGATACCGATCTGGTGAGCTGATACTAAGCCGGGGCCCGTTTATCCACGCACCGACACACTGGACGGAACCATCGTCCCCAAGCTACCACAACTTAACGGCCTATCCGTACGTCCTGAACTCCTCTGAAGTTATCACTGTTTTTGTTGGAGGGGAACTCAAACTCCAGATTCATCCAAGACATAAGGTCCTTGACGTGCTCTAATAGCGTAGATATCATATAGTAGGATGCATGACACAGTGGGGTCATTCACCGGGGTGACTGATGGCAGGACATGGTAGGGCAATGGCGCCCTCTTGCTTTCTTATTTTATTCTTGGAACCTGCACCGAATAGCAAGTAGTGAAGAAGGATTTATTTCATAAGAAGTAAAATTACATTCGACTGTACAGGACGTCCGCACATCAATACAGGAGCAGGGGAAAACACGATGCGAACCAGACAAGATTTATTCGGTTAAAATTCACCACGGTAACTTGTCATAAATGCTTTACATTTACCTTTTTACCCCCCCTTTTCACTATAAGTATCCCCTTTGATCCTTAGCAAAAGATCATCCATTGGTGGTTCGGGGAGTCAAGCTCTTTTTTGAGATGGGAGAGAAATCCTGCCCTTTCGAGATGGAAGGTGGGCCTTCCCGCCCTGCCAAGAGGAGCAGGTTCGGCCGCGAATTCAGGAGGTTGTCCGATATTGAAGGCCATATGAGCGAGAGGATTCTCTCACAGGCGGTAAGTTGGTTCTTTCTCCTAGTTTCCTTCGTAAGTTCTCCCTCGCTTTTTCATTCTTTTCTTTTCCTTCCTTTCAGCCGTATCCTCTTTTTCCGGGCCCGAGAAAATTCTCAAAGCTGCCCTGGCTATCGAAGCTTACGTCCAACATCACTATCGGTATGAGGGCCATTATTTCAAAATGGCACCTCCAGGGGTTGATGGCCCATGCCAAGCATTATGACAAGATCTACATGGATTGGGCAGCCCTGGGTGCATTGGCAGAGGTTTGGCATCCGGAAACCCACACTTTTATCTTCTCTACTTTTGAGGCAACGGTCCTCCTCGAGGAGGCAGAACTTCTGCTAGGCTTAAGAAGGTCGATGAAGGATGACAGGATAAAGGTTTCGCGGATGCGGAAGAGGGTATCTACCGAGGAAGTTCTTGGAAGCTTTATGCCATCTGGAACCATAAAGAGCGTTCAGACCCAAAAGGGAGTCAACTTGCAAAAGCTCGCAGACTGGACCGTGACTGCCTTAGAAGGTTTGATAGATGATGAACATTTAGAAGGGCTTATGAAAGGGTTCATAATTTGTTTGGCCGGAGCTCTCCTCTTTCCTTGTACTGACAACATCGTAGAGGAAGACCAATTGGGAGCGATTTGTGGACTTTGGGAGGGAAAGAGAGTGGGGCCCGTTGTCCTCGCGCATCTTTACAGTGGTCTCACGGCTTCTAGCATGGGTAGGCCTCCTCATGGGTGCATGCTTCTCCTCAACTGCTGGATTGATCTTCACTTCAAATTTCATCACCACGGAGGGGTACAGACCGCCTCTAGGATTTTCGAACAAAGCCCCCCTCCGTTACATGGCCGATGTGTTGGGCTTTGGTGGGAAGGTGGCCAATGGCATGCCCCGTCTGAAGACACGCGGCGACTGGCGTGCTCACTTCAACTCCTTGGCGCGGGATATGTTCACTTGTGTGCGAGCACGTTTACTTTCACATGGTCTTCTCACGAGGTCTTCTCCCGTTGCGGAACTCCAGCTTATCGGTGCAACCGAATTTGTTCTTTACAATTCGCACCGGTGTTGCCTGCAAATTGGCCTTCCTCGACACTCTTTTCCTACGCCATCCAACCTTCCTTTGATCAAGGAAAGGGAGCTAGGCACAAAGGGCGATGCGATAGACGTGAAAGCGATCAAAGCAGCGTGGCAGGCAAGCGTTCCACGGAAGGCGATGGTGTTTGTGAGTGAGGATCGAGAGCTATGGAAGGCTTATGTAATGGAGCTTGGGAAACTGAGGCCTGAGGTGCCCAAACCCTGATGTATCTTGTTTTGAAATAAATGCAAAGCCTTAATGCCATTGCACTCTCTTTCAGTCTCTCCCTTCCCTTTTTCTTTGTGACTGGAATGGCGGACGTCGGGTGATGGTCGGCCGTCACTGGATAGGAGCTAGGGAATTGAAGCAACTACAGTATGCGGAGTTGCCCTGAGATGTCATGGAGCTGAGGATTTCTCTTCAGGTGGCGAGGAGAGAAGTAAATTGGGAGAGGATGGAAAGAGAGGAGTGGATAAAGCGACATCGGGATCAAGACGAGAGGAGGGCACGTGAGGCCCAAGTGATGAAGCTCCGGAAGAAACAGCGCTCGGACACGTCACTCCTTTAGAGTCACTGCCGATTGGAGAAGAGTTGGAGCTCACGGTGAAGGAGCTCCTAGGGTTGGTGTAGTCTCCATTGCAGAGTAGGGGGCGGCTGTGGACACCGAAAATTGCACACCCAGATGTCCCGCTCGGCCCCGCATCAACAACGGCGCTGAGTGAAGAGGCCCTGGAGAGACGGGTCATCCGAACTCCCCAAATATGCACACTGTCGTGAAGCCATCTCCGAAGTCACGCTAATGAAGAGAAATCAACCGCCAAGAGCCCCACAATCTATGGGCCTCGAAGGAAATCAAACGGGCCACAACTCATGCCCACAACGGGCTCAAAACTGCCCATCCAGCCTTCAACGGCACACCCCCCTGGGGAGCCTTCAACGGCACACCCCCCGTGGGGAGCCCTTCAGCGGCACGCCCAGCCCCCAAGGGGCCACAACGGCACGCCCTGGTGGAGCACCAACGGCATGCCCCATTGGGCTGCTCAGCGGCGCACCCCTTTGGGTCTCCAGCGGCACAGCCCATCAGAGGCTTCAGCGGCACGCCCTTCAGGGGCTTCAGCGGCACGCCCTTCAGGCTGTTCAGCGGTACGCCCTTCAGGGTCTTCAACGGTATGCTCCCCTGGGGGGGGGGGCCTTCAGCGGCACACCCCCAAGGGGGGTTCTTCAGCGGCACGCCTGTTGTGAGCTTCAGCGGCACGCCTATTTTGAGCCTCAGCGGCACGCCCCAATGGGCCCTCAGCGGCACATGCTGCTGAGTCTTCAGCGGCACGCCTGTTTTGTACTCCAGCGACACTCCCTTTTGGCTTCCCCATGGCACGCTTGTTCAGCCCACCAGCGGCACAACGTGAAGGCTTTTCAACGGCAGGACGACGTGAAGCCCATGCCCTACATATCCTTGGCGCGCAGCAAGCCGTCTGAGATGGCAGTCGATCGTTGGGCCACGCAGGCTACTCCACTGACAGCCAAGACAGGGGAGGTCAAACCCCCATGATCACGGGCTACTTCCCGCCTTCGACGGCCGCGCTCAAGGCTCCCGCTGCTAGGAGTATAAAAGACTCCCGTTCCCGTGACGGAAGAGGAGGGCGAACAGAAGAAGAAGAGGGACAGACAAGGAAAATCGAGAAAGACTCAGAGAGAAGAGAAAGAGAAGAAGAGAGAAGAGAAGAAGAGGCGTCTCGGCAGGAGCTTCCTCCGATGACCACTGGGAAGAAGCAAGAGTAAGAGAGAGAGAGAGCTTGATGTAATGGGGGGGGGAAGAGGGTTGGGGACGGTGGCCAATGTCTTAAGCCCCAATGCTTTCTTCCCTTTTGTATTCCATTCCTCCTCCCGTTCTCTGTCTTGGATTTTTCCCTTTGTCCATGGCCTCGTTTGGGCATTTTCTTTTGTAATATGCATGTAGAGCTACGGCCTTTTGCCTCCCATGAAGGAAAATCACCCTCTCCGGGTTTCTCTATGATTTTTTTTGGCTTGTGCTAGTTTTCATGGTCTTTGACGGGTTGTTCATTTTCCCTCTGTCTCCTCATCTCTCCAGTGTTCTTGGGGTTTCCGCGTCAATATGATCGCCCTCTCACAATCCTTGGCCTCATGGACTCTTCACTCCCTTCCGTGGCCATCTACTATGCCCACGGGCTTAAGAGAGAGGGAGACTCTCGCTCACTCCCCGAATACCTGGCTACCAGTGGCCCATCTTTGGCCTTAAACTTTCCCTGTCCTCCTGAATAATCTGTAAGTCTCCCAGACCATACATTCAGTTCTTTCAAGCCTCCAGCGGTGCACGTGTTTGGCCCTTGGCCGATACACCCTTTCAGCCTTCCCTAGCACACACCCTGTCCAACCCTCAGCGGCACACCCATTGGCCCTCAGCGGCACACACCCATTAGCCCTCAACGGCACACCCCGTTCAGCCCTCAGCGGTACACCCTTCTGGCTCTTTGGCCGGCACACCCCATGGTGGCCCTCCAGCGGTACACCTTCCCCGTCAGGCCCTCAGCGGTACGCCCTTTTGAGCCCCAGTCCACCTTGTTTAGCCTGGGAGGCCTTCAGGCCACCGTTGTTCCCATCATGTTTTCCGAGGTTCTATAAAGGTGTTGCTGCCCTCGGGCGCCCACCTCCAGTTGTCGGGTTCCGCCACTCCATGTGGGCGCGTTCCCTTTATCTCCCTTACGCCCCGAGTTAAGGGGAGATGCTGCCGAATTTTTGTGAGAAAATAACAAAACATTAAAAGAGGCAAAAGGAAGCGACAAACGAATGGAATAATCAATGAACCTCCCAGCTAATCAAGCCATTGCCGGCACCATGACGAGAACCGAACTGATTAACTATCCGGCAGCCCGAACGCCCGACCCGCAAGAAAAGAGGCTGAACCGAGCAAAACGCAAACAAGGGGGAAGTTTATATTAAATTGCATGGAAATTAATACAAGAAGAAAAGAAAAGCCTTAAAAATAAGAAATTGAAGACTGATTGAACCTTCACCATCACGCCTCTTGAACCCTCAGCGGTGCACCCTTAATTGCCCGTGGACACACCCTTTAGCGGTACACTCCTCCCAGCCTTCAGCGGTACGCTTCAAAGCCTTCCCCGGCACGCCCCTTGAACCTTCAGCGGTACGCCCATAATTGCCCCCATGGACACACCCTTTAGCGGCACACTCCTCCTGGCCCTTTCAGCGGCACACTCCTTCCCTTCGCCGATACACCCTCGTCCACCGTCTCAACGGGATCCAGTGTATAGACTTGGGCAATGTATAGACTTTAGGTTGGCCAATGTATAGACTTTGGGCTGGCCAATGTATAGACTCTGAACTGCGGCCAATGAGCAGTGTATAGACTTTGGGCCAGCCAACGTATAGACTTATGCTGCAATGTACAGACTTCATGTCGCAACGTACAGACTTTATGCTAGACGATGTATAGACTTTGAGCTGCAACATGTAGACTTTGGGGTCATCAATGTATAGACTTCGAGCTGCAGCCGACGGCCAATGTATAGACTTTGAACTGCAGCCAATGGACAATGTACAGACTTTGAGCAGCCAATGTACAGACTTCGAGCTACGGTCAATAGGTAATGTGCAGACTTTAGACTAAAGGACGCATAGACTTTGTGTGCTGGTTGAATAGACAATGTATAGACTTGAGGCTGGGGAACGTACAGACTTTATATCACCCCCCCTCCTTCAGCGACACACTCTCCAGCTATGGCCCCAGCGGTACACCCTCGCCGTTGCAGCCTTCAGCGGCACACCCCAAGCATCCTTCAGCGGCACACTCCAAGTAGCCCCCAGCGGTACACCCCTTCAAACCTTCAGCGGTACACCCCCTTTTTGAGCCTCCTAGCGATACACCCCTATTACCTCCAGCGGTACTCCCTCATTGGCTTCAGCGGTACACCCTTCAAACCTTCAGCGGTACACCCCTCTAAGCTCCAGCGGTACGCCCCTCTTGTCTCCAGCGGTACACCCCCTATTTCTCCTTCGCCGGCACACCACATACATACACAGATATATCATGATAAGAGCCTTAACAGCAACAAATGAATTAATGAAAATTATGCTAGATAAAGGACTTTGAATGTGCAGCATTAATAATGATAAAAGAGGTGGGAGGGGTAATAAAAAAAATGGTAAAGAAAATAATGATAGTAATAACAACACTGATGAATAAAAGAAGAGAAATCATCCTGGACAAAGGCACAAATAAACAATAAATATCAAATCAGAAATCAAAACATATAACTAAGGAAACCCCAAAAAAAAGACGCTAGGGCCCACACTGCAGCCCCCATCTCTCCCCGCGACCCGGGGCAAAAGGAACAATAATGCCGCCCTCTCAGGCCGGGCTCGGACCTTGGGAGTCATCCCGACATGGTCCGGTCTCGACCTAGCCTCGGGCCGACATCTTTATCAGACCAGGTTTGCTCCTCGTTCTGGACGCCCTCCGAGTCATCACTAAAGTTGCCAGGTGTTCGGCAAGCACTTGAACGGATTTGTCCCGTCTTTTCCCGTTGCGTTTCCATCACGGACCTGTGTCTGAATATGAAAAGGTCCACGAGTGACCGACATGACCAGCGGTTTGTGGTCTGAATACAACCCTCAGTGTGATCCATTCCTATCTTTTTCTTGCACAATTAGTATTATTCTTTTCGGCCGCGGGCCCCCTAATTTCGGCAATTAATCAAGGATATTCCCTCGTATGGGGGATGTAAATGACGTCGTGACCTTTATGGCACGACGGGATTCGGTACCGACACGAACCACACAATCGCCTGACGAAGTCAGATCGAGCGCACCATGGGCTCTTCGGAGCCCGAATAGATCGTCACTTCGGTGACTGGCACGCCCACGCACTTAATAGACAAAATCACCTGAACCAGCGAATTTAAGCGCGTCCACAACTCTGGCACGCCCGGTGGGACCTATTCACCCTTCATCTCTTTGCCGAAGTTAGGGGCCCCACGGCCCCCTTCTTGTAATACTAATTGTGCTACTTTCTTAAATGCAGGAAGAGAGAGAGGCATCATGGAACCGACAATGGCTGTTGTTTGCGGCCCTCAAGTCGTGGGGAACCATGTCCGAGGCGGCTACCTGGCGGTGCCCCTCAACTTCGGGAGCTTCCCTCCCACCGTGGGCTTCCCCAACTTCTTGGGGGTAGCCTTCGCCAACATCCTCGAGGTGAAGGCACCCGAAGAGTCCCAGGTCAACGCTCCCGCCCCGGGGGCCACTGAAGCTGCTGCCGGCCAAGCTATGGCCGAGAACAATACCAGCGTCCCGACAACGACGCTGAGCTGCAACGTGCACCACGTGCACCAAACCACCGGCCCGTCTCACCAAGGGTCGACATCCCACCGAAGAAGGCTCCGGAGGAACAACACCGGCACCGGCTCAGGGCGTCGCGCCTCCAACTCCGGGAAGTCCATGACTGTTGGGGCCCTCCGAGTCTACCTAGACGGGCAGAGGTCCCAGGCGACGCCGGACCGCGTCATCCCGACCATCCCAGTCCGCAACTCCTTCCAAGGACTGGAGAAGCTGAAGGAAAGGGCAACGCCCGCAACCCTACACAGGCCGGCCAAACTGAAACAAGTTTGGGTACCCAAGGGGGCCTAGCCTGCTACACCCGCTCAAGCGGGGCCCAACGCTTTCCACCCGAGGAGGGCCCGACAAGATGACAGGGTCGAGGTGATGACCCCAACTTCCCGACCAGCACCCGTCATCCCGGCGCCATCCGAGAATGCCCGCCGCCGTCACCGAGGGCGCCGGCACAATGCCGCCCGCCCGGCTCTCACGGCCTGCTCTCCTCCTGCCGCTGTCATCGACATGCAACCCCAGGCCGCTCTCCCTGACCAGGAGTGGGAAGGGATCGAGCAGGCTATGAGGAATTACCTCCGAGGCCCGGGTAGCACCCCCGCCGGCCGCCAGAGACTGCTGGGGGCAATGGCTTCCGCTTTTCAAGAGGAAGGCGCCCGACCCGCACCTAGCGTGGAGTCGAGGACCCGTCCAGAGGAGCCGTGCCAGTCCCCTGTTCGGGAGGAAGCGCCGCCCCGACGATCGGTCTTTGACAGACTGGTGTTCCCGGGAAGATCGTCCAGGAGGGCGACAAAAAGAAACAAGAACAAGAGGTGGCAGACATTCACCTACAGCATGGCAGGAGTTCACGGGCGGTATGGCGCCTTGCCTATCGATCCTGAAGAAATGGCTAGACTGGTCGCCAGACCGGGACCCCTCACTAGAAGAGGGAGAGCGGCAGGCAATGTAGCACCCCCAGGCGCCGAAGGGACCTTCCCCGAGGAATCCCTCGCGGCCAACGTGGTCACTACCGGCGACACAAGCGGCGGACCTTCGACATCATCCGAGGACGCCCCGGCCGAAGAGACAGGGGGCATGCCCAGTCTCCCCACAGCTGACCCTACAATGCTGCTCATGATACAACGATTCCAGCAGGAAATCGAGTCACTCAAGAAGCAGCTAAGTGAGCGGAACACAGCGCCCCCGATGTCCTGGCAGACTGAGGTTATACCCGAAGTACCCAGGGACAGGGGGCAGTCTTCAGAGGCAGCTCTCCCAGCAACCCTCAATCCTCTCGGGGGCACGCCCCCACAGCAAACACATTGCCCGGCAGTGGCCCCGCCACAGGCTCCGCCTTCGCAAGGGTCCCCCATGGCTCCCCGGGCGACCGTGGTAGCCACCCCGAGTGCGCAGCCCGCTCATTTTTACCCGAATCCGGTCGACCCAGTAGCAGTTAGCCGGTTGATGCTGGAGCAGATGATAGATATGAAATTGGCCGAGAGGGGCGAAGGGGATCAGACGCCGTTTGACGTCTACCGGGTACCCTACCCGGCCCACTATGCCGCAAGGAAGCTGCCGGTCGACATCACCAAGCCGCCGAAGTTTGAAAAATTCAACGGGCAAGGGTCTGTGGACGCGCTTTCCGTTCGCTTGTTCAGGTGGTTCGTCTGTTGAGTGCGTGGGCGTGCCAGTCACAAAGTGACAATTTATTCGGGCTCCGAAGAGCCCATGGTGCGCTCGATCTGACTTCGTCAGACGATTGTGTGGTTCGTGTCGGGACCAAAACCCGCCGCGCCATAAAGGTCACAGCGTCATTTACATCCCCCATATGAGGGAACACCCTTGATTAATCGTCGAGATTCAGGGCCTCATGGCCAAGAGATTAATTGCATGAAAAGTCTATTACGAGGTATTGAGATCCTCACACGAGGGCGAGAAGAAAACCATTCGAGGTCATGTCGGTCATGTGCTAACCATTTTATGTTCGGACGAGTGTCCGTCTCGGGGAAAGCGCGATCGTCGCGGGAAGACCGGAGCATATGTATGCCAGGATATGACAATTTACTGTTCAGAAGAACGGAAAACGTTTGGCTAAACCTCGGTTAGAGCGATCGAAAATCGGTAAATCTATTGGCCCGGTGCAAGAGCAAGCTGCGACCATACTGCGGTGGGCCCCCCGCGGTCGAAACAATACTTGCATGAGCGTCATTAATATTTCCGGTGCCAAGGGGCGACGAGGGAATATCCCTTGAATCGACTGAAAAGCCCTGTGTCCGGAGAAGCGGGCATTCGAAACATGTCGGTCATTCGAGAGACCATTTAATATTCGGACGGGAGTCCGGCTTGAGAATATTGTAATCGTCACGAGAGGACCTGGGACATATGCATGCCGGGATACGACAAGTTTATTATTCCGAGACACTGAAAATATTCGGTTGAATCTCGGCTAGTGTAGCAGGAAGCTAGTGGATTTATTAGCCCAGTGCGAGATTGAGTCAGGACCATGCCGGGGGCGCCTCCCGTGATCCGAACGAGGCTTGTGCGGGCATCATTAATATGTCCGGTGCCGGAGGGCAACGGGGGAGAGTCCCGGGACTAGACCCCAGACCCGAAAACGTGTTTGAAAGGAGCGGGCTGTAGACCGAGGATATGAGCCAGACGATGACCATGATCGGGTCAGGCCCGAGGTCTAAGTGTGGCCCCCGGAGGCCTTATTGATATTCCCATGGAAGGAGTCCAGGGGTGGCGGGAGCCGTCTCGTTCTATTCCGATTCTGTCGGTCGCTTGCGGACCTTTTCATGTTCGGGCAAGGGCCCATATTGAAAGTGCGACGTTGATGGAAACGACCCCATACGAATGTATGCCGAGTTTACGGCAGTTTCAATGAAAGGACGGGAACGAATCCCATTAGAATGAATCCGATTTAACGGGCTATCGACCCGGAGCAACGCCGGCTCACGACCATGTCGGGGAGGGAGCCGTCGGTCATATTGGTTGCTCACGGGTCTTTTCATATTCAGACACAGGTCCATAATAGAAATGCGGCGAAAACCGAGGTGAACCCGTTCAAATGTCTGCCGAGCGTGCGGCAATTTTAGTAGCGGCTCGGAAGGGATCCGGCCGGAGAAATGAATCCGGTTTAATCGGAATGTCAGCCCGAGGCTAGGCCGGGTCACGGCCAGTTCGGGATGATTCCCGAGACTCAGGCCCAACCTGGAAGGGCGACATTGTTGTTCCTTCGGCACCGGGTCACGAGAGAGACGGGGCTGCAAAGTGGATCTCATTGTTTTGTTATCATTTGAAATTTTATCATTATTATTCGTTAATTTATACATATCTTTGAGTGAATTCTTTATTACTATTTTTTCCTTTTTCCTTGTGATTTATTCATTCATTATTGTTATTGTTAGGTTTGTTTTTATCGTTTGTTCGTTTTATTATCATTCATTTGCTTGTCGTGTTTCATTAAGTTTGTTACTATTATTATTTATTTTGGTTGTCTTTTCTTTATTTATCATTCTTATTGAGTTTGTTATTATTATTCATTCATTTTTTGTTATCGTTTATTTGTCTATTTATTATTATTATTATTTTAAGCTTATTACTATTATTACTCATTTCCTTATTATTCTTATTTACTTATTCATTTTTTTAATTTGTTATTATTTATTATTATTATTATCATTATTATTTGTTATTATTTCTCCCTCTTCTTTTGAGTTTGTTGTTATTATCATTATTTTATTTTTTTATCATTATTTGTTTATTTATTACGTTTTCTTTTAGCTTATTATCTTTTTTATTATCATTATTTCAGGTGTACCGCTGGGTCATGGGAGTGCGCCGCTGGAGGGCCAAGGGAGTGTGCCGCTGAGGGCCAAAGGAGTGTGCCGCTAGAGGGCTAAGGGAGTGTGCCGCTGAGGGCCAAGGGAGTGTGCCGCTGGGGGCCAGGGGGTGTACCGCTGGAGGGTTAAAAGGGTGTGCCGCTGAGGGCCAGGGGTGTACCGCTGGAGGGTCATAGGAGTGTGCCGCTGAGGGCCAGGGGGTGTACCGCTGGAGGGTTAAAAGGGTGAGTGTGCCGCTGAAGGCTGAAGCAGGAGCGTGCCGTTGAAGGGCTGAAGGGTGTGTCGACGAAAGGGGGTAAAAGGCGTACCGCTGAAGGGCTAAGTGGGTGTGCCGGCGAAGGGCCATGAGGTACGTGCCGGCGAAGGATGGCTAGAAAGATGTGCCGGCTAAGGGAGACAGCAGGAGCGTACCGGCGAAGGGCATGGGGAGCCCACTCCTCCTCCGTTTCTTTTAAGGCTTTTCTTCTCTTCTTTTTTGATTTTTATTAAGTTTGCATGGGTTTCTTCTCTCTTTCTCTTGATCATCTTCCATTCTTTCTCTCCTGAGGACGGATGTTCGAGTTGCTTAGTCGTTATTTGATTCGGCTCTCTTTGAGTTGATTACGGTTCCCTTGCCTCGGTTAAAGCGTTTTACCGTTGTTCTTTTTATTTGCTTGTTACTTTCTTTTAGTCCTTTTTAACGTGTGGTCGTTCCATTTGTTTGTTGCTTCCTCTTATCCTTTTAATATGTTATCGTTTCTAACGAAAATTCGGCAGCATCTCCCCTTGACCCGAGCGTAAGGGAGATACAGGGAACGCACCCACATGGAGTGGCAGAACCCGACAACAGGAGGTGGGCGCCCGAGAGCGGCAACACCTTAATAAAACCTTGAAAAACTCGGAGGGAACGGAGAATGGAAGACTATTCTAGGACTGGCAAGGGGGGTGTGCATCAGGCAAAAAGGAGGGGCTGGTGGCTAGCGTGCCTGCCAGGGAGCCTGTAGGGGCTGGAGAGGTGTACCGGGCAAAGGCCAAAGGGGGACCGTGCCGGTGAAGGCGCACGAGAGGGCGTGTCGCTGAAGGCGCACGAGAGGGCGTGCCGCTGAAGGCTTGGCCAAGGCGTGCCGGGCAAGGGTCCAAAGGACCGTGCCGGGGAAGGGCACAATAGGGTGTGCCACTGGGGCTGGGCTGAGGTGTGCCGCTGGGGCGCGGCTGGGGTGTGCCGCTGGGGCACAGTTGGGGTGTGCCGCTGGAGGCACAATCAGGGCGTGCCGCTGAAGCCGTTGGAGGCACAATTGGGGTGTGCCGTTGGTGGCACGGCTGGGGGTGAACGAAGAGGAAAACGCTCGGCATGAAGTAAACCCTAAGGAAGGGAAGAAAAGAAAGGGGCGTGAAACACCGAATGATGTAAACACGGAAGACATACATTGGGGAGACGTCCGAGGAGACGTTTGCAAGCCTTCTACTTTTATTCTCACAAGAGGAGTGCCCCAAGGGGGCTAATACATCGCAACGACGGCAAAACAAGAAACGAAAGGAAAGAAAGAGGAAAATAAAATACAGTGGGGGGGGGGGGGAACGGAGAGTGGACTCCTCCCCTCCCTGGCCTCACTCCCTCTCTCCACCCACTCTCTTTCTCTTCTTCTCTTCTATCTTCTTCTCTTTCTCTTCGCGCGGACGGTGGTGGACGGAGCAGCAAGGAGGGGGGAGCGCCAGAGCCTCCCCTCCTCCTCTTTCTTCTCTTCTTCTCTTCTCTTCTTCTTTCTCCTCACTCAGGCGGTGGTGATCGAGGCGGCAGGCTCCTCTTCTTCACCTTTTCTTCTTCTCTTTTAGCACAGACGGCGGCAGTGGGTGGAGCGGCGGGGCCCCTCCCCTCTCTTCCTCTCTTCCTCTCTTCCCTCTTCTTCTCTTCCCCTTCTTCTTCTCTTCTTCTCTTCCTCTTCCTCTCTTCTCCGTGTGTGTGTCTGTCTATTCCTCCTCCCCCTTGTTCGCAGCGAAGAGGAGGGGTCTTATACCCCCTGTGGCGTGAGCCTCCGAAGGCGGGAAGCGTCTAGGGGGGACATTTAATGGGAGATTTGACCCGTCGTCATTGGTGGCAGGGGGATAGGTAGCGTGGCTGTCTCCCCAGGCGACACCTCAGCAAGCCCATTGCGCGCCAAGAATCCCTAGGGCATGGGCGTAAGATTTCGTCTTCCGAACGTGCCGTTGAAGGGCCTGGACAGCGTGCCGCTGGAAGACACAAGAAGCGTGCCGCTGGGAGGCCGCCAACGCGTGCCGTTGAAGGGCCGCGATGGTGTGCCGCTGAAGAAGCTAGCAGGCGTGCCGCTGGAGCGTCAGGGGAGCGTGCCGCTGAAGGCTTCAGCCAGCGTGCCGTTGGAGGACTGGAAGAGGCGTGCCGCCGAAGCGCCACAAGGGCGTGCCGGCGAAGGGCCATAGGGCGTGCTGCCGAACGCCTTAGGGCGTGCCGTTGAAGGCACGAGAAGCACGCCGTTGAAGAGCAGCCTGCAGGTGTGCCGCTGAATAAGGGCACTAGGTGTGCCGTTGGGAGCAAGGCACGAGCGTGCCGTTGAAGGCACTGGGGGGCGTGTGCCGCTGGGCGGCCTGGGGGGCGGGCCTGGGGGCGTGCCGGGGGCGTGCCGCTGAAGCCTCAAATGGGCGAGCCGCTGAAGGGCTAAATGGGCAGCTTTGAGCCCGTTGCGAGCACGAGTTGTGGCCCATTTGATTTTCTTCGAGGCCCATGGATTATGAGGTTCCCGAGAGTTGGCTTCTCTTTGCTGTCGTGACTCCGGGGACGGCTTCACGGAAGTGTGCATATTTGGGGAGTCCGGACGACCAGTCTCTCCGGGGCTTCTTCACTCGGCGTCGTTGTTGATGCGAGGCCGGGCATGATATTTGGGTGTGCAATTTTTGGTGTCCACAAATGCCCCCCACCCACGGGTAGCGCAGGCGAAGGATGAGCCGGGCGGTGCCCGCGGTGTACTGGTCTCTTTTTTCTCTTTGTCGGTGCCGACGGGGTGTCGGGAGCTGGCATAGCATGCTTGTCTCTTCTCTTCTTCATTAGTGCCGACAGGGCGTAGGGAGCTTCCGTAGCATGTTGGTCTCTTCTTTTCTTTTGCATCAGTGCCGACAGGGTGTCGGGAGCTGCCATGGTTTATCTATCTTTTCTTCTCTTTGTCAGTGCCGATAGGGTGCCGGGAGCTGACCTGGTTTGTTGGTCTCTTTGTCTCTTCATCAGTGCCGACAGGGTGTCGGGAGCTGACCTGGTTTGTTGGTCTCTTTGTCTCTTCATCAGTGCCGACAGGGTGTCGGGAACTGAAGCAGCATATTGGTCTCTTCATCAGTGCCGACGGGGTGTCGGGAACTGAAGCATCGTATTGGTCTCTTTGTCTCTTCATGAGTGCCGATAGGGTGTCGGGAACTGAAGCAGCATATTGGTCTCTTCATCAGTGCCGACGGGGTGTCGGGAACTGATGCAGTATATTGGTCTCTTTGTCTCTTCATCAGTGCCGACAGGGTGCCGGGAGCTGACCTGGTTTGTTGGTCTCTTTATCTCTTCGTCAGTGCCGACAGGGTGTCGGGAACTGACATGCTTTGTTGGTCTCTTTGTCTCTTCGTCAGCGCCGACAGGGTGCCGGGTGCTGACACCAGGTCTCTTTGTCTCTTCGTCAGCGCCGATAGGGTGCCGGGAGCTGACATGGTTTGTTGGTCTCTTTGTCTCTTCGTCAGCGCCGACGGGGTGCCGGAGACTGAAGCAGTATGTTGGTCTCTTTGTCTCTTCATCAGTGCCGACGGGGTACCGAGAACTGACGTGCTTTGTTCGTCTCTTCTTCTCTTATTTTTCTTCTCTTCTCTTTTCTCCTCTTCTATATTCCCTTGCACGTAAACATGGGGTGAGAATTTATTTAGTGTCCTCAAATCAGGGAAGCGGGCTGCGAAAGCCAAAATTTGGGGAGCAGGCTGCCAGAGCCAGACTTGGGAAAGCGGACCATGGGGGCCGAGGTAAGCAGGCTACAAGAGCCAAAGTTGCGAAGCAGGCTATAAAAGCCAAAGGGAAGCAGGCCAGAAGAGCCAAAGTTGGGAAGCGGGCCGCGGAGGTCGAATTGGGGGAGCAGCTTATGAAAGTCAAGGATATTGGGAAGCGGGCTGCAAGAGCCAAAATTATGGGAAGTGGGCCGTGAAGGCCGAATTCTGGGAAGCAGGCTATGAGAGCTGAATTCCGGGAAGCAGGCTGCAAGAGCCAAAGATATTGGGAGGCGGGCTGCAAGAGCCGAAATTATGGGAAGTGGGCTGTGAAGGCCGAATTTTGATAAGCAGGCTACGAGAGCCAGAATTGGGAAAGCGGGCCATGGGGGCCGAGGTAAGCAGGCTATAAGAGCCAAAGTTGGGGAGCGGGCCGTGAAGGCCGAAATTATGGGCAGCGGGCCGTGAAGGCCGAATTCTGGGAAGCAGGCCGTGAAGGCCAGAATTGGGAAAGCGGGCCATGGGGGCCGAGGTAAGCAGGCTACAAGAGCCAAAGTTGGGAAGCAGGCCGTGAAGGACAAAATTATGGGCAGCGGGCCGTGAAGGCCGAATTCTGGGAAGCAGGCCGTGCAGGCTAGAATTGGGAAAGCGGGCCATGGGGGCCGAGGTAAGTAGGCTACAAGAGCCAAAGTTGGGAAGCGGGCCGTGAAGGCCGAAATTATGGGCAGCGGGCCGTGAAGGCCGAATTCTGGGAAGCAGGCCGTGCAGGCCAGAATTGGGAAAGCGGGCCATGGGGGCCGAGGTAAGCAGGCTACAAGAGCCAAAGTTGTTGGGAAGCGGGCTGCAAGAGCCGAAATTAAGGCGTAAGATGTGAAAGCCCAAATCGGGGAAGCGGACTACAGAAGCCGGAGTTGGGAGATTAACGAGCTGCGAGGGCAAGAGGTAGGCCATGGGGGGCCAAGATTGGGCTCTACGAGCCAGAGCTGGGAAAGTAGGCTGCGATAGCCGAAATTGATTTTACTGTATACACACATTATTTTATTATTTTTTATTTGTTATTTTTTTTTATTCAAGCATGCAGGCATTCATTAGCAGGCATAACATAAATATACGTATGAGGTAGCTCCCTTTATAGGGGATGGGATAAGGACATCGCCCACAATTCACAGACACGGCGCGGGCCACGAGGCATAATTGAGGGGTGGTACACCCGTCAAGAGGATATCGCGCGTCTTGCATGCATAGCATAAATTCACGCATTTCACCCGAGGCAATTCTCTGTGGCGTGGAGGTGCAAATGTGTGAACAAAGAGCCCTAACCATAGGGATACACAGGTTTTCCTAGCGACACTCGAGGATTACCCTAGCGCCTACACATAGGTTTCAGGCTCTCGATTTTGGTAGCTTCGCACATCCCCCGTCTGTTTATTTTGGTAGCAGACTTCACCGTTCGACGCGAGTCTCCTCATGTGTCTCAATGGGGATTCCTGGCTACTAGGATTCATCCTTATTGTAATTCTATTGCGGATTCCACCGTTTGGTGCGAGTTTCCTCATATGTCTTAATGGGGATTCCCGGCTACTAGGATTCATCCTTATTGTAATTCGCTTCACCATTTCGCGCGAGTCTCCTCATGTGTCTCAATGGGGATTCCCGGCTACTCGGATTCACGTTTCTCTCCTTTTTTTGTATCATTTTTTTCTCTCTTTTTTTTTTTACAGTGGGAGTAGGCAGCTTTTTCCTCACGATTGCCCTTCACGCGAGTGCAGGAATTCAAGTCTCCGTAGAGTGCTAAGAAGGAATTCAGGCAATCCCTATGGTTGAAAGCTATTGAACACATTAAGTGCAAAGTGTAGGAGCATTGCCTCAGGTTTATTTTGTGAATTTGACTTAGCAGTTCAGCCATGACTCTTCCCCTTGACGTGTGCACCCGCCATAATTGGGTTCTCTTTGAGCGTGCGCCATGACGCCCGTGCATCCGGAATCGGGACGATATTATTTAGCAAGGAAGCACGGTCCTAGAAAATTCCAAGGAGGTGTATTATTCTATATTAAGCAACCATGCAAGCAGGGCAATCATGCATTCTCTTCTTTCTTTCCTCTTTCTTTTTTTTGTGTTCATTTTGTTGTTTTCTTTTTGTTTTGTTTTCTTTTTGTTTTGTCTTTTTTTGTTTGTTTATTTGTTTTTTTTTCTTTGCATAAGAAAATATTACTGTTACGTATAAGTGTAGTAGTAGTAAAGGTATTAGGGAAGCAGACCACGAACGGCTGAAAGGACATTAGGGAAGCGGGCCGTGAAGGCCGAAGTTGATATTGGAAGTAGGCCACAATAGCCAAAAATCGAGGAGAGCGGGCTGCGAGAGCCAAATTATGGGAAGCATGTTGCAGGAGCCGAAGTTGGGAAGCGAGCTGCAGGGGCCGAAGTTACGGGAAGCGGGCCGTGAAGGCCGAACTCTGGGAAGCAGGCCGTAAAGGCCGAATTCTGGGAAGCAGGCTGCGAGAGCCAAAGATATTGGGAAGCGGGCTGCAGAAGCCAAAATTGGGAAGCGGGCCGTGAAGGCCGAATTCTGGGAAGCAGGCCGCAAGGGCTGAATTTTGGGAAGTAGGCTACGAGAGCCAAAGATATTGGGAAGCGGGCTGCAAAAGCTGAAATTGGGAAGCGGGCCGTGAAGGCCAAATTCTGAGAAGCAGGCCGTAAAGGCCGAATTCTGGGAAGCAGGCTGCGAGAGCCAAAGATATTGGGAAGCGGGCTGTAAAAGCCGAAATTGGGAAGCGGGTCGTGAAGGTAGAATTCTGGGAAGCAGGCCGTAAAGGTCGAATTCTGGGAAGCAGGCTGCAAGAGCCGAAGATATTGGGAAGTAGGCTAAAAAGCCAAGGGATATTGGGAGCAGGCTGACAAGCCGAGAGATGTTAGGAGTAGGCTGTAAAGCCGAAAAGATATCGGAGAGCGCGGTGGGACGGGTGGATTAATCATGACAGTGGGCCTTGGCCGGAATGACTGAGCCAAAGGGCGTCGGGTAGTAGGATACGTGAGCCGAGGAGAAGGGTTTGTGAAGCGGCGAGTTCGAAGACCACGTCTGGCTCATGTCTCTTTTTTTTCTTCTTCTTTTGTGTGGGGAGACAGGTGCAAAGACCATGTCTGCCTCGTGACTCTTCTTTCTCTTCTTCTCTTCTTCTGTTATGGAGAGGCAGTGCAAAGATCATGCTTGCCTCATGGCCATTTCTTTCTTTTCTTCTCTTCTTTTGTGTGAAGAGGCGGGTTCAAGGATCGTGTTCGCCCCGTGACTGTTCTTTCTCTTCTTCTCTTCTTCTTTCATGGAGAGGCAGGTGCAGAGACCATGTTCGCCTCGTAACTGTTCTTTCTCTTCTTCTCTTCTTCTTTTATGGAGAGGCAGGTGCAAGGACCATGTTCGCCACATGTCTCTTTTTTCTCTTCTCTTCTTCTTTTGTAGAGAGGCAGGTGCAGAGACCATGTTCGCCCCGTGACTGCTCTTTCTCTTCTTCTCTCCTTCTTTTATGGAGAGGCAGGTGCAAGGACCATGTTCGCCTCATGTCTCCTTTTTCTCTTCTCTTCTTCTTTTGTAGAGAGGCAGGTGCAGAGACCATGTTCACCCCGTGACTGCTCTTTCTCTTCTTCTCTTCTTCTTTTATAGAGAGGCAGGTGCAAGGACCATGTTCGCCTCATGACTGTTCTTTCTCTTCTTCTCTTCTTCTTTTATGGAGAGGAAGGTGCAAGGACCATGTTTGCCTCGTGACTATTCTTTCTTTTCTTCTCTTCTTCTTTTGTGTAGAGAGGCGGGTGCAGGGACCATGTTCGCCTCATGTCTCTTTTTTCTCTTCTATTTTTCTCTTCTTCTTTCGTGTAGAGAGGCGGGTGCAAGGACCATGTTCGCCTCATGTGCATTCTTTCTTTCCTTCTCTTCTTTTGTGTGATGAGACGGGCTCGAAGACCACGTCTGCCTCATGTGTCTTCTTTTGGTTCTGCTCTTCTTCTTTTGTGTGAAGAGGCGGGTGCAAAGATCATGCTTTTTACCTCATGGTTGTTATCTTTCTTCTTCTCTTCTTTTTTTTGTGTGGAGAGGCGGGTACAAAGACCATGTTCCCCTCGCAACTCTTCTTTCTCTTCTTCTATTCTTCTTGTATGGAGAGGCAGGCGCAAAGACCATGTTTGCCTCGGGACTCTTTCTTTCTTTTCTTCTCTTTTTTTGTGGAGAGGCAGGCTCGAAGACCACGTCTGCCTCGTGTGTCCTTCTCTTTTTTTGTGGAGAGGCAGGTGCAAAGATCATGTTCACCTCATGACTGCTCTTTCTTTTCTTCTTTTCTTTTGTGTGATGAGGTGGGCTCGAAGACCACGTATGCCTCATGCGTGTCTTTTTCTTTATTCTGCTCTTCTTTTCTCGTCAATGCTTCCACGCTGGAGTGTATTTCTCTTAATGTGCCCCCAGGTTGGGGTGTAGCTTCATTTGGTATGCATCCCCCTGAGGGGTGTGTTTTACCTCTTTGTCTCTGTGCCCCCAGGCGGGGCGTATTTTTCAAGGCTTCTATGTCCCCAGACTAGGGTGTGTTTTTTTTAATGCCCCCCGAGGCGGGGTGTAGCTCTCTTCAAAGGCCCCCATGGTGGGGTATACTCTTCGCCGCTTCTATGCCCCCAGGTGGGGTATGTTTCTTCTTCATATGCCCCTGGTATGGGGCGTAGCTCTCTTCAAATGTCCCCAGGACAGGGGTGTATCTTTTGCTTCTTATGCCCCCCTGAGGCCGGGGTGTATCTTTTGCTTCTTACGCCCCCCTGAGGCGGGGGTGTATCTCTTTACGGCTTCTGTGCCCCCCGAAGCAGGGTATGTTGTTTCTTCAAATGCCGCTTGGGCGGAGTATATCTTTCTTCTTATGCTCCCAGATCGGGATGTATGTCTCTTTGTTTCTGTGCCCCGGGTCGGGGTGGATGCTTCTACTTCTTATACACCAAGGGCGGAGTGTATTTTTGTGCCCCCAGGCTGGGGTAGGTGCTTCTGCTTCTTATGCGCCAAGGGCGGAGTGTATCTCTTTCTATGCCCCTAGGCTGGGGTACATTCTTCATGTTTCTCATACCCTTTTCGTAGGGCGTATTCTCCTGCTTCTCATATCCCTGGATCGGGGCGTATGTTTCTTATTCTGACGCCCCTAGGTCGGGGTATATTCTTTCTTCATGTGCCCCCAGGTCGGGATGTATGCCTCTTTGCTTCGGTGCCCCCGGGTGGAGGTGTACTCTGTCTCTTTGCTTCTGCGTCTCCCAGGCGGGGTATGTTTCTTCTTCAAATGCCCTTGAGCCAGCGCATATTCTTTATGGCTTCTATGCCCCCTGGCGGGGTATATTTCTTCTTCAAATATCCCTAAGCCGGGGGGTGTTCTTTATGGCTTCTATGCCCCCTGGCGGGGTATGTTTCTTCTTCAAGTACCCCTAGGCCGAGGTGGACTTCTCTTCGTATGCCCCTGACTCGGGGCGTGCTCTTTATAGCTTCTAGGCCCTCGAGGCGAGGTATGCTTCTTCTTCAAATACTCCTAAGACGGGGGTGTGATTCCTGACTTCATATGCCCCCGACGTGGGGTATATCTTTTGTTTCTTATGCTCTCGAGCCGGGATGTAGCCTCTTGGCCTCATATACTGCCTAGGCGAGGGGTATGTTGCTTCATGTGCCCCCGGGGGGAATGCATTTTGCCTATCTCTTGGCTTCTTGCGCCCCCAAGGTGGGGTGTGTTTTCTTCTTGTGCCCCCGGGGTGGGGTATATCTTTCACTTCTTATGCCCCCCCTTGAGGCGGGGTGAAGTCTTTGCTTCAAATGCCCCTAAATCGGGGTATAGTTTTGTCTCATATGCCCCTGGCGCAGGGGTGTATTTCTCTTCCTGTGCCCCTCAGTCGGGGTGTATCTTTGTTGCTTGTTGTGCCCCCAAAGGGAGGTGCCTTCCTCTTCATGTGCGCTGGGCACCGGGTGTATCTTTGCTTTTCTTTTTTTTTTATATGCCCCCGAGGGGGGAATTCTTCTTCTTCTGCCCCGACACGCCGGGGAATGTTTGCTTCTTGTGCCCCCAAAGTGGGGTGTATGCTTTTTTTTCAGACTCCCCTAAGGCGAGGTGTATTCTTTGTTGCTTCATGTACCCCCGAATCGGGGTGGATTCTCTTCATGTGCCCCCATGGCGGGGTGTACTCTCTTTATGTGTCCCCAGGAGTGGGGTGTGGTTTGCTTCCTGTGCGCCCTAGCAGGGTATATCGCTGCTTGCAATGTCCCCCGAGGCGGGATATCTTTCTTCTTCAAATACCCCTCAGCCGGGGCGTATTCTTTATGGCCTCTATGCCCCCAGGTGGGGTATATTTTTTTTTCAAATACCCCTAAGCCAGGGTGAGTTTCTCTTTTTGTGTGTCCCCAGGCTGGGGAGAATTCTTTTCTTCTTACGCCCCCATGGCGGGGTATGTCTTTTGCTTCATGTGCCCCCATATCGGGGTGTATTTCTCTTCTTCAAATGTCCCGAAGCCGGGGTGTAGCCTTTGCTTTGTGCCCCTCAGTCAGGGCGGATTCTCTTCATGTGCCCCTGGGAATGGGGTGTATCTCTTTTTTTTCCTCTTATGCCCCCGTAGTAGGGTATATATCTTCTTCTTATCCCCCATGGCGGGGTATATGCATGCTCTCTTCGGGAGTGGTGGCCGTGCTTGGCCTCATTGCTATAAAGCATTCCCCACAGCGGGCAGCCATTCACCAAGCTACGATTGTGGCTCGCTGGGTCTTTTAACAGCCACTCGAGGGGCCGTCTTGTGCCGGATGGAGGTAGCAGGAAGGAGGAACGAGCGAGGTCATTACACCACGGACTCGGAGCCTCCTAGAGTCAGGTGGGATGCCGGGTTTCTTCTTGCTCTTTTAGTCGGCGATGCTGGCCGACTTTTCATCTTTTCTTCTTTCCCTTTTTCTTCTCTTTTTCTTTCTTTTTTTTTCTTCTCTTCTTTTCTCTTTTTTTTGTCCCTTCTTCTCTTCTCTTCTTTTTTGTATGATTGACCAGGGTGGGGGTGCAGGAGAGCGCTCACCCTCTCAGGGAGGGGATGAGTGGTTCGCTCCACCGCATCAACCCCACAGTGGTAATCTTTGTTCAGCACGGGTCTCGACGGACGTGGCCGTACAACCCTCTATTGCCAATTCTTTCTCTTCTTTTTTTTTTGCTTCTTTCTTTTCTCTCTTTTTTTTATTTTCTTCTTTTCTACCTTTCTTCCTTTCTTCTTTTCTTCTTTTCTTCTTTTCTTCTCTTTCTTCTTAAGGGAAACGGGGGGCTTGATTTCCCCTCCCTTCTGTTCTCTTTCTCTTATCTTATCTTCCCTTTTTTTTTATAACAGCCCCCATGATTCTTGGAAGCTGCATATGCTTCGAAGCAGCATTCTCGAGGCCGCGAAGGCAGCTGCACCGAGCCAGGCTTTTCTCCCCATAGGACTGGCGAAGATAGCACCTGCAATTAATCAAAGCAGGCAAACATCGTTTATTAGGGGGCCATGAGGCCCTGAATCCCGGCGAAGAGATGAAGGGTGGTTCCATCCCACCGGGTGTGCCAGACTTGTGGACGCGCTTTCTGTTCGCTTGTTCAGGTGGTTCATCTGTTGAGTGCGTGGGCGTGCCAGTCACAAAGTGACAATTTATTCGGGCTCCAAAGAGCCCATGGTGCGCTCGATCTGACTTCGTCAGACGATTGTGTGGTTCGTGTCGGGACCAAAACCAGCCGCGCCATAAAGGTCACGGCGTCATTTACATCCCCCATACGAGGGAACACCCTTGATTAATCGCCGGGATTCAGGGCCTCATGGCCAAGAGATTAATTGCATGAAAAGTCTATTACGAGGTATTGAGATCCTCACGCGAGGGCGAGAAGAAAACCATTCGAGGTCATGTCGGTCATGTGCTAACCATTTTATGTTCGGACGAGTGTCCGTCTCGGGGAAAGCGCGATCGTCGCGGGAAGACCGGAGCATATGTATGCCAGGATATGATAATTTACTGTTCAGAAGAACGGAAAATGTTTGGCTAAACCTCGGTTAGAGCGGTCGAAAACTGATAAATCTATTGGCCCGGTGCAAGAGCAAGCTGCGACCATACTGCGGTGGGCCCCCCGCGGTCGAAACAATACTTGTATGAGCGTCATTAATATTTCCGGTGCCAAGTGGCGACGAGGGAATATCCCTTGAATCGACTGAAAAGCCCTGTGTCCGGAGAAGCGGGCATTCGAAACATGTCGGTCATTCGGGAGACCATTTAATATTCGGACGGGAGTCCGGCTTGAGAATATTGTAATCGTCACGAGAGGACCTGGGACATATGCATGCCGGGATACGACAAGTTTATTATTCCGAGACACTGAAAATATTCGGTTGAATCTCGGCTAGTATAGCAGGAAGCTAGTGGATTTATTAGCCCAGTGCGAGATCGAGTCAGGACCATGCCGGGGGCGCCTCCCGTGGTCCGAACAAGGCTTGCGCGGGCATCATTAATATGTCCGGTGCCGGTGGGCAACGGGGGAGAGTCCCGGGACTAGACCCCAGACCCGAAAACGTGTTTGAAAGGAGTGGGCTGTAGACCGAGGATATGAGCCAGACGATGACCATGATCGGGTCAGGCCCGAGGTCTAAGTGTGGCCCCCGGAGGCCTTATTGATATTCCCATGGAAGGAGTCCAGGGGTGGCGGGAGCCGTCTCGTTCTATTCCGATTCTGTCGGTCGCTTGCGGACCTTTTCATGTTCGGGCAAGGGCCCATATTGAAAGTGCGACGTTGATGGAAATGACCCCGTACGAATGTATGCCGAGTTTATGGCAGTTTCAATGAAAGGACGGGAACGAATCCCATTAGAATGAATCCGATTTAACGGGCTATCGACCCAGTGCAACGCCGGCTCACGACCATGTCGGGGAGGGAGCCGTCGGTCATATTGGTTGCTCACGGGTCTTTTCATATTCAGACACAGGTCTGAAGAGGCGAAATCTCGCGCTGCGTCCTGAGCGGGCCGTGGATCACCAGAGGATGAACTGCAAGACAGGGAAAATTATCAGAGGGCCCAGGGGGTTTCCCTGGGGCAAAAACCCTCCGATGGCTAAGTCAGTAGAGCTGCGGTGGAAGCAATGAGGGGAGGAGGAAAGCTGGTGCGCGAGACTCCTCTCCACCAGAAAGGGGGTGAAGCGGATTGCTCAGGAGTTCTTTTGTTTCTCTTATGCCTTACCTTCCACCGGAGGGTAGCCCTGGTTTAAATAGTACGTCGCCTTCAGGAGTCCTGTCAGCTGGGGGGTCTCCGGCGGGAGTTACGTCCTCAACGTGGGCTTTCATGGCCTTTTATCGTGGGGGCGTTATCGCCTTGAAACCCGGCGGCTGCTTGATTCCCCTGTCCGTTGGGGACTCTTAACGGCAGTGCGAACGGCTAGCGTCTAGTCCGGCCGAGCTCCTGAAATGTCAGCCCTGTCCGGGCGATGAGGATAGCTCGGTAAAAAGGGGGGTCGGATAGGTCGGCCAGCGCCTGTCTCTCCCGAGCGGGGAAACGGCTTGGACCGGACCTTCCCTGCGACCTGACCATCACTCGGGCCCTCCGAGCCTAGGGGCCGCCGGGGAGAGTTGGTTCCTCGAGTGTTCGTTTATTGGGCTTTTCTTTCCTGAGTGGGCCCCGTGGGCTATCACTCGGGTGGGCTTGCCTCGTTGGACCCTGTTGGGTCTTGTTGGGCTGCTCTTTGGGTGGGCTACGGAAATCCCCCTCTCCACTTGTCTCCCTCCTACTCTCGAGCCATGTAGGCTCGGTCGAGTAGTTTTGAGGCTTTGGACCGGCGTGGCTCAGGTGGGTGGACTTCTGTTGGCGTTTTATGGAGCCACGTGGAGTGGTCGCCTGGGCCCGTAATGATGATCCTGACGGATTTGAACTGAAGAGGCCCCCCTTTTCTCGGAGCACGGAACGACGCGCCGCCTCCCTCCAGGGTTTTATAGGCGTTGGGCGCTGTTCGTCGTTCTAGGCTTCCAAGGTTTCGGGCTTTCCTTAGTTTCTTGGCGGTTGGGGCTCCTTGATGCGCCGTGAGGGCACAGTGGAGGCGCGAAGTCTTGCGGCGGCGTTCGAGGAATTGGCGAGGATAACCGCGGAGGCGGTCCAGCAACTTCCTTCCCCTCCGGAGTCTTCGAGTTCGTGCGAGGGATCATTTTCCGGCCTGATGGCTGGTCCGTCCTTGGAGCTCGGGCAGGTGAGGCGGGAGCCTGTCCCCAACTGCAGTGAGTTGGGGGAGGCCGAGGTGAGGAAACTGGAGCATCGCTTTCGTTTGCCTCTCCGGTATAGCTTTGCTGCTGCCGCCCCGTACGAGATGAGTCTGGACGACCGAACGGGGCACATCTGCACGTTCCTTCTGGCTTGGAAAAGCGGGTTCCACCTTCCCTTCGAGCCCCTGGTACTCCAGATTCTGGAATTTTTCCGGTTGGCGCCCATTCAGTTGGTGGCCAACTCGTACCTCCTCCTCTCCGCCTTTCGGATCCTCTGCCGCCAGCACGACATTTTTCCTTCCTTGGACCTCTTTCATTATTTTTTCGAGTTGAAGGCGCACCCGTCGGCGGGGAAGGGCTTCTACTTTATCCAGGCGAGGAGGAACATGAGTTGCATTTCCCTCGCGGCGAAGGACTCCTCGCACAAGGGGTGGAAAACCCAATTCTTCTGGGTGAAGGCGGAGGCGACGGATGAGTATTGGAGATGCCGGATCTCGCCCAATTTCCATCCGAATATCCCTCCTCGCCAGGAGGAGTTCCCTCCCCACGTGGAGCAGCAGGCCGCCCGTCTGCTGGGTAACCGCCAATCGACCGAGGAGCTGGTGACGCCGGAGAACATCGAACGGTGTCTGCTTACGCGGGTGACGTCGACAGGTACCGCTCTCGACGTTGTTCCCCTGGGGTGGGAGTTACTTTTCTTCTTTTGACCGGGTCTTCTTTCTTTGCTGCAGACGTGAGGCGGGAACCTCTGGAGGAAACTGCTGAGGTCATCGATCTGGGAGGAGATGACTCGGCGGCCGACGAACCGGAGGCTCCTGCGGGTCGCGCTCAAGCCCGGGATAAGGGCAAGGGGGTGGCCTCTGGGGGGTCTTCACGGCCAGCTGGTGCAAAGCGCAAGGATCCCATGGCGGGGAAGTTGCGGGAGGCCGCGAAGGCCAAGAAACGGGCCAAGAAGGCAGGTCTCCCTCCTTCCGCCGGGGGCGACTCCGGCTCGGCGGCGCTCCCCTCTCGGGGGCAAGATGGGCCCGACCCCTCGGGGCTAGCTCCCCCACTTGCCAGGTGAGAGGGGGCCGAGGAGACCGGGGGCCCTTCAGAGGACGGCGATAGGTCGGCTCTCCCCCCCACGGGGGTAGAGGGGGCCGATGCTGAAGTAGTTGACACCGAGGCCCGGGGGCCGGCCGGAGGCGGCGACGTCCCGGTCGGCGAGGTGCGGGCCGAGACAGGCAGGGCTGGGGGTTCGCCCGCTAGGGCGTTGCAGCCCCAGGTGCTTGGAGCTCCCGGTGTGGCTGGTCCCGCGGCACCGGTCGAGGTTGGGGGTTCGCCCGAGGAGGCGTCGCAACCCCAACCGACCATGGCGCGTGAGGCGGCCGGTCCCGTTGCTTGAGCAGAGTCTTCGGGCGGGGTGCCCCGGGCGGAGCGGTCCCCTCTGCCGGAGCCATTGGAAAGGCCCGGCATTACTGGCGACCTATATCGGGTCTGCCGGTCGATTGCCGCAAGGACGAAGGGGGGAGAAAGGCGCAATACCCCCCCCCCGGGCTCCTCGATGTTCTGATGGAGGGCGGCCTGGTCATAGCTCGGTCGGCGGCTTTGATGGCGGAGGCGCACGCACGGACGGAGACGGAGCGGTCGAACCTTGCCTGGACCCTCGGGGGATGTGAGAGGAAGCTGGCCCGACTCAAGGGGGAGTATGAGGGGCTCCGGCAGGAGTTCTCCATGTTCCGAGAGGTGGCGCGGGCGAGCCGACTGGGGGTCGGGGTGCTGACCGAACAGCTCGCCAAGACCCGAGAGTCTCTTGAGAGGGCAAGCCGATCTCTGGAGGAGGAGCGCCTGCGTCGCCTTGAGCTGGACAATCGCTGGGAGCTCGAGCGCGCCGAGCTGCTAGATCGGGCGGAGATGGCGGAGCGTCTCCGAGCTGAGGCTGAGGTAGATCGGGCCTGAGCAGAGGAGCGTGCGGCCGAGGCGGAGCGGGCTCGGGTCGAGCTCGTCGGAAGGGCGGGGCAGATCGAGGCGGAGGCAATCGAGCATTACAGGAGCTCGGATGCTTACTCGGCCGACCTGGCGGAAGCCGCCCTACCTTACTACGAGGTAGCGCTACGCCGAGGTGGTCGAAAGGGGTTCAAGCAGGGCTATCGCAGGGCGGTAGACTACGCCAACGAATAAAACTCCGCGATCGAGTTCCCCTTTGGCCAGTGTTATGACTCGGACGAGTCAGTCTCCAGCTCTTCTTCGTCGGTTGGAGAAGATTCGGAGGGGTCGCCTCCGTCGGGGTCACCGGCTCCGGGCGTCTTGGGAGGGCTCACGACCGAGACAGTTCTCGCACAGGCGAGGTCAGTGTCCGAGCCGGCCGTCGCCGAGGGCGCCGGGGGTGACGTGTCTCCTTCCGTCAGTCTCGAACGTCAAAGTGGGCCCGAGGCCTGATGTATTTTGTCTCTTTCCCTTTTTTAGAGGGTTTCCTTTTGGTGTGGTAATAAATGACTTGCTCTGTTTGAGTACTATCCTTGCCGTGATTTGGTTGGCGAATCTTGGGTAGTTGGGAGGTGCCGATATGTCCTGCACGGTTTTCGCACGCTGTTTTGGAAGGCTTCTGACGGGGCGTCCTTCGGCGTTGGAGGGAGGGTTCTGTGAGGCCCTAGAGGGGTCATCTCCCGCCGCTACCAAGGCCTTACCCTTCTCGACAGTGGATCTCCTCCCTGAGCTTCTTCTCACCATCTTGGCTGTTCGTGCGTTTCCCACAGACGGCGCCAGATGAAGAGGCGAAATCTCGCGCTACGTCCTGAGCGGGCCGTGGATCACCAGAGGATGAACTGCAAGACAGGGAAACGTATCAGAGGGCCCAGGGGGTTTCCCTGGGGCAAAAACCCTCCGATGGCTAAGTCAGTAGAGCTGCGGTGGAAGCAATGAGGGGATGAGGAAAGCTGGTGCGCGAGACTCCTCTCCACCAGAAAGGGGGTGAAGCGGATTGCTCAGAGTTCTTTTGTTTCTCTTATGCCTTACCTTCCACCGGAGGGTAGCCCTGGTTTAAATAGTACGCCGCCTTTAGGAGTCCTGTCAGCTGGGGGTCTCCGGCGGGAGTTACGTCCTCAACGTGGGCTTTCATGGCCTTTTATCGTGGGGGCGTTATCGCCTTGAAACCCGGCGGCTGCTTGTTTCCCCTGTCCATTGGGGACTCTTAACGGCAGCGCGAACGGCTAGCGTCTGGTCCGGCCGAGCTCCTGAAATGTCAGCCCTGTCCGGGCGATGAGGATAGCTCGGTAAAAAGGGGGGTCGGATAGGTCGGCCAGCGCCTGTCTCTCCCGAGCGGGGAAACGGCTTGGACCGAACCTTCCCTGCGACCTGACCATCACTCGGGCCCTCCGAGCCTAGGGGCCGCCGGGGAGAGTTGGTTCCTCGAGTGTTCGTTTATTCGGCTTTTCTTTCCTGAGTGGGCCCCGTGGGCTATCACTCGGGTGGGCTTGCCTTGTTGGACCCTGTTGGGTCTTGTTGGGCTGCTCTTTGGGTGGGCTACGGAAATCCCCCTCTCCAAGGTCCATAATAGAAATGCGGCGAAAACCGAGGTGAACCCGTTCAAATGTCTGCCGAGCGTGCGGCAATTTTAGTAGCGGCTCGGAAGGGATCCAGCCGGAGAAATGAATCCGGTTTAATCGGAATGTCAGCCCAAGGCGAGGTCGGGTCACGGCCAGTTCGGGATGATTCCCGAGACTCAGGCCCAACCTGGAAGGGCGACATTGTTGTTCCTTCGGCACCGGGTCACGAGAGAGACGGGGCTGCAAAGTGGATCTTGTTATGCCCCTGTGGTTTTGATGATGGTTTTAATGGTGGTTATGATGTTTGGCCTTTGTAGTGAGCTATTCACTGTGAGTCATCTTGTGTGAGTCAAATCGCTACTTTCTGATCATAATGAAGTTCTTCATTAGTTCTCCAAGTCTATACAATGAAGTCTGATCACTGCATTTGCAGTCACAATGTCTTCACATTTGAAAGTTTATACATCGGACTGTTCCTTTTTGAAGTCTATACATTGTGGCCTTGAAACTTCAAGTATATACACCTTCAGTTGAACGCAAAGTGTATACGTTGCAGCGTTAACTCATTGGGCTGCAGCGTCAACTCAGCAAGTATGCACATCGCATTCAGACTTTCAAGTCTATACACTCCATCTTCATTGGTTTCATGTCTATTCAGCATGCCTTGGTATTCACAGCCTTTAAAGTCTGTACATTGGTTCAGACTCCTCAAAGTCTGTACAGCATAAAGTCTAAACATTATTTTCAGGGCTTGTCTTCGTGTCGTTTTGTTCTATTGCGTGCAGAACATTGCAGCACCTCGTGTTGCTTTCTGTGCCACCTCGTGTCGTTTCTTTAGTATTTAGTTGCTTATCTCGAGTCATCCTTTTTATTTTTGCTCTTGTATTCTCGTGTCATTTACTGTAGTTACTCGAGTCATTTTTCTGCTTTCTTTGTTTTATCACGTGTCGTTGTAGCCGTTCCTATCTTCTGTCCTCGTGTTGTCTTTCCTAGACCCCGTGTATTTTTTGCTTTGTGACCACACTTCGTGTCAGTTTTTGTTTCCATCTTCGAGTTGGTTTCAATCCATGTTGTTGTCGTGTTATTTTTCCTAGACCTCGTGTCTTTCTTGGTTTTAAACCACACTTCGTGTCGGTTTCTATTTTCGTGTCTTCGTGTTTATCTTGTGTTTATGTCCGCGTGTTGTTTTACTTCTACCTTCGTCCAGGTACCCTCTGATCGCGTGTCTGTCTACCGTTTCACTCCGTGAGACTTCCTTCTCACCTTGTGTTGTTCTCTTTGTAGTGTCAGTTTTATTGTGTATCTCGTGTCGCTCTCTTTCTACCTCGTGTCGTTCTCTTTGTAGTATTTGTTTTGTCACCCTTGAACCTCGTGTCGATCTCTTTGTAGTGTTTGTTTTGTCACCACTGTATCTCGTGTCGTTCTCAGTGTAGTGCACCTCTTGTCATTCCTACATACCTCGTGCAGTTCAACTTGAGTATCAACCAACTCACTTCAGGTAGATATATATATATATATATAGCGAACCCTGAGTATTAATGGTTTTTATCTCCTTGCAGGTCCGAGGAAGAACATTCACCGGTGTCTGGCTGCACGTGATCTGATACTGGAGGAACAAATACGAAAAGGGCACGTGGCAGGAAGGTTCTGGATCAAGCGTGGGAGGCACACGCACTTTGTACCCTATCATCCTGCTGGCTGCTGATATAAATGGAAGAGAGGCTGATGAAGAGAAAGCAAGCATGCGAGCCAAAAGGATAGAGGAGCAGAGATCGAGAGAGAGAAAAAGAGCAGAAGAAGAGGAGAAGAGAGTGAGAGAGAAGAGAAGAGGAAGAGAAGCTTACCTGAAGATCTGATTACTGGACCGTGGATCAAATCCAGGCCAGTCAGCTCCATGCGAGCCACATTTGTGTTATCTGTCTTTACAGCTTTCTGATCGCTGTGTATTTTTCCCTTTCTTATTTTTCCGTTTTCATTTGGATTAGCTCTGTACTTCCGATCCTCTGGACTGAGGTCGGGTCCCTCCTGGTCTGGAGGAAGAGAGGTCTTCGACCTCTAGTCTGCAAGTGTCTGGAAGTCACTTGTCTGTTCCCTCCGGTTTGGAGGATGGGAGATCTGATCTCCAGTTCTGGGCTTGTGGGTTGCAAGTCTAGGGGTTCCCTCTTGGTATAGAGGAAGAGAGATGCTAGTCTCTGGTTTTCTAGTGACCGAGGGTTGCTAGAGGTTCCCTCCAGGTAGGAGGAAGAGGGGAGTCTGTTCCCCTGGGTAAGCTGTGTATCAGCTTCTGTTGGCAAGCTGTGATGCCCAGCTGTTAGTGTAGCCACACTTGGTTTGAGTGTGGGGTGGATGTAGGTCTGGAGGACCGAACCACCTAAAAATCTCTTGAGCGGTGGCTTGCATTGTGAGTGTGCTTCCGCTAGATGCTTGAATAGGCGCGTCTCTTGTGTTTGCTCATTGGTTTAATTGAATTTGGTTTTATTCTGAGATTGCGTCCAGCACTTGAGTTTTTATTTGGGCATTAATTGTAAAAGGATACATTCACCCCCCTCTGTATCCGGACCTAGCACCCTAACAATTGGTATCAGAGCGGGTGTCTGCCTAGAAGGTCCAGCGACCTGCAGATCCGATCTTGTAGTCTTCGATACTTGTCTGGTTTTAGTGCATCAATACTCTTGTTGTCTCGAATCTACCTGCTATTTGTTCCCATGGCTAATCCACCTATTTTTAGTGGTACACACTTCAGTGCATGGCTTGCTAATCTAAAGAGTTATGCTAAATCTATTAATCCAGACCTGTGGAAAGTAATTTCACACGGTCCTCATGAACTACCAAAGAAAAAGTCCAAATGGACTGACAGGCATACCTCTTTGCATGAAGAGAATCAGAAAGCTTTTAATCTGATGAAAGCAGCTATTGACAGAGCCTTATGGTCTTGTCTTTATGATTGCAGTTCTGCTAAAGATATTCTGAACATGCTGAAGCGAATTCAGAAGACAAAAAAGGACAGCTGCATGATGGCTGATAGAAATAATCAAGGTAGCATTCAAGATGAAGATGATGAGGTAAATCCTTTTGAAAATTATAATGTAGATGATTGGGAAAATGCATATGCTGAATTGCTAGAATAACATGAGAGCTTACGAAGTCAGTATAAGAAGTTGAAAAAGAATACTGGGTTAGAAAGGTCTAGATCCCCATGTGAAAATTGCTCCAGTATCAAGCAACTTCATGATACCTGTCTATCTGATATTTGTAGGTATAAAAATCAAAACGAAAACTTGATGAAGGAATGTGAATGTCTAAAATCTGATCTAAATAAGCTGAAATCTGAAGATAATTCTCTTAGAAAGTTCTCCAAAGAAAATGAAGAAAGTTTAGAGAAACTGAAAAAAGAGAACATTCTGATGATTGAGAAAATTGAAGCCATAAAATTTGTGAATGTGGAATTACAGAAAGATATTGAAGAGAAGGAAAAAGATTTGAAGAAATTTACGGCTGGAGGAAAACTTGAAACTAACTCAGAAGATCAGATCTTAATAAGTGAGTTAATTCAGAATGACAAGCTTAAGGAAGAAAATGAGAAGTTAAAAATGCTGAACTCCACTATGTCTGAGAGGCTTCTAGCTTTAGAAAAAGGAAAATCTGTTTACTTTGAAGAATCTGAAAAAATGAAAATTCTGGAACAAGAAGTTGAGGATTGCAAAATTGCAAACAAAGTGCTAAGCGAATGTGTAAATTGCAATGAACAAGAAATTGCCAGTTATGAAATACACATCGTTTCTCTGCAAAATGAAATTGACGATTTGAATAAATCCCTGTCAAAATTTGTGAAAGGACAAGAAAATCTGGACAGGTTGTTAGGTGTTAAGGTCAATACTCAAAAGGAAGGGTTAGGCTACAACGATATAAATAAAAAGGCTTTCAAAAATAAGCTAATGACATCTTTTATCAAAGCATCTGATGTAGCCACCACCTCAGAAAATAAACAACCAAATGTTCAGAAGAATCAGAAACAAACAAAAGTTATTCATATGGTCAGTCATGTAAAGAAAGGATTGGATCACACTGAAAATGTGCATGCTGTAAAACACACTGATATACCGAGACATGCACATAAGAGGGAAATCATGAAATGTCATTACTGTCACAAGATAGGCCATTTGATGCATGAGTGTGAATTAAAGGAACTGGATGATTTAAATGCTGAAATGATGGATGCTGGGAAATATCATGATAGAAATCCTGCTGCTCATTCAAAGAAAAATGAATGCTCGCATTGTGGTAGATTAGGCCACACCCTTGCTCAATGTTGGTTTGATAATGGAAAGAAAAAACCACTCTCACATCATGCTAAATCTTATGCTAACCAACATGCTCTTAATATCAACAAAACTGCTTCTCTGAACCAGCATGTCAAATGTTTTAATTGTAACAAGTTTGGGCATAAGGCCACTGAATGTTGGGCAAGCTCCTTTAGAAGAGAGTCTCCGTTCTGCTCCCATTGTGGGAAGCATGGCCATGCAGTCCAGGACTGCTGGCATGTCCAGGGTAGGAATAGAAATTTCAAAGGATTTGGTAGGAACAAACATGTTCTTAAAAGAATTCCTGTTTGCTCAAATTGCAGAAAACCAGGCCACCACGTTGCTGCTTGTTGGGTGGCTGGTCATGAAAGAAAAAAATTTCATAATTATAACAGAAACCCTCATGCTCACTCTTATAATGCTCAAGTTCATGCTAGTGTACATAAGAGGAACATGAAACTTGCTAGTTCATGCCACTATTGTGGGCTGTCTGGGCATTCAATGCATAACTGTTTTATCATGAACTCTGACGACTATTTGGCACAGAAAAGGATGCAGGCAGTCCCAAAAGGGGCCAATTACTATGCAAGACCCAAGACCACTTGGGTACCTGCTAGTGGAAAATAGGAAGGTGCCTGGCAGGTGTGCCTTGGATGGAATAAAGGGGTAATAAACCAGGGCACATAAAACGATTCCATGCCTAAACGCTTCAGGTAAATCTACTGCTGCCTTCCTAATCTGAATTCAATTCTTAATCCATCAGACTGATGATTGTTTTTGAACATATAAACTGCCTGTTTTAGACTAGACATGATTATCTTGATTAGAACAATCTTACTTGTCTGGCATGCCCTTTGATCATCATGTTTGACCATTATGGTATATCAAATAGTAAGCTATCATAAGGGCAGGGAAAATCTGTCTGGAGGTGCTTACTATGTGTGAGGTGGTCCTTCTGACCAAGTGTTCCGCCTAGTATCATAGGTCATTCTACTGAACAGGGCAGCCTGAATGTGCATGAATCACAAATTCATTTGTTTAGTGTTCATGGCAAACACTGCATGCTCTCAGAAAAAGCTTCATGCTCATAGTCAGGGGGAGGCATGCTATTTTTGTGTCAATTTACTGACTCATGCTCATTGCATTACATTCCACTTATTATAAAAAATAATAATAATTAATATTTCCAAGAGTTGTGTGTGAGATGCCCTTGCATGGTCTGAAAAAGGAGCTGGTCAGGTCATCTGGTATCAGAAGAACCTTTGTCTGCCAATGTGGTTAATTGGTGCTGAGTTCAGTCATCTCATGAGGTTGCAGCTTATTACTCAAGAGCACTCTCTGGTTTCTAGATTGAATCTCCTTAGGAAGATTTTATATGTGAGCTCCTTGGTCTTTACTCTCTAGAGTTATCTCTCACCTGCTGCTTTGCTGTATGGAGTGCTTCTCATCTCATCTCATCTCTCTCCATCGTGTTTGTCACCTTCTTATCCTTGTTTTATCCCCTTTGGTTCAGGAACTCTCTTGAAGGAAAATTCCTTCGTTTAGCTTTGTCACTCTTATCAGATTTGATCAGAATACCTTAAACCACCCAAAATCTTTTGTAACAAGTTATACCTGTTAATAAAGAACTTTAATGTATGGGGGTTATATTTTGTCCTTTAATCCTTCCAAGGTAATCCTCAATTGTTGGTCAACACATTGTAAAACTTTCTGTTAAATGGAAAGGCCTTGCTGAGGATTTCGTCTTAACTGAAACTTATGTGAAGATGGCTGTGAGATAACAAATTGTGTTAAGTAAGGGTTCTGTCTTGTGTCTAAGATCTTGAGAGGTGCTACCAGGGAATACGCCATACCTTGTGGCAGAGCAATGGCAATTGTGGAGAAATAGATATTCTAGATCAAAGAAGTCTAGAGGTTCTGTCATGATACAGTTAGCTATCTCTGTATATTATGGAAAAGTTGAAATAAAAAAAAAGGGGGAAAGAAAAGTCAACAAAAAAAATTCATTGGTTTTCATTGGCATAAAGGTAGCTTGTCCTGAGTAACCAGGGATTCTGGTGTCTTATAAACATGTCTCCTTGTGTAAAAAGGGACAATTCTACCTAGTGCTCAACAAATTGGTTGACTCTGTATGCCCTCTCTTGTCCTTTAAATGAGGTAATGAACCGTGCTTAACTATCTGTTTGGTATTTCTTTGCCTGACAAACATAAGGAGTATTTTAATCGTAACCTTCTCTAGGCTAAGTACCTTTAACAGCTAGTTTTGTGATCATGTTGATTTAACATCTTGAGGTAACTGACCAAGGTATTCGGAAGAATATAATAATTCCATATATTGAAGAGTGAACTTTAACGGGAAACGGCTGTGTTACATATTGAATAAGGGTTGTTTGGGCATTTCCTGAAAAGTACGATAAGAGTGAAAAGTGACCCCCCCAAAACCCTTCTTGTTCCTCAAGGTTACATAAATAAACCCTCGTGTGCCCCTGCCGCTTCCTGTGTCTCCTCGTGTCGATACGTCTTATATGCTTCTTCAAACCCTTCTCTCCCGCTCATTCTTCTTCACTAAAATCTCATCTCCACCACAGAGTTCTCCTCCGTTCTTGGCTCTAGCTTCATTTCCAGCAGCAACCAGCAAGAAAGAGTTGATACTCTGAGAGTTACGACAAATGGATCAGCCAGAATCCGTCGCTCATGTGGAAAGGAAGAGGAAGGGAAAGGAAATAGATGAGGAGCCTTCGTCCAAGCAGCAAAGATGTCTTGAACCAGAAACTGCTGCGGAAATATCTTCAGCACAAGGTACTAGGCCCTCTCAGTCTACCGTGTTTTTAGAGAGTGGGAAAATCATTCCTCCAAGGATAGTAGATTTCGGAGATGAAACCCTGGTTTTGAAGTTTCCAGAACTTTTGGAGATTCTTGAGTTCCAGGAATGGAGGAAATTCCTAGAAAACCACCGTGTCTATTACCCTAGCCTGGTAATGGAATTTTACAATAATTTGTCTTTGAGCCGAGATAAATCTGCTTTGATCTCGTCTGTTAAAGGGGTTGAGATGACAGTAACATGTGATTCTCTCCACAAGGCTCTTAGTATTCCAGAAAAAGGGGAAGTGGAGAGAGGATATAGATATAGTCTGCATGAAGCCTTTTCGGTCATTACTGGTAAACCCAGTAACATTCATGACAAGGGGCAGTTGAAACTGAAAGCTTACCAAACCTCGTCATTTCCCCCTCTTCACAAGCTTCTTCAGAACATCATTGCTTCAATAGTCACCCCACAGACTGGAGCTAGAGGAAGAATCACAGACACACAGAGGTTCCTATTGTTCTGTCTGATTCAAAATGTAAAGATCTGTTTGCCTGAAGTTATTTTTAATGTCATGAAGGGGTGTATTGGATCCAAAAGACATCTGCCCTACGCCGCCCATTTGACAGACATCTTCAAGTATTCAAAGATTCCCTTGGATGGAGAGGCCATGTCAGAAGTTAGGGCTCGAAACATTTTTAACATGAATTTTGTTTCAGTATTTTTGGGGTTGGAGGGCTCTTCTCTCTTGGGGCAGGTTAAGGCCCAGAAAGTTAAGGAATCACAAGCTCAGGGGGAGCTTCTGGAACACCCTTAAGATTCAACCCAAACTGTTTTAGCATCAGCTTCTGAGGTTGCTCTACAGGAAACACCATCTGAACATCCACAGTCAACTATGTCTGTTGCACCCACTGAAGTATCTTTTTCTTTTCAGAAGCTTGTAGAGTTTGCATCTGAAGAAGTCAGGTTGTCTGAAACCAGCATTCAGACTGATCTAGATACAAACATTGATGGTCTGTTTGATTCTTTTGGGAAGACATCAGACGAAGTGAGGGTGCCCATGGAACAGCCTGATCAAGAGCAAGTAAGTAATGATCAAGAACTTGCTGATTTTGTTAATGTCATTCTAAGAGAAGCTGTGGAGAAAAGTTTGGAAGAGGCTGAAAACGTAGTTACATCTGAAATTCTAGAACAGGCACCTGTTGAAAGTCCTGCAGATCATAATCTCATGGAAGATATAGTGGATGAGTGTCAGGAGAAAGTTCCTGTCATAGACCTAGAAATAGAATCATCAAGTGAAGAAGAGGCACATGAAACTGTAGTTCCTGACAAAGACATCCAAGCTGAAGATGAAGATCAGGCTCCAGCAGTAGACAACCAATGCCAGTGCAAGAAGAAACAGATGAGAGAACTGCACCTGGCTGTGAATCTTTTGGTACACCTCTAGGTCAACCTCGACTTATATCTGCTAGGGCGCCAAATATTGAAGAACTTCTTATAAATTTGACTCAGCAAATGCAAAGACAAGATAAGAAAATGGATGATCTGCTCAAGTATGTCTCTCTTAACATCAATCAAGTTCATTCCCGGCTACTGAAGCTTGAGATCTCTCTCCTAACTGAATGGAAAAGGTTTCTGTTAAACAAGAAAGCTTCAGATGATGCCAACAGGTCCTTGATGATAGGCTTGTAGGAGGCATGTTCAAAGATCGCAACAGCACTTCGTGAACTACAAGATGCTCAAATTTCCTCCTTTAAGTCTTCTGCCAGCATTATAAATCATTGTTTTGAGATCAGGACATCCTTAGAAGTTTTGAAGGGGTCATTCAGTGCCCTAGGTCCAGATGTCCAGAAGATCTATGATAAATTGATCGCTTTCTTAACAGAAATGACAATTCTGACTGACAGATATGAAACTGTTAATATTCGCCAAGACGACATCATTTCTGAAGTGGCAAATGTCAGAAGCGCTGTGGTGTATTGGCTAGCTGAATTGTCCAATGACCTGAAGGAATTTCACTCTACCTTGGGTTCAGCTCCTGGCCAGGCTTCCTCTAGCAAAATTCCACCTCAAGAATATACCTCTGCTGCTCCTAGGGGGAGACCACCACCAGGCAGGCCGCGTGGCCCTTCCAGCAGACAAGCCAGATATTTTAATCCTTAAAAAGATTGTGATCTGTATCTTGTTGCCCATTTTGAGGCTCTCTCTCTCTCACACTCTTGGATTTGTTAATTATATCTCATATCATTTGCATTTCTGTCTCCTTTTGTTTCTTTCTTTCTGATGTTGCCAAAAGGAAGAATTGTGATCTTGCATTTTGAAATCTCCACGTGCATATGCATTCTTATCCTCCCATGATTCATCTTGGCTATATCAAAGGGGGAGATTGGTTTTCAATTATAGCATGCTGGTTGCTTTAATTTCTCAAACTATTTTTTTTGATGAAGTCAAAGGGGGAGAATAGTTTGAGTCATCAGACTTCTCAAATGACTCACTGTGTAGTGTTGCCATCATCAAAAAGGGGGAGATTGTTGTGCCCCTGTGATTTTGATGATGGTTTTAATGGTGGTTATGATGTTTGGCCTTTGTAGTGAGTTATTCACTGTGAGTCATCTTGTGTGAGTCAAATCGCTACTTTCTGATCATAATGAAGTTCTTCATTAGTTCTCCAAGTCTATACAATGAAGTCTGATCACTGCATTTGCAGTCACAATGTCTTCACATTTGAAAGTCTATACATCGGACTGTTCCTTTTTGAAGTCTATACATTGTGGCCTTGAAACTTCAAGTATATACACCTTCAGTTGAACGCAAAGTGTATACGTTGCAGCGTTAACTCATTGGGCTGCAGCGTCAACTCAGCAAGTATGCACATCGCATTCAGACTTTCAAGTCTATACACTCCATCTTCATTGGTTTCATGTCTGTTCAGCATGCCTTGGTATTCACAGCCTTTAAAGTCTGTACATTGGTTCAGACTCCTCAAAGTCTGTACAGCATAAAGTCTAAACATTATTTTCAGGGCTTGTCTTCGTGTCGTTTTGTTCTATTGCGTGCAGAACATTGCAGCACCTCGTGTTGCTTTCTGTGCCACCTCGTGTCGTTTCTTCAGTATTTAGTTGCTTATCTCGAGTCATCCTTTTTATTTTTGCTCTTGTGTTCACGTGTCATTTACTGTAGTTACTCGAGTCATTTTTCTGCTTTCTTTGTTTTATCACGTGTCGTTGTAGCCGTTCCTGTCTTCTGTCCTCGTGTTGTCTTTCCTAGACCCCGTGTATTTTTTGCTTTGTGACCACACTTCGTGTCAGTTTTTGTTTCCGTCTTCGAGTTGGTTTCAGTCCATGTTGTTGTCGTGTTGTTTTTGTCTTCGTGTTGTTTTTCCTAGACCTCGTTGTTGATATTTATTTGCCTATCTTTTATCTTACTTTTGAGGTTTGCAAAGTAACATGGCAAGATGACAAACAAGCAATCAAAGATTTACTCAAACCTGTGAACATGTGAACATGAACCTAGGCAATCATAGCTAGCTCTAGCATGGGCATGCTATCTCAATCAAATTACGCTAAGGAAAAGGAAAACACACGCCGGGGCGTGGAGCAAGGAGTAAATAACAACACACCGTGAAGGTGGAGCAAGCAAGGAAAGTAAAGATGATATGATGAAGAAGACAGCTAATGCCCAATACCAAGGAAAGATGTGATCGCCACCAAAGTAAACACAAGTCAAAAGACCTGAATATACCTTGGAAATAGGTGGATGAAGCACCCGCCCACGGGAGAGAAAACCAAGGAAAGCCTGCAGCTCAACTTGGAAGTAACGGCCAGAACCCTGTGCGTCGCTTGGAAGCGACGGCCGCACGATAGACCGCCAGAAGATAGTGACGCGCCTGCACCAGACCGTCAGGTAACCTGCAGTAGTAAAGCTTGAATCCTTTTAACTCCAACTCTTCCAGCCGGCTAGAAGACTTGGGCCTCGTGCTAATGAACCTGTAAACCTGCCAAAGATGTAGAAAGACAAGACAAGACAACCTCAATTAGCCCTTTTCACAAGCATAGCATCAATTCTTAAAGAGTTTAAGAACATCAAAAGGAGAGGGAATTACCGGGGAGTTTTTGGTTTTTTAACCCCTCTGGGTGTTTTAAAAGTTTGGAAGGATGTTTATATGCTTAAAGAACAGTGAAAAACGTGGAGGAAGAGGAGGGACAATGCTTTGTTTGAGAAAAAACCAAGGAAGAACTCAAGCATGCAATGATAAACTTGAAAGACAAAACTAAAGGACTCCCTTGATTGGAAGATGGATGGACATGGGAAACAGCTCCTCCTGGATGAAGATGGCTCCTGTCGTGAATTCAAATCTTCCTCTTTTTTTTTGCCATGAATTCAAGGGTTCTATTTATAGACCCTCAAAACTCGTAGGTCGAGCAGAGGATAATTCAGCAGGAAAGAGGGATAAATCTTAGCAAATCCTTGAGGATAATATCACCAAGAGTCCATAGAATCAAACGGTAGGTCCTGAGGATCGGATTTAAAAGAGATAACGTTAATCCAAATTCTTATCTCAACCACGGAGTAGCAGAGAAAAGGCCTGAACTGCCAGGACTCTCGGAAGGAAGTAACGGCTGCACGATAGACCGCCACTTGGAAGTAACGCACCAAGGATCATCCGTTACTTTCAACCCTATCCCAAAGGATAAGATCAACGGAAGGAAGACCTAACAAGTTGGACTCTTCAAGGAAGTGACGGCCAATGCCTAGGGCGTCATAGTGAAACAACGGCTGCACGACAGACCGTCATCATCAACATGGAATCAAAAGGATAAACTTTGGGAACGAGGCCTTAAGCCTTAGGGCTCTTCAAAGAGTAACGGCCCAGAATCCATGCGTCAGAAGGAAGCAACGCGCCTGACTGGGACCGTTATTAGCATTGAGGTTAAAAAATAGAGTGAAGGGTAACATCCCAGGATCCATGCGTCATAAGGAAGCAACGCGCCTGTCGGGGACCGTTATTAACATTGAGTTTCAAAAAAAGAGCGAAGGGCTTGCTAAGCTTCATCCAACGAAATGCCACCAGGAGCCACATCTTAATCCAGGAATTAAGACCCAAGAAATAGGCTTCAACTGATCAAGAGACTCGATGAAGAGTGAACAACTCGGAGCATCATATAGAATGAAATAAGGAGATGACCCGACTTATTGGGTATAAAACGGGTGTCAACAGATGCCCCTCCTTAACGTCCTCTTTGCAGGGGAACGAGCGGAGGTGAAGCGGGAGTGAAATGGAACATGGAGATGAAGCGGAAATAAAGCGGAGTGTATCAAAAAGAGGGCGTTAAGGTAAACGACACCCGTTCTGCACCAACAAGCGATAGGAATTTTCTGGAAAACTTTGAACTGATCACAAGGAAATAGCCAACCAAAGGACGCAAGTCTGGAGGAATTAATTAACTAAGGAAAGGAAACACGGCTAGCCGCCGGAGGCAATGGAAAGGAAAGAGACTAAACTCCAGACAGGAATCTTCAGCGAACCAGATCAAGCGAGCAAATTGAAGGAAAACCTTCTAATTCAGAGTGGAATGATTCTCCTTATTCGGGATTAAGAACACAGCTGTTCACCATCACTGAGATATCTTGAGCAGATGAAACTCATGAAATGCTCAAAGAATGCGTATGATGCATGCTGGGCTAAAGGAAAAAGAAATCTTTAAAACAAATGCAAAGAAAGATAAAAATAGAAAATACTCGAGAATAATATTGCTAGATTGGAGTAATCAGAGTCAGGACACCATCTGCAACCACGGCGTGCAAGATAGAACCATCGTCCCCAAATTTTTCAATCTAACGGCCTATCCAACGATTAATCATGTGAACTTAGATCATCATCATTTTTGTTTTAGGGGAACATCAGATCCCAGGACACATGAATGACCAGCCGGTTCTCGAGGTAATATATCATAGATAACATATAGTAATGCATTAAGAGGATGAGGGAGCGGGATATAATACCTGACTCACCTGCCGGACGGAAGGAAAAGCGTGACTTTTGTTCATAACTCCTTTCATGAAAGATAGGTTAGCCAAACAAATATCATGATAAGCATCAAGGCATAACCATTGTACGTGCAAGAGGTACCCATAAGGAACAACATGGAAGAAAATGGAACCATTTTGACATTAATTAGACCATTTAATTCATCAAGAAACTTGCAAGTTTGTAACGGTCTCATGACAGGGCGTCATATCAAGTAACGGATTACCCTTGATCCGTCATAAATCAGGCGGTTCACATTCTTCGATAAAACAGTTCAACACAAGCGACGGCCTATGAAAGAGGCGTCAGAATGATGTGACGGCCGGTCGATAGACCGTCACATTTCCTGAGTTTTCAAAAAAAAAGCAACCGAACGGTTACGGCCCGTTCATTCAAACACTCAACGCCCAAAACCCAAAATCGAGAGAGCTCCGGCGACCACCGTCCCCACCACCCCAATGGCCGGCGACGAGGCACCCCAGCCGCCACCAAAGAAGAGAGAGAGAGGGAAAAGAATGGCCATACGGCGGCTCCACCGCCGGATTGAATGGGAAGCGATCCCACCGGTGGAAGAGGAACGGCCGACGAGGAGAAGCCCACGAGAGGAAGAAGAAGCTCCCACGGCTACGGGGGACAAGGGGGAAGTTCCCTTGGGTGCAGAGGAGCCCGAGGAACCAAAGAAGAAGAAGAAGAGAGCCATGGACCACGAGGTAGGCCCTCCGCCCTAATTTTCTAATTATTATTTTTTTATGTTTATTTATGGATGCATGTGGGGGATAAGGGTAGAAATGGGTCTACGAACCCATTAGGAACAATTGTAGGCCATTTGGCCACAGTGGGAAGCCATGGGGATGCAAGGAAAAAAATTCCCAAATGCAGAAAATGTGACGGTCCTGCTAGCGACCGTCACACTCCTGACGCGCCAAGCTGAGGCCGTCAGAGTCAAGTGACGCCCCACCCCAGGGCCGTCACTCTTACCAGGGAATTAAACTGTTTTTAGGGTTTTCAATTTTCAAATTTTTATTTTGTTTTAAATTATGAATGTTTATGCAATGATTATATGATGCCAATGGACTAATTAATGATCTAATATGTAATGCAGGGAAAGAGAAGATCACGGATCTCCTGGCTTCAGATCCGGGCAGTGTACTAGTGATGTGACACCGAACCTTGGACCTATTTTCAAGCATTCAAGTTGAGCAGCGGACTCACACTAGCGAACTCACCCGTTTGGTGCACACTTGTGCCCGTTGGCAACTAAGCGATGTGGGAGAGGGTCCGAGGCGGGACCATGAAGCTCCAATGGTTGGCTAGCTTGTGGAGAACCCCAAGTGGGCCTAGGATGCCCAAACCATGGGCGGCCAGCACACCAAGGGTGTGGGTTTAGTGGGTTCACTCTCAACTCGCCCGCGGTGGTCACTCACGGAACTAGCAAGTTGGGCCGAGCTCTCACTCTCCGTCCGACGCAGTACTAGCAATAATACTAAGCTAAGCAAGTGATTAAACCAAGCAAGAGAGGGACTGAGGCTCACCTAGCCGGCGTGAAGACGCCGACTCCGGCCGGAGACGAGGGCGAGCCGGGAGGCGAGGGTATACACCCGATCGCCGCGGCGATGTAGCTTGAACCTGAAATTGAAAGAATTACACCACTACACCTCACGCAGGAGGGATGAACTTGGGGTGGGGATTATTCTTATTACATTCAAAACTACCTCCACGCAGGGAGGGGCCTTCAGCCGGCCAAGCGGGGTGGGGTTTTATGCAAAGGAAAAGCCGATCTTCCGAGTCCGCCGGTTCTGCCAATCTGCAGGTCTGCAGGATAGGGTGTCGCTGTTGACACTGCCACGGGCTCCACGGGGCTCCAAACTTGACGAAACCACTGCCAAAAGTTCCTCAGCTGACAGGGGATGAAGCTTGAATTTTTGGGGAAGCTTTGAGTCTCGGGGCTGACTGCACCGGCGACTGGAACAGGACACCACCGTCTGGTCTCTGGCTGGTATCGGGCTGAAGCAGTAGGTTGCAGAAGTCACTGTGGGCTCTCCCGGACTCCGATTGGAATGAAACTAGCGGTGACGCGAACTTGGTCGGAGTAGCTTCGAGCAGGAGTTGACGGGGATGCAATCCGATGTCAGTGGAGAGAGGAGTGACCGGAGAAATGAAGACTGATCTAACCTGGGACCACAGGGGCAGTCTGCCCTCTCCGACGAAGAAAATTGGAACAGAGGGTTTCAGAGGTCGATTGAGTCCCTTCTTCTTGGAGGTGGCAGCTAGCGGGAAGTAGTTTCTCCCCTCCAAAAATGGCGCTCAGAGCCTTCACGAGCTGTCTGTGGCAGAGTCTGGAACCGGGATGGTTGGTTCTGCCTCTGTCTGGTGCAGAACCATGTGACTGGATGCAGGGGGTGCCACGATTGCTACCGAGCTCTGATTGAGGCGAGACTTGAACCGTTGGAACCGTGGTCAAGTCTTCTTTCTTTGGAACTTGACGGCGATGTCGGACGATGTTGGAGTATACCGGGACGAACAGATGAGCAGAGGGATGTCGGTTCTGGCTCCTGAAAACTGACCTGATGCCTTGGAGTAGAAAATTCGTAACTTCTGATGCCGATATCCAAATGCAGCTCTGCTTCTTGAGGATTAAAGAGGACTTGAGAGGGAAGATTTCTTCTGAAGAACACTTGATCTGAATCCCAAAGGGTTTGCCGTGGTTGAGCTTCCAATCACGTTCTGGTTCCTTGCCTGGGGTCTCCTGCGCAGTCGAGGGAGAATGGATGCTGCGGACTGCTCGGAGCTCGGATGCTGACGAAACCGCCTCGCCTGGAAAGCTCTCTGGAAGACCTTTCCAGAGATGTAGGCCTTGCTACTTGAATCTTCAAGTAACGGTCGTGGCTACGTCTGTAACTTGTTGTAGTTCTGCTGCCTGAAACAGAGATAGAATGAGGAGATGTGCAAGGGGAGAGCAAGGGAGAGGGGGGGTGAACTTGGTTTGACCAAGGGGAGGTGGGGGACGAATTTGGGAGCTTGGGGGTGGGGGAGATGGAGGGTCACAGCCCTAGGGAGAGGGAAATTCGAATTTGGGCTTTGGGAGGGGTTAATTCAGCCTTGGGAAGGTGGTGGGGTGCTTTGGAAAGTGGAAAGGTGCCTAGGAGAAGGGGTTTCCACCTAGGGGTTTGAGGGGGAGTTGAATGAGTGCATGGGGAAGGGGAAGGGGCCTTAATGAGGGGTGAATGGGGAGGAGAGAGAGTGAATTTCGAAATTGGGGTGGGGAGGAGAGAGAGAGAGGGGGGTACAACCCACTTAGAGAGAGTGATAGTAAGAGAGAGAGAGAGAGAGGGAGATATTGAGAGGGAGATGGCAAATGTTTTTCAATATTCATCAAAAGTTGTTACAAATGAGAGAGGGGTGGGGTATTTATAGACTCCATAATTTTCCTAAGACCAAACTGACCCTGACAAACTAACTAAAGACCACACAGTCCAAGGGAGGGGCGCCCCTGGGCCTAGCCCAATGGATTGGGCCCATTAACCTATCTAACCAACATAATGACTCAATACTTTAGGAAAATGACTCAACTACCTAGGTACATGACTCAAAATAAAGGGAAAATTACATGATAATGACTCAAAGAAAATGTGAAGATTACATGACTAGTCTCAAAAATACATGACAAATATAATGGTGCTTGCCGTCGAACAATCCGAGTCTGGAAAAAGAGTGGAGGGGCAAGGGATGCCCTCATCATACCCCCGGGGTGGGGAAAACTCGACTCCGTCGAGTATGGGTCCACCAGGGAAGTAGTGCATCGAACTGCAGCTCGGGGCGATCCACGATCTCCATACTCAACCCGCGACTCTAGTCGGGGAACGGTGCTTCAGTCGACAAAGTGACTCGGTCATACCCTCATGCTGGTGATGGGATCTTGCTTGCCTAGTATTGCCGCTGTGTGCTCACGTCGGGCTCTCAGGCTATTTGTGGTGGCACTCCGAGGGTGTCTCTCACAAGGGTAGGTGTAAGCTGGAGGCACTCACTAGGATCCACCGCGGTGCCCTTATAGGGTGCTAGATCCGCCACATGAGAAATGGGGAGAATCCCAAAACTCTTTTGAAAGTTCAACCCATAAGCCGGGTTGCCAAAAGTCACTCAGAACTTGGCAAGGTCCAAGTCCTCGTGCCCTCAATTTGGAGGTGACCCTAGGGTAGAGCCACTCCAATGTCATCATCGTCAAGTTACCAACTTGGAATTCCAAGTGGCGCTCACGAGTTTTTGCTCGCTTGTTGTGAATCTCACCGCTTGTTGCTTGATACTTGCTTGAATGCATATGCCATGTACTATGACGCGGTGTGAGTTGACAATGTATGGTATGCAAAGGGGGTCCAGGACAACCACATATAGACCTATCATGCATTGATGGTATGAAGACTTTGAAGGATTTGGGAGGACCAGGGCATCCATAGGTGTCCCTCTTGTGAGTGAGTGTGATGAATGTTGGAGGATCCGAACATCCATGAATGCTCCTAACATGCTTGAGATTTATGATGAATGATGGTGGACCATGACAACCAAATATTGACCACTCATATTTTCTTCTTGACATGTGGGTGATATGGATGAATGTACCCGACGGACTAATCATGCCAAGCGGTGTGATGTGCCAAGACATATGAACTCCTTTCCCAAAGATGACTTCCTTATGTGGGATGGTGGGGTGGTCTTTGAGCTTCCACTCAAAAGGGTCGAAGGGATCTAGGTAGGTGGATATAGGGTGGGTCATTTCCTCAATCCCGAGGTGTTTGTTGTCTAAGGTCAATGCTCTCATGGTGTAACCCGATTCCAGGAAGGGAGGAGTTTGGGTCAACATGGGTGGTATGGGTAGGGTGAGGTGAGTGGTGAATAGGGGGAGAGGGTCACATGGAGATTTAGGCTCCCATAGAAAAGGGTCAAAGGGATCATGGTAAGGGTCACCTAGGTAGGGGTACTCCGTGTTCTTAAGGACCTCAAATGGTGAGTCATCCTCCTCCAAGATAATTGGGCCAAGGTTGCTAATGGGTTGGCCAATCAAAGCACTTGGGATCTCAATGGTTGGGGAGTAGACTATGATAGGTTCTTCCTCCATGGGAAGAAGGAGGATGATCTCACTAGTAACTTGGCCATTAGTATAGATGGAAGTGATGGAGCCAATTGTGGGATATGCTAGGCTAATGGTGTTAGTTTCGGGCGGCCTCATGGCTAGCATATTGGTCAAGTGAATTTGCCCATGTAGGTAGTTCACTAAGTCTCCCAAATCTTCCACACAATAGGAAGTTTGATAAGTGACATGTGGCTGAATGGGAATGATTTGAGATTGATATCCCATAGGTAGGTGGCATGGTTGTGAACTAGGAATGGTGAGACTTTTCTTGAGCCATTGGAGTATGGACTTATCTATGGTGAGGTTGGGTGTCTCTAGAGGATCTAGGCTAGGGGTGTGTGAGTTGTTTGGCCTTTGGATTTCCTCTATGTAGGGAGGTGGATCCGGAGGGGCATCTTTTTCCACTTGGGTGGGTGTGGGGGTTGCAACTTCTATTGCTAATGGAGTAGGGGGATCTATGGTGGGTGGTTTGGTGATAGCTAGCGTATGACACTCCCGGGGTGGTGAATAAGCATGGGCTTGGGTTGGGCTAGGAAGGGGAAGTAGAGGAGGCCTAGGTTGGGGAAAGATTGGTGTAGGAAGTGGGAGGTGGGTTGGGTGAGGGGTTTTGGGTTTTGGGGTGGTGGCCATTATGGGCCTTAGTGGAGGGGTGGACATGGTGTCCACATGGTTTTTAATGGTGAGGGTTGGATGAGTGGTGGTCACCATGGAGGGAATTGGGTCGGTTAGGGGTCTCTTGCCCTTGGGATCATTTGGGGTGGAAGTGGGGGCTAAAGGGGCTTGACTAGTGTAGGTTAGGGAAGGGGGTTTTGGTTGGGGTGTGGGGGACCTCATGGGGTTAGGTGGGGAGGTGGAGGTCTTAGGTACTTGGGTTTTAGTGATAAGGGTTTGGATGGGTGGGGTGGGAGGAGTGGGAGTGCTCCTTGGGTTTTGGTGATCCGAGTGAGAAGGGGACACATATCTAGCCCTTAGTTGATCCTTCATGTCCTCCCATGTGGTGAGGGGAGCTTCCCGTCTAATTATCCTTAAGCCCTCAATTTTACACCAATGAGTTTGAGCCCTTTTGGTTAGTTGCATTTTGGCAACCCATGCTTTTTCATCCTTGGAAATATGATACCAATTGAAGTATTGGTCCATTGTAGCTTCCCAATCTAAATATTTGCTAGGAGAGGTCCCATCAAAGGTGGGAAGTGGGAAAGGGGCCATCCTATCGTCCGTCCTTGGGGCGGGCCTATTTTTTCCAAGTTGGTCGAGTCGGCCCGATATGTTATCAAGCCGCTCATTGGCATAGGTCAAGGCTTTCATGAAGTAGTTGATATGGCCCGGGAAGTTATGGGTGTTAGTGGTAGGCATCTTTTGGTGACTTGGACTTATGGAGTGGGCCGATTGGTAAGGTCGATATGAGGTGGCCATATTAGGGGACAAGAGTGATGCATTTGAAGACTCTAAATGCTTAGACATGCCCTAGGACCAACTTGATAGAGACAAGTTGTGAACTTGCTCTGATACCACTTGATGTGACACCGAACCTTGGACCTATTTTCAAGCATTCAAGTTGAGCAGCGGACTCACACTAGCGAACTCACCCGTTTGGTGCACACTTGTGCCCGTTGGCAACTAAGCGATGTGGGAGAGGGTCCGAGGCGGGACCATGAAGCTCCAATGGTTGGCTAGCTTGTGGAGAACCCCAAGTGGGCCTAGGATGCCCAAACCATGGGCGGCCAGCACACCAAGGGTGTGGGTTTAGTGGGTTCACTCTCAACTCGCCCGCGGTGGTCACTCACGGAACTAGCAAGTTGGGCCGAGCTCTCACTCTCCGTCCGACGCAGTACTAGCAATAATACTAAGCTAAGCAAGTGATTAAACCAAGCAAGAGAGGGACTGAGGCTCACCTAGCCGGCGTGAAGACGCCGACTCCGGCCGGAGACGAGGGCGAGCCGGGAGGCGAGGGTATACACCCGATCGCCGCGGCGATGTAGCTTGAACCTGAAATTGAAAGAATTACACCACTACACCTCACGCAGGAGGGATGAACTTGGGGTGGGGATTATTCTTATTACATTCAAAACTACCTCCACGCAGGGAGGGGCCTTCAGCCGGCCAAGCGGGGTGGGGTTTTATGCAAAGGAAAAGCCGATCTTCCGAGTCCGCCGGTTCTGCCAATCTGCAGGTCTGCAGGATAGGGTGTCGCTGTTGACACTGCCACGGGCTCCACGGGGCTCCAAACTTGACGAAACCACTGCCAAAAGTTCCTCAGCTGACAGGGGATGAAGCTTGAATTTTTGGGGAAGCTTTGAGTCTCGGGGCTGACTGCACCGGCGACTGGAACAGGACACCACCGTCTGGTCTCTGGCTGGTATCGGGCTGAAGCAGTAGGTTGCAGAAGTCACTGTGGGCTCTCCCGGACTCCGATTGGAATGAAACTAGCGGTGACGCGAACTTGGTCGGAGTAGCTTCGAGCAGGAGTTGACGGGGATGCAATCCGATGTCAGTGGAGAGAGGAGTGACCGGAGAAATGAAGACTGATCTAACCTGGGACCACAGGGGCAGTCTGCCCTCTCCGACGAAGAAAATTGGAACAGAGGGTTTCAGAGGTCGATTGAGTCCCTTCTTCTTGGAGGTGGCAGCTAGCGGGAAGTAGTTTCTCCCCTCCAAAAATGGCGCTCAGAGCCTTCACGAGCTGGCTGTGGCAGAGTCTGGAACCGGGATGGTTGGTTCTGCCTCTGTCTGGTGCAGAACCATGTGACTGGATGCAGGGGGTGCCACGATTGCTACCAAGCTCTGATTGAGGCGAGACTTGAACCGTTGGAACCGTGGTCAAGTCTTCTTTCTTTGGAACTTGACGGCAATGTCGGACGATGTTGGAGTATACCGGGACGAACAGATGAGCAGAGGGATGTCGGTTCTGGCTCCTGAAAACTGACCTGATGCCTTGGAGTAGAAAATTCGTAACTTCTGATGCCGATATCCAAATGCAGCTCTGATTCTTGAGGATTAAAGAGGACTTGAGAGGGAAGATTTCTTCTGAAGAACACTTGATCTGAATCCCAAAGGGTTTGCCGTGGTTGAGCTTCCAATCACGTTCTGGTTCCTTGCCTGGGGTCTCCTGCGCAGTCGAGGGAGAATGGATGCTGCGGACTGCTCGGAGCTCGGATGCTGACGAAACCGCCTCGCCTGGAAAGCTCTCTGGAAGACCTTTCCAGAGATGTAGGCCTTGCTACTTGAATCTTTAAGTAACGGTCGTGGCTGCGTCTGCAACTTGTTGTAGTTCTGCTGCCTGAAACATAGATAGAATGAGGAGATGTGCAAGGGGAGAGCAAGGGAGAGGGGGGGTGAACTTGGTTTGACCAAGGGGAGGTGGGGGACGAATTTGGGAGCTTGGGGGTGGGGGAGATGGAGGGTCACAGCCCTAGGGAGAGGGAAATTCGAATTTGGGCTTTGGGAGGGGTTAATTCAGCCTTGGGAAGGTGGTGGGGTGCTTTGGAAAGTGGAAAGGTGCCTAGGAGAAGGGGTTTCCACCTAGGGGTTTGAGGGGGAGTTGAATGAGTGCATGGGGAAGGGGAAGGGGCCTTAATGAGGGGTGAATGGGGAGGAGAGAGAGTGAATTTCGAAATTGGGGTGGGGAGGAGAGAGAGAGAGGGGGGTACAACCCACTTAGAGAGAGTGATAGTAAGAGAGAGAGAGAGAGAGGGAGATATTGAGAGGGAGATGGCAAATGCTTTTCAATATTCATCAAAAGTTGTTACAAATGAGAGAGGGGTGGGGTATTTATAGACTCCATAATTTTCCTAAGACCAAACTGACCCTGACAAACTAACTAAAGACCACACAGTCCAAGGGAGGGGCGCCCCTGGGCCTAGCCCAATGGATTGGGCCCATTAACCTATCTAACCAACATAATGACTCAATACTTTAGGAAAATGACTCAACTACCTAGGTACATGACTCAAAATAAAGGGAAAATTACATGATAATGACTCAAAGAAAATGTGAAGATTACATGACTAGTCTCAAAAATACATGACAAATATAATGGTGCTTGCCGTCGAACAATCCGAGTCTGGAAAAAGAGTGGAGGGGCAAGGGATGCCCTCATCAACTAGGCATTGCCTGACTACCAGAGAGAGAGATTGGCCAGCATGGGATTCGCCGAGGTGCTTAGCATCGAGGTGATCCGGATGGACACTCCGGTATTGTACGCCTTGCACGAGAGATGGGACCCGATCAGCAGGGCGTTCATCTTCCCATGGGGCCACATGATCCCCACGCTAGAAGACATAGCGAGGATTACCGGATTGAGAGTCCACAGAGCCGCGGTGACAGGGTGGACATACGGCGACTACCGAGAGATGGCGCAGCAGCTGCTCGGGCTAGACTTGATCAGGCCGGGACAGTCCTCCTCCCAGCTTTCGAGATCAGTGCTGCAGGAGAGCTTGGGACTGAGAGGAGCGGCGATCGCCGTAGGAGAGCTACCCGAGGAGCACCTGAGCAGAGTGATAGACCAGGTGCGCCCTCGCATGGCGGCGGAGGAGGGACCAGAGGGAGACAGAGTGCTCAGACGCTTCCTGATGCTGCTATTCGGGAAGCTCCTTTTCGCGACTCGGGCAGATGTCATCAGCTGCAGACTGCTGCCGATGATAGAGGATTTGGGCAGAGTCAGGAGATACGCCTGGGGAGCGGCAGTGCTCGCATTCCTGTTCGAGTCCCTCAGCACTACGGACAGGCAGACGATGCTGGGCGGCTTCTCGCCTTTCCTACAGGTAAATGCACTTCTAAATGCTTTCTTTTATACCATGAATATTGATGCTATGATTTATAAAAAATGATTTATGCAATGATTTATGTAATGATTTATGTAATGATTTGACTGATTCGATTGACTCGATTTCTAAATGCAGATCTGGAGCTATATGTACCTCCCGGGCATCGGGAGAGGCGCTTTACTCCATCCTGGCCGCATACCGATCGCGAGGCGTTGGTCGGTGGTGAGGGACACAGGGTCGATCATTAGACTGACCCGGACGATCCAGGATGACTTGGACTCCTTCCCGCATACATCGGTAGGTCCAGAACTCAAAAATGATTTCTATATGCTTTTAAATGCTTCTAGAATGCTTTCTAAAATGCTTTCTAAAATGCTTTCTAGATATCTTTAAAATGCTTTCTACATATGCTAATGAATGAACTAAATGCTCTCAGGTGAGATGGACCCCATACCGCGATGAGGGTTATACGGGACAGCCATGGGCGGAGGCGGCCTTATCGTACCGGGGGCGAGACATATGGTTGCATTGCCTCCATATCATCGAGCCTCTGCACTACAGGCTGATCCTACGGACCCGGGGACTACACCAGCCCGAGGTGACCTTTCCACGCCACAGCGACGATCACCCCGGCAAGTCAGCAAGGGGCATCAGCGGTAATGTGGATTGGTGCGCCCGGAAGGCGAAGTACGTCCACGATTGGAACAGGCGGGGCCGAGCGGTGAAGGAGCGAGACGAGAGCGACGAGGCATATCTGAAGGCCTTCGCTCGACTCTACGGCGACCGGGTGTACCGAGGTACCCGACGACCGGTATGCAAACTAAAACTCTAAACTTCTATTATGCAATGTGCAATGTGATATATGCTGACTCATGCTTTCTAAAATGCAGCTAGACCCTGAAGGACGGATAGCCGAGCTGGAAGGGCTACTCCACTCCACCATCCAACAGCGGGACGGGTACCGGTCTGCCCTGGAGCTCCTGGTGAGACTAAAAACTTAAATGCTTATGATTGATGGAATGATGTTCATGATGCAAATGCAAATGTCAACTAACTTATGACTTCCAAACGCAGCGGGCTGAGGGAGCCCAACGCGCTGGACCGGATGCCCCATCGTCTTCCTTGCAGCCTGCAGGAGGCAAGGCTGAGCAGGAGGCTGACTTTGCTCGGGCGGTTGCCCGGGCCGAGGAGGCGGAGGCCACCCTCGCGGAGCGGGTAAGAGACTAAAAAACTTATGATTATGGCTAATTAAATGCTTTATGACTAATGACGTGAAATGCAATCTACAGGCAAGGGATCTAGCAGCAACAGTAGCCGAGGTAGAGAAAAGCCGGGCCGAGACTGATCGAGCCCGAGCAGAGACGGAGCTGGTACGGGCAGAGATGGCCCGGCAGAGAGCGGAGACCCTGCGACGCCCAGATGATGCAGAGATGGAACAACTCCGGAAGGAGTTAGCGCGGGCACGAGCTGAGGTGGAGGAGCTCCGGATCGGGACGGCCGACTTGGATCGCTATCGGACCGAGGCACGGGAGACGCTGCGTCAGATCTTTACACTGAAGATCGAGCTGTGGACATTGGAGCGGACGGTGCGGATGATCGGCCGGGGACTGGAGCGGTGCACCTCCCAGAGTGGGATACATAGGAGCGCTGCCCCTAGCGGCTCAGTAGGGGACTTCCTCGTCAGCTCCTCCGCCCAGCGGAGGAATGAGAGGGCAGAGAGAGGACAGCAGAAGGAGAGTGCTTCCATAGCACCGCCACCCGCGAGGAGACCTGAGGAGGGGGAGGATGATGGTGGCCCGGCTGATAGACCGGCCGAATGATGCCTTTCTTATGTTTTCTTTATCATTTGTATAGAACCTTTGGCAAAATGGAATGAGATCCCTTCATTTTAGTTTTCTGTTTTGTTTTTAGTTTTATGCGAGCGTGAATGAATGAATGTGAAAAATGCAGGATGGACGAAATGTGGATGAATGAAGGAGATGTATGCAGGCAGAAAACGAGGTGTACAATGTGAAAGACCGCCAGGTCTAAGCAAGGGCAGAAGGAATAACCTGAACTCATCAGCAGAGAAAGTGACGGTCTAAGATCTGACCGCCATAATCAAACGGCGCTCTGGCGAGAGACCGTTGATCATGGCAGAACGATAGTTGGTCAGGGCAACTAGCAGGAAATGCGACGGTCTGAAGAAGACGCGTCAGAAAGAGACGGTCCTAAGCAAGACCGTCAGGAAGTGTTTTAGCCCAGAAGAGAAGGAACTGAGAAGCTGAGAATGCGACGGCTTAGGGCTTGCGCGTTACAGAAAGCGACGGTAGACCCTTAGACCGTCATTCTCCACAGAACATGATTCGGGGAATTAAAACCCTCAGAAAATGCGACGGCCAAGGGCTGGCGCGTCGGAATGAAGTAGCGGCCGCGCGATGGACCGTCAGAATCTGGGTTGTAATCCGAAACGGATTGAGCCGAGATAACTAAAACCCGAGGTTTAGCCCCTTGATCCTGTAGATCTATTTAAAAATCCACTTAAAGCAAAATATCAATAAAAAATGATATTCATAATAAGCATGAGCACGAGGTGCTAAGGGGAGTGTGTGTGATCGCCAGAGACGCGAGGGTCTCAAAGAGGAGATTGATATGGGGAGATGATCGCAAAATGCCTCAAATATGCGGGGGATGTGAGTACTCCCTTTCTCTTCAAAATCGGCCGGCCGACGAAGAGAGTTCTTCCTTTAATTACCCTTGCAAAAAAGACAAACACCAATGAAGAAATTGCATTAGAACATGGTGAGTGTAGCATCAATCCTTAAAAGATATGAGCATGTAAACATATGTGAGAACACACCTTAAGGGTGGTTGCCCTTAAACCCCTATGCAAAAAGGGTATGGGAGATGATATGAATGATATGAAAAATATGAATAAAAATAGGGGGAAAGAGTGCAAGAGTTGCACTAAGGAGAGATTTCAATATGATAGTTGAGAAAAATCAATGAAAAACAATGATATATGATGCATGATCTATAACAATAAAGATAATGAAGATAAGAAGAAGGAAAGATAAGATAAAAAAAAATCTTTTTTGTGGTTCCTTGGCTTGAATGCTCGATGGGGAGAAAGGCTTCAAAGGATGAAGCTTGATGTGAAGAAGCCTTCCCTTAGCCAAGCACCTTCGGTTCCTGTAAAAGAAAAGAAGACAACAGAAGAAAAAAGGGAAGAAACAGAAGAAGAAGAAGAAGAAGAAGAATAAGAAGAAGAAGCAGGAGGATACGGGAGAAGAAGAAGAAGAAGAATAAGAAGAAGAAGCAGAAACAGAAGGAGACACGTAGAAGACAGAAGAAAAAGGGGAAAGAAAAAAAAAAGAAAGAACGCAGGGGAGAATAAAAATTATCGGAACCAACCCCTTAACAGAGGCGAGAGCCTCTATTAATAGGTTAGAAAAAGGTGATAAGAAGGGAAGAGATTAAAGGAGGAAGGGATAAGAACGGGCAAGAGCCCAAATAGAGGAGGATTAGACTGGGCAAGAGCCCAAATGAAGCAGTGACTCTCTGGGGAAAGACTGCATCCGTTCGGAGCACAAAAGTGAAACACGACCTTGACGAGGGCGTCAATTCAAGAATTGACGACCTTCCAGAGGGCGTCTTTTAAAAACACGACTTAGATAAGGGCGTTAATTCAAAAAATCAAATTTTTAGAATTTATTTGAAAATTGTGAAACACGTCTGAGTCAAAGGCGTTAATTAAAACGCGCCTTAACCAAGGACGTTAATTCAAAATATTCAAAATAGGGTCATTTTTCATTTCTCAATATTATTTTTCCATTTTTTAGGTGAAGGTGCATCTCGTCGCCCTGATTCCAACGACTATTTTTGTGAATTTTTCTGACATCCGGAAGGCCACCAAATCACCTCTCAAAGGGGTTAAAAAAATAATAATAAAATAATCGATTTGAAAACACGCCCTCACATACGTCGTGAATTCATTTTTTTTTGTTTTTTTATTCAAAATAACGCCTTATGCTAAGTCGTTAATTTTCGAAAAATTCTGAAAAATTCTCAAAAAAATCCAGAAAAATAGGAATTTGAAAGAATGGACGCCCTTAAGTATAGTCGTTAATTTTTTAAGAAACGCCCATGTATAAGTCGTTATTTAAAAGACGCCCCAAGTCAAGTCGTTATTTCTAAAAAATAGAGAAAAATACCCAGAAAATCCAAAAAAATTCAGAAAAATCCAGAAAAATCCAGAAAAATAGGGAAAAAATAGGAAAAAATAAGAAAGGGGTTAAAAAGGGAGAAATCCAAGAAAAGTGAGAAAAAAAACACTCAAATAGAACTAATTTGAGGGTCAAATTGGGGCATTACAAGGCAATATGAGATGTACTCAAAGTAATGTCAATTTTAGCGTGTCTACAGATCCATCACTAAAACTTATCCTAATTGAAGATAAAGCCTTCTAGTCCGAGTCTTATCCTTCCAAAGTTAAATAAAAGCCTTAGCAACTTGAAACCTTAATCAAAATCGTAGTTTTGCTGAAACCTCCGTTCTAGGGTTTGAAGAGCCCCTCCAAAGAGCAGAAAACATGATGAAGAGGAGCTTCGAGGTGATGGCTATGGAAGAGAAAGCTTACACCGGCCCTAAAGCTGCAAGGAGGGAACATGGAGAGCTTCAACGGCTAACCTCAATTCCCAAGCACTTAAGCTCCAACGTCCAAAGAGTGGTAAGTTCTCACAACTCATCCAAAGTTCAGAATTTTACTGCACTTATTCTTTTCATGACTTCCTTCTTTCTTTTCTCAAGCCCCTTCCTGGCCCAAGGTGCTATTCCAATCTGAAGTGGGTGGCTCCCATGGTAAAGGCACTTCCCATAGAGGTCACATCCATCCTTAAAGCATGGCACCTCCAACCTCTCTTGGTTTTAGGCAAGAATTTCCAGAAATTATCCTTCGATTGGCCAAGCCTTTCAGCTCTTGTGGAACTATGGCATCCACAAACTCATACTTTCGTCTTCCCTTCCTTTGAAGCAACCGTCCTATTGGAGGAGGTAGAAACCTACCTAGCCCTTCCTAAGACTAAGGTGGGGGATGAAGACCGGGTTTGCTATACAATAGAGCCTATCGACCCGTCCTTGATTTTAAGCGACTTCATTCACAATCCAAAGGACGTTAGAACCATGACCAGCCCACACCACATTCACTTGATACCCTTGGCACAGTGGATAGTGTCTCATTGTAAAAACAAGTGGGAGAGACATGAAGCAATAGCCAAGGCGGTGGCGGTTTGCTTGTGTGGAGTCTTTCTTTTTACCACTACCGACCACCTCTTAGACATTCAAAATCTTGGTATTATTAGTGGGCTGTGGCGGGGGATGTCTATCTCTCAAGCGGTCCTCTCATACCTCTATGAAGGACTAAGCTCGGCTTGTACAGGAGGACTTTTGTTTGGTTCCATGATACTCCTTGAATGTTGGATAGGAGTGAGAGTCAAATTCCTTCCTAAGGAAGACATAACATCTGCAAGCCGAATCTTCGGGAGCCACCCTCTCTTCTTTATTGGAGGGGCATTTGGATATTCTCCTCAGGTTGAATGCAAGACGGCGGATAAGAAAACTTGGGACGAATGGCGCCTCTTCCTTAATACTCTTCCAATGGACAAGTTTATCATGCGACCAAGAGTCCTCCGAAGCACTCTTCTCAAAATATCGCGGCGCCAAGGCCTGGACCTCCAGCTAGTAGGAAACACTACCATGGCGATCTACAACCCGCACCGATGCCATCTTCAGATCGGACTACCTCGAATCAGCGTTTCTGCACTATCACACTACCCTCCCCTTCTACCTAGGAAGATGGGGACCGAGGAAGATGAAAGAGCGATCCGGAACGCGTTGACCATGTGGGAGATCAGCAAGGTGCGCCCGTGGCAAGCAGAGGTTGAAGAGAACGACGAAACACGTCGAGATTACATGAAAGAGTTGAGAAGAATCCGCCCTCTTGCGGATAAGAAATTGAATGTATCTTGATTTTAGTTCATGAGAACCATCATGTGATTGACAATCGAAGTTGAATTTATCAAGATTTATATTTCATTAATCTTTGCTTGAATGAGATGAGATTGCCATAGTTGAATGATCTTGAGTTCCATAGCTGAAAGGTTAGACTGATGTGAGCAGATAGGGCATCTGGAGGATATGACGGATATGCAATAGGCCGCTATAAGGAAATAACGGTGCTTTGACAGGCCGTCAGAATGAGAATAACAAGAGCCCTGCCTCTGGAGGATATGACGGATAGGCGATGGGCCGCTATATGTAAGTGACGGTATAGACCAGACCGTCAGAGAAATAATGGTTTGTTAAAAAGGAAGAAGGCCCATGCCTGAAAGGAAATAACGGTCAAAGAGGGGCCCGTTACATGACTGTAACGGTCTGCTGCTGGCGCGTTACACACTTTGAACCTGCATAGTTGTGAGCTTTTGCTTTTGGGCTTGCCCCTGTATTCTGCACACACTCAAACATGAAACAAGTTAGATCTGTTCTTAGACTCAACCCCTTGCCTTGAAGCAAGTTAGATAATGACCGTTTCTTGATATTGGGTCAAGGGGTGGAGCCCTATTAAATAGGCGAAAACATAATGAAAATGCGATGCATGCTATGCATATGATGGTATTTTGGGGAGTTTTGGAAAATATTTAATATTTTTGGATTTTGAAAATATTTGTTTTGTTTGGATTTTTGAAAATATTTGTTGTTTTTTGGATCTTGAAAACATTTGTTGTTTTTGGATTTTTTGGATTTTGAGAATATTTGATGTTTTTGGATTTTTGAAAAACCAGTGCCTCTTTAGCAACGTGAGACCTTCCTTGTTTTATGTTGAGTCTCGAGATCGGCGTGCAATAGCGTGACAACCCCTGGCCGAGACCTAATCATTGCGACGGTGTTTTTACCAAAGCCTTACCCAGGGTACTTATCTCAGTCCTAAAAGGAAAAAAGATTATGGGGGTAAGCTTAGGCCAGATATGGGAGTTTTTAGAACTTGATTCCCTCACCGTACAACCCTACTAGAGATTTGGTCTGTTGTGCCGGGACTTTTATGTCCGTCATCGAACCTTTGTCCACCTAGGCATGCATGCGACCGGGCTCATAACGTCCCGCGGGGAACTGTACTGCCACTCTTGTCATGCCTAGTTTTCTTTTTCCTTTGGAGCTTTTGAAAATTCATTCACAGACTTTGAGATGATGCTTTTGATTTTGTTGTAAAGAGCACTCTTTTCTTTTTCTTTTCCTTTCTTTCTTGTGGCGTCAGGTCATAATGGACTTGCCCCTATTTGAGACCTCCTCTCGTTAGGGAGTTTGGATTGGTTGTCGCCTCCTTATTCACTCCTTGCCCCTGGATTCAGCCGAAGAATGAAGCGGACAGGGACTTTGACTTTCCCCTAAAGCATGGCCAAGGAGAAACGGTGTCTTTTTAAATAAGGAGCCCGACCAGGGACATCGTGTAGTGTGTGATTGCCTTACTCGAGACTTTTTTCTTTTCTTGCCTGTTTTTTCTTTTGAAGATAGGGAAGAAGTTCTTATTGCCGGAGAAGCACATGGTTTAGATTTTTAAGGAAAGAAACGCTTAAGATACAACCCATTCCATGGGTGAGAGAGCTCCTCACCTTCCGCGTTTACTAACTGATAAGCATTCCCTGGATAAGCCTCTTTTATTACAAACGGCCCTTCCCAGTTAGGCTGCAACTTGGACCTAGGACCTGCAGACCGAATAAATTTACGTTTCAAAACAATTTCACCCTTACAAAATTTTCGTTCGATTACCTTCTTTTGAAAATAACGCGAAACCCTCTTTTGATAAACAGATACGTGATCGGCCGCGTTCATCCTCTTCTCATCTAAGAGTTCTAGCTGGACCAGCAACGCCTCTCGACGTTCATCGAGATTAAGTTCCTTATCGAGCTGCACTCTAAGAGAAGGGATTAAGATCTCGTATGGGAGCACCGCCTCCATCCCATAAGTTAAAGAGTAGGGAGTTTGTCCCGTAGGGGTGCGGACGGAGGTGCGGTAAGCCCACAGAGCTTCCACCAATCTTTCAGGCCAATCAGAAAATTTATGTGCTTCGCATGTTTTCTTAATGATTTTAAGAAGGGTTTTATTAGTGGCCTCGGCCTGACCGTTGCCTTGAGGGTAATATGGAGATGAATGATGCAGTGCAATATTGAACTTCTTACATAGGTCCTTAAGCTCTTGGGAGACGAACTGGGGTCCGTTGTCGGTGATGATGCTGCTTGGCACTCCGAACCGCGAGATGATATTCTTCATGATAAAGCGGCACACCGTTGTAGCTTTGATCTCTGCGTATGCCTCGGCTTCGGCCCATTTGGTGAAGTACTCAGTAGCGGTGAGGATGAAGGATTTTTGCTTGATTTGAGAATTAGGATCACCAAGCGGGCCGACGACGTCGAAAGCCCACATAGAGAATGGCCAAGGAGCAGTCATAGGATGGAGGGATGAAGCTGGAGAGTGAATTTTATCAGCATGGAGTTGGCATTTAAGACACCTCCGGACATAGAGGGAGCAATCTTCCTCTAGAGTGGGCCAATAGTAGCCCTGCCTAAGGATCTTCTTCGCTAGAGCCTGGCCATTGACATGACCTCCACACTCACTAGAATGGGCCGCTTCAGCCACTTTCCAAGCTTCTACATCATCTAAGCATCTCATGAGCATTCCATTAGTGGCACGCCTATACAGTTCTCCTGCAATGATAGTGTACCTTGCGGCAGCTCTTCTTATCGCTTTACGCTGCTCAGCCTTTGCCCCTTCTAGAAATGACCCTTCTTTGCAAAACAACTCGATTTCATGATACCAAGGCAATTCTTCTTCGTCCAGAATCTCCTCTAGTTCTGTTAATGAAACTTCCTTGAGATCTTCCTTCTCAACTCTCGCCTCTACAGATTTCCTAAGGTTGATGAACCAAGGATCTTGAAGAGAGGGTGCGTCCAATCTCTGGACGACGATGGTCTCAGTACTACGACTGAGAGGGAAAGATAAGGAGGAAGCAAGAGATGCCAAAGCATCAGCTAGAATGTTCAGAGAACGGGGAGTATGATATAGATCAGCTTACGGAATCGCTTAGCAATGAGCGTGACCAAATCTTGATAAGGTTTGAGCTTGGGGTCACGAGTACGGTAAGTGGACAGAACTTGCCGTAGGACGAGCTGAGAGTCTCCTATGATGTTCAAATAGCGCGCGCCTAGGAGATAGGCGTGCTTCAAGCCGGACAGGAGAGCCTCATATTCAGCGATGTTGTTGGTAGCAGGAAATCGTAGTTGATAAGCGAAGGGGATGGTTACTCCCTCTGGAGTAAGCAAGACCGCCCCGATCCCTTGGCCTTGAGAGTTGAGCGCACCATCGAAGTGCAGAGACCAGAAGGGATGATGGGAAAGGACAGAGAGATGCTCATCAGGGAAATCATCCTGAATGGAATCGGTATGAGGAATAGGGAGATGTGCAAGATGCTCAGCAATGGCATATCCTTTGACTGCCTTCTGAACAACAAAGGTGATGTCAAACGGAGAGAGGAAGCTCTGCCAGCGAGCTAACCTATTAGAAAGGACGGGCTTTTCTAGGAGATAACGGATCGGGTCCATTCTAGAGATCAACCTAACTGAGTGGGCGAGAAAGTAATGTTTAAGCTTCTGAGCTACCCACACTAAGGTGGCACAAGTCTTCTCCATAGTGGTGTACTTGGATTCAGCTGGATTAAACAGTCGAGAAAGGTAGTACGCGGCTCGCTCTTTCCCTTCATCATCCACTTGTGCTAAGACCGCCCCTAAGGAGTCCTCAATAACCGAGATGTATAGGATTAGGGGTTTCCCAGGGACAGGAGGTTGCAAAATCGGGGGATTGGACAGGTACTCTTTGAGGTCCTCATAGGCTTTTTGACAATCTTGATTCCATTCGAACTTGACCCCCGCCTTAAGCAATTCATAGAACGGGCGGCACCTTTGAGAATGTTGAGATATGAATCTTCTAATGAATTACAGTCTACCAATCAATCCTCGAAGTTCCGTAATGTTCTTTGGCGGAGGCATGTCCATGACGGCCTGTGCTTTATTAGGATCAATCTGGATCCCCCGTTTGCTCACTATGAACCCTAGCAACTTCCCTGAAGAGACTCCGAATACACACTTCTTCGGATTCATCTTAAGCTTATACTCCCTGGCTCTCTGCAGCACCTTAGCCAGAATAGAGGGGTGTTCTTCTTTTGTTCTTGATTTCACCAAGATGTCATCCACGTAAGCTTCCATGTATATGTGCATCATGTCGTGGAAAATGGCCATCATCGCCCTTTGATAGGTGGCACATGCGTTCTTCAACCCAAATGGCATAACCACATAACAATACGTGCCCCAGGGCGTGGTGAAGGAAGTTTTCTCTTGATCTTCCGGAGCGAGACGGATTTGATTGTAGCCCGAGTACCCATCCATAAATGACAGAGCTTCATACTCGGCAGTGTTATCCACTAGGACGTCTATATGAGGTAGCGGGAAATCATCTTTGGGACATGCTTTGTTTAGGTCCCTGAAATCAATGCATATGCGCACTTTTCCATCCTTCTTGAGAACAGGGACTATGTTCGCCACCCACTGGGGATATAAGACTACTCTGATGAACTTGGCCTTGTATAGCTTGTCGACCTCTTCTTTGATCCTCAAGGCCATGTGAGGGTGAAATCTTCTTGACCTTTGTTTAACAGGTGTTGCCCCTGGTTTAAGTACGAGTCGATGTTCCACTAAGGAGGGGTCAAGACCTGGCATGTCCTCATAAGACCAGGCGAAAGAATCGCTATACTCCCTTAGTACCTTAATTAGATCTTCTTCTACCTGTGAAGGGAGATCAGGTGAAATAATGATGGGCCTTGGGTCTTCTTCTGTTCCCAAGTTGATTTCCTTTGTAGGTTCATCCACTGCCGTCGACGGCTGGTCGAATCTCTTTAGTCCTTGTGCATATAAGTCGGCAGTGTCCTCTACATCGCTGTCTTCATCTATTGGATCCTTCTCATCCAAAATCTCATAGACACCTAATCCATCGTCACTCCATCCCCCTTCTATTTCCTCTTCGTCTTTAATCACAATTGCTATGGCGACGAATTCCGGGCACTTTAAAAGAGCATGACACCGCTGAGCTAGATCTTGCAAGAACCTATCAGGAATAGATCGGGAAGGACGCGCGAGCGGGCGCGGCTCAGGATGGGAAGGATTGGACGACCTAGAATAAGACCCGACTTCTCTAGACCTAACTGACTCTACTTCCTTAGACTCACTAGACCCTAACCCTAACCTAGGAGAGAGAAGACTTAGTGGAAGGGGAGGAGCAGGGGACCCGTGCCCCTGGGAGGAGGAGGATGGAGACAGGACAGCGTAATCTTCCACTGAAATCTCCGTTTTAAATTTGACGTTTTTTTTTTCTGGAGATCAGTAGAGACTACATAGCAAGACGGAGGAGGTGGGAGCTGCATAGGGAACAGCTCGGGAAAGATGCAATCGAAGAAGCGAACCACATCTCGTGGAGTTGAGCATTGGGAGAAGGAGGAGTAAATAGAGTGGATAGATCAATGCGCGGGCATTTCCCGCAAGCACACGGAATGAATAGAATCTCTGGTGGATCAATGACGGATGGATTTATCATGACAGGAGGAAGGCGGGGTATGAACTCCCTTTGCTGTAAGATGGATTGGAAGCGTAAGGGAGACCAAGAGAAGATAACTGGAGAGCTCTCCACCTTCTGCAATTTAACCGCGGGCTGCTTCTTCGGCCTCCACTGTACGAGCCGAACCTCTTGTTGCTTCTGGCGCTCTTCCTCATAAAAGAGCCTCTGCAGGGCCTGACTGTAGTCGAGCATGTCATCATCTGACCCTCTTGGCAAGGAAGGCGGACCGGCAATCGGACAAACTATATCCCTTTTTGGCTGAACCGGCTTTGGAGCTAATGTGCCAGGCTGGAGAGGCCCTTTGACAAAGTGCTCGTGATAATCCCAGGTGAGTGGCCCAGAATCACACATCATAGATAATGCCGTTTCCTTGTAACCGAGGCCTCTTCTGCCCATTTTCTTTCCCTTGGGTATAGGCTTAGTCATTCCTTGCAGTTGCACTCCGAGGCCTCTCCCCGGTTGATAGCCCAGTTTCAATATAATATTCCACCCCTTTGAATCTCGGATCTGCGGCTTCATTTTGACATTGACTGGGGTAGTGATGGGCTTGGGAGATGTGTAAGCCCAAGGAAAGTTCAAATCAAGTACTGACAGAACGGGTCGGCTGCTCGGCCAGAGTGTGGGAAGAACTTGATCTGAGATGGCCTTGACTGTCTGTACTGTGGACAAGCTCTTGACCTTGACGACCCTCCCTTGGAAGGGGAATTTAACGCACTGATGTGCGGTGGAGGGTACGGCGCCAAGCGTGTCAATCCAGGGACGACCCAAGATAGCCTTGAACATAGGGTCGATATCGAGAACATAGAATTCCACGGCCATAGTAAGGGGCCCGAGCTCTGCCTGAATGGTGATTATGCCGTGACATGCTCGCCTTGAGTTGTCATATGCTGCTATAGTGGTGGGAGTAGGCCGTAGTAACTCTTCAGATATGTTGCATACCCGGAGGGTGCTAAGTGGGCAAACATTAATTGAGGCCCCCGTGTCAACCAGTGCTGCTTCAATGTTGACTTTGTTCAGGGTAATTGTTATGCAGAGCGGCATTTGCCGAGCCCCCGGAGGTGCAAGCTCGGTTTCTATGAATGTAATTGCCGGCCCTTTGGAGATAGTTGCTAGTGCCGTTGGTAAGCTGTCGACTGCCATGTCTTCGCTAACCATTACCTTCTGTAAGAAGTCCCTTAGTGCATCCTGATGAAGGGTAGACCTTTTGATTAGCTCCAGTACGGATATCTTAGCGGGTACTCGATCCAGATGATGTAACAAGTCATATTGAGTACCCGGTAGTGGTTCAGCTTCCTCTTGCTCGGCCACCGGCTGAGAGGACTGGGGATTGGAAGTAGTAACGTAACTCCGATGGAACATCTTCCCGCTCTTTAAGGCACAGTTTGCCGCAGTATCCGAAGAGAGTATGACGGGCCCTGTAGGGTGGACGAGTGGGACAGGTGGTGCGGGGAAGGTGATTTGGTGGAGCGTAGGGTTGGTGAGGTTAATGGGGGGTGAGCGGATGATAGGTGAGGGGTTGGTGGAAGGTACGGTGGTGATGGATGTCGATGCGGGTGGAGGGAAGGCTATTGGATGCTTGAGAGTGGGCGAAGGATTAGGTGGTGGTGTGATGATGGTGAGGGGAGTAAGTGTTGGAGGGAACGATGGGATGGAGAGCGGTAGAGGGTTTGCTGGAGCGGGTGTGGATGGTAGGACGAGCGGAGAGGGTGTCGGTTGTGTGGGGAGGATGAAGGACTGGTTGCGGAGGTTGTGGTGGAAGGCCATTACTTGCGGTGTGGCGCCATCCTCATCAAAGGACCACCTGGCATTGGGGGCCGGTGGTTGAACCACGCTTACTTGTGCTGGTGCCGGCGACTGCTGCTGAGGAACGGGTGGATGACTTGGCATCGGGTTCTGGTGGATGCCTAGGTCTTGTACTTGCTGTGGTTGCTGCTGTTGTGGCGGCTGCTGCGGCTGCGGTGCTTGATGCTACTGCACTTGCTGCCCCTGCGGCTGCCTTCTCTTCTCTTTAATCTCCACAATGGCCCTATGCATTTCGGCCCAGTCGATTCTCTGCCCTTCATGAAGGTCATATACCAGATCCCGGAACTGAAAACATCCTTCTATGGTATGGCCTGGCTGCCTATGGAACATGCAATATTTAGTCTGATCAACTGCCGGGTTCCAAACAGGCCGTTCCGGAGGAAGTTGGATTGCATTTACTGACATGAGTGCCGAGAAAATATCTGTAAGTGTCTCTGGCAATGGAGGATACTGGGCCCTCCTGGGAGCCGGGCGCTTGCTATTAGGGTTGTTGTTGTTGTAGCAGTTGGGTGGAGGGACGTTATGGTATTGCGATGGTGGCGGTGGTTGTTGCGGAATGGTGAAGGTGTTTTGAGGAATGGTGAAGGCGGCGGGGGGGGGGGGGGGGGGGGTTTGTGGAGTGGCCTGGAAGTTTTGTGGAGCAGTGTTTTGTGGATTGCGGTGGTTTTGGTTGTAGCGGAAGGGTGCGGCCTGAAATGGAAAAGCAACGGCTTGTACTTGCTCGTTTGTTTGGACTCCCTCGGTAACTGGCCCTTGTGGTTTCTTGTGGTACTTGGGCTTTTGGCTTTCGAAGAGAGAATGGATAGGGGAGTCCTTGAATTGAGTCTGTATGAAGCGCGCCCGGCTGTAGAGTTGATGCATGTTAGCTATATCATTCATTGCCAGGATGTTGCGGAAGGTTGGGGTGGCATTGGAAATTAGCATTTTGACCTTCTCTTCCTCCGGAATATGGCCAGGCACTCTGGCGGCCATCTGCCTCCACCTGTCTGCATAGGTGGCGAACTCTTCTTCCGGTTTCATTTTCTCTGCTACTAGATCTGTAAATGAATATTCTGGCCCGACTCTGTCCTGAAACCACTGAATGAATTTGTCCTTAACTACCTTGAAACTCTCGGCCTCTTCCAGTGGCAGAGAATAGAACCATTCCAGAGCAACTCCATCTAAGGATCGGCGGAATAAGTATGCCATGAGGCGATCATCATATTGGAACTGCGCCGATTCATATAGAAAATCCCTCACATGGATAAAGGGATTGCTGTTCCCATCATACTTGTGGTAGTTGGGGAGCTCTGATTGCGGAGGGAACCGAATGTTCTGGAAGCTCGGAATAGGAATATCGGCCAAGGATTGTGGGCCAACCCTTTTCTGGAGGAAATCAAGTTGTTGCTGCATGGCGGCCCACTTGTTAAGCAAGTCCTGCTCTTGGGAGGGAGCAGGGGTAGTGAAGGACGTCGATTGTTGAGGAGCGGATGGAATGATGGTGGCAGACGGGGGAGGCCCATGGGCATGAGTAGAAGGATAGACAGTGGAAATAGGGGGCCCGTAAGAAGGATATTGAGCCTGAGATATACCCGGATGGGAGTGAGTCTGGGCCACCCCTTGCTGAGGGTGTAAGAAATCAGAAGGGTTCATGAGAAGCTGTGAAGCCATCGAACCAGAATTGTGATGATCCACCTGGACAAAAGAAGGGATGGGCGATTTCCCTTTATCAAAAGACTGATGGGCTGAATTGGAAGATTGGCCCATCTCCATGCCAGCGAAAGTGATGGTCCGGGGTTGGACCGGAGTGAGGTCAATCGGAGTGGGCTGAACGGACGGCCCGATAATGGAAGGATTAGATTGACCTTGAACAGCGGCGGAGGGAGAAGCGTTGGACCCTTGCATAGCTTGATATAGGACTTGAAGTTGAGTCGGGTCCAATTGGGCCATCATGTGAAGGACGGAGCCCGCGGAAGGAGTAGAAAGAGAAGGGGTACCTTGACTACCTCCCACAGATGTGGAGGACGGGAGAGGGGCGGTCCCTTCTCCGGAGGGAAAGGTGGCAACCCTAGGGGGGTTCTCAAGGAGCCCTTGAGGAAGAGAGTCCTCTTGGGAGCGCGGAGGATTGAAGGATGCCATGGTGGGTTCGAAGAGGGGATTGGAATAGAACGTGAAGGAAGAAGCGACTGGAGAAGACGATTCAGGCGGACGAAAACAACTCCACATGCAACGGACAACCTTGACAAAATGCAAAACAACCAACACAAAACACACAATAAGCAACCAAACTTAGGTGATTTTAACAAGATGTAAGTGATAAAAGATGAAGACACTCAAAAATCAAGCAAGTTGTTTAGAATGATGCGACAAGATTCTTATGTTTTCTCCTTTGGAACTTTAGTGAATTGATCGATATGTACTCTCAACAATGGGTTCCTAATAGGAGATGGATATGGGACTTGGCTTGACTCTAAGTGTAACCACTCAATCACTTATGCAACCCTAGACACGGGGTGGGAAAGGTACAACCAGCCCGGCGTCCGTGTGGGAATCCACGGCTCGCGGGGACTTATAGAGGTCCCTGCTGTGATTTCCTAGTCGGCCCCAAGGAATATGGAGACGAGAGGTCCTCACAACAAGGTAGGAAAATGCAATCTAATGTATGAAGATGAATGACCCTATGTGCACCGGAGTGCATGCAAAGTCTAGCCTAACAATCTAACAATCAATAGTGCACGCCATGATATGTAATATATGAGCAAAGCAAGAGGAGGGTCAAGTGTCACCCAAGCAATAAATCACAGCAAAAACTGCGGAAGTGAATGCACCTCGGATGCGTACCTGCCAGGAGAGTAACGGTCGAAGGCCCCTGCGTCAGAGAGAAATAAGTGTCGAAGGCCCCTGCGTCAGAGAGAAATAACGGTCGAAGGCCAGACCGCCAGATAATATATAACACAGGGAGATGAGACCGTCAGATGAGCCAGAGAACAAAACCAAGCAGAAGTAACCGGAAAGCCCGTGGATGCTCACACAGCAGAACCAAAGCGGCGGTCTAATGCCCCTGCGTCATAGAACTGTGACGCGGGGACACCTGGCCGTCAGAGAACTCAGAAAACCAGAATATGCATTAATCAAAGGGGAAACAAAGGGCAACTCAACAAGCAGATGATGGCAGGTTTTAAACAAGAATCAAGAGCACGATTGGCACAAGCTGTCCCACCGTGATCGCTAAAAAATTATCTGTTGATATTTATTTGCCTATCTTTTATCTTACTTTTGAGGTTTGCAAAGTAACATGGCAAGATGACAAACAAGCAATCAAAGATTTACTCAAACCTGTGAACATGTGAACATGAACCTAGGCAATCATAGCTAGCTCTAGCATGGGCATGCTATCTCAATCAAATTACGCTAAGGAAAAGGAAAACACACGCCGGGGCGTGGAGCAAGGAGTAAATAACAACACACCGTGAAGGTGGAGCAAGCAAGGAAAGTAAAGATGATATGATGAAGAAGACAGCTAATGCCCAATACCAAGGAAAGATGTGATCGCCACCAAAGTAAACACAAGTCAAAAGACCTGAATATACCTTGGAAATAGGTGGATGAAGCACCCGCCCACGGGAGAGAAAACCAAGGAAAGCCTGCAGATCAACTTGGAAGTAACGGCCAGAACCCTGTGCGTCGCTTGGAAGCGACGGCCGCACGATAGACCGCCAGAAGATAGTGACGCGCCTGCACCAGACCGTCAGGTAACCTGCAGTAGTAAAGCTTAAATCCTTTTAACTCCAACTCTTCCTGCCGGCTAGAAGACTTGGGCCTCGTGCTAATGAACCTGTAAACCTGCCAAAGATGTAGAAAGACAAGACAAGACAACCTCAATTAGCCCTTTTCACAAGCATAGCATCAATTCTTAAAGAGTTTAAGAACATCAAAAGGAGAGGGAGTTACCGGGGAGTTTTTGGTTTTTTAACCCCTCTGGGTGTTTTAAAAGTTTGGAAGGATGTTTATATGCTTAAAGAACAGTGAAAAACGTGGAGGAAGAGGAGGGACAATGCTTTGTTTGAGGAAAAACCAAGGAAGAACTCAAGCATGCAATGATAAACTTGAAAGATAAAACTAAAGGACTCCCTTGATTGGAAGATGGATGGACGTGGGAAACAGCTCCTCCTGGATGAAGATGGCTCCTGTCGTGAATTCAAATCTTCCTCTTTTTTTTGCCATGAATTCAAGGGTTCTATTTATAGACCCTCAAAACTCGTAGGTCGAGCAGAGGATAATTCAGCAGGAAAGAGGGATAAATCTTAGCAAATCCTTGAGGATAATATCACCAAGAGTCCATAGAATCAAACGGTAGGTCCTGAGGATCGGATTTGAAAGAGATAACGTTAATCCAAATTCTTATCTCAACCACGGAGTAGCAGAGAAAAGGCCTGAATTGCCAGGACTCTCGGAAGGAAGTAACGGCTGCACGATAGACCGCCACTTGGAAGTAACGCACCAAGGATCATCCGTTACTTTCAACCCTATCCCAAAGGATAAGATCAACGGAAGGAAGACCTAACAAGTTGGACTCTTCAAGGAAGTGACGGCCAATGCCTAGGGCGTCATAGTGAAACAACGGCTGCACGACAGACCGTCATCATCAACATGGAATCAAAAGGATAAACTTTGGGAACGAGGCCTTAAGCCTTAGGGCTCTTCAAAGAGTAACGGCCTAGAATCCATGCGTCAGAAGGAAGCAACGTGCCTGACTGGGACCGTTATTAGCATTGAGGTTAAAAAATAGAGTGAAGGGTAACGGCCCAGGATCCATGCGTCATAAGGAAGCAACGCGCCTGTCGGGGACCGTTATTAACATTGAGTTTCAAAAAAAGAGCGAAGGGCTTGCTAAGCTTCATCCAACGAAATGCCACCGGGAGCCACATCTTAATCCAGGAATTAAGACCCAAGAAATAGGCTTCAACTGATCAAGAGACTCGATGAAGAGTGAACAACTCGGAGCATCATATAGAATGAAATAAGGAGATGACCCGACTTATTGGGTATAAAACGGGTGTCAACACTCGTGTCTTTCTTGGTTTGAAACCACACTTCGTGTCGGTTTCTGTTTTCGTGTCTTCGTGTTTCTCTTGTGTTTATGTCCGCGTGTTGTTTTACTTCTACCTTCGTCCAGGTACCCTCTGATCGCGTGTCTGTCTACCGTTTCACTCCGTGAGACTTCCTTCTCACCTTGTGTTGTTCTCTTTGTAGTGTCAGTTTTATTGTGTATCTCGTGTCGCTCTCTTTCTACCTCGTGTCGTTCTCTTTGTAGTATTTATTTTGTCACCCTTGAACCTCGTGTCGATCTCTTTGTAGTGTTTGTTTTGTCACCACTGTATCTCGTGTCGTTCCCAGTGTAGTGCACCTCTTGTCGTTCCTACATACCTCGTGCAGTTCAACTTGAGTATCAACCAACTCACTTCAGGTAGATATATATATATATATATAGCGAACCCTGAGTATTAATGGTTTTTATCTCCTTGCAGGTCCGAGGAAGAACATTCACCGGTGTCTGGCTGCACGTGATCCGATACTGGAGGAACAAATACTAAAAGGGCACGTGGCAGGAAGGTTCTGGATCAAGCGTGGGAGGCACACGCACTTTGTACCCTATCATCCTGCTGGCTGCTGATATAAATGGAAGAGAGGCTGATGAAGAGAAAGCAAGCATGCGAGCCAAAAGGATAGAGGAGCAGAGATCGAGAGAGAGAAAAAGAGCAGAAGAAGAGGAGAAGAGAGTGAGAGAGAAGAGAAGAGGAAGAGAAGCTTACCTGAAGATCTGATTACTGGACCGTGGATCAAATCCAGGCCAGTCAGCTCCATGCGAGCCACATTTGTGTTATCTGTCTTTACAGCTTTCTGATCGCTGTGTATTTTTCCCTTTCTTATTTTTCTGTTTTCATTTGGATTAGCTCTGTACTTCCGATCCTCTGGACTGAGGTCGGGTCCCTCCTGGTCTGGAGGAAGAGAGGTCTTCGACCTTGTGGACGCACTATTCGTCACTCATTATTCTCTTGTTGGTTTATTCGTTTGTTAAGTGCGTGGGCGTGCCAGTCACCGAGGTGACGATTTATTCGGGCTCCGAAGAGCCCATGGTGCGCTCGATCTGACTTCGTCAGACGGTTGTGTGGTTCGTGTCGGGACCGAATCCCGTCGCGCCATGAAGGTCATGACGTCATTTACATCCCCCATACGAGGGAATACCCTTGATTAATTGTCGAAATTAGGGGCCCCGCGGCCGAAAAGAATAACACTAATTGTGCAAAAGAGGTTGGGAATAGATCCCGCTGAGGGTTGTATTGGGGCCATAAACTATCGGCCACGTCGATCACTCAGGGACCTTTTCGCATTCGGACACAGGTCCGCGGCGGAGTCACGATGAGAAAACCGGGGTAGATCCTTTCAAATGTCTACTGAACATGCGGCAATTTTAATGAGGATTCGGAAGATGTCCGGAACGAGAAAACAAATCCGGTCCGATTAGGATGTCGGCCCGAGGTTAGATCAAAGCCTGGCCATATCGGGGTGATTCCCGAGACTTGGGCTCGACCTGAAAGGGCAGCGTTATTATCCCCTTCTGCCCAGGATCCCGGGGAGAGAGAGGACTGCAGTGTGGGCCTTAGCGTCCGTCTTTTATCTGGGATTTTGTTAGTCATATCTTCTGGGATTTCTGATTTGATGTTTACTGTTTATTCGTGTCTTTGTTCGGGATGACTTCTCTTCTTTTATTCATGATTGTTCTTATTGTTATTATTTATTTATCATTACCCTTCCCACCTCTTTTATCGTGATTAATGTTGGGCATTCAGAGTCCCTTAATTAGCATAATTTTTATTGATTTATTTGCTATTGTTAATGCCCTTATCAGGCTGTATATGTGAATATGTATAGTGTGCCGGCGAAGGGGAAAACGGGAGTGTACCGCTGAGGACTGGGGTGTGCCGCTAAGGGCTGAAAAGGGCATGCCGCCGAGAGCTACAGGGTTGTGCCGCTGAAGGCTACAGGGGCGTGCCGCTGAAGGCTTAGGAGAGTGTACCGCTAAAGGCTGCAAAGGGCGTACCGCTGAGGGCTGCAGGGGGGCGTACCGCTGAAGGCTGCGAAGCGTGTACCGCTGAAGGCTGGGCATGGGTGTGCCGCTGGAGGCTGTAAAGCGTGTACCGCTGAAGGCTGGGCATGTGTGTACCGCTGGAGGGCAGATGGGGTGTGCCGCTGAGGGCCAAGGGGGGCGTACCGCTGAAGGCCAAGGGGGCGTAAGGGTGGAGGCTCGATCAGTTTTCAACTATTCGTTTTAAGGCTTTTCTTTTCTTCTTTTCTTAACTTTCATGTAGTTTATACAAAGTTCCTCCCGTGTTTGTTCTCTTGGCTCGGTTCGGTCTCTTTCCTTGTGGGTTGGATTCTCGGGCGGCCAGGTGGTTAATTAGCTTAGTTCAGTTCTCGTCGGGGTGCCGGCAGTGATTTGATGAGTTGGAAGGTTTCATTAGTTATTCTGCTCGTTTGTTGCCTCCTTTTGCCTCTTTTAATTGTTTGTCAGTTTCTCACAGAAAATTCGGCAGCATCTCCCCTTGACCCGGGGCGTAAGGGAGATAAAGGGAACGCGCCCACATGGAGTGGCGGAACCCAACAACTGGAGGTGGGCCCCCGGGGGAGCAACACCTTTATAGAACCTCAAAAAACGTGAAGGAAGGGGCTCGGAGGCGAGGCCAAGGAGTGGGCTGCTGAGAGGCTGAAGGGTGTACCGCCAAAGGCCATAAGGTGAGTGTACCGGCCAAGGGGTGTGCCGGCCAGGGGTAACAGAGTGTGGGTGTGCCGCTGAGGGCAGAAAGGAGTGTGCCGCTGGGGGCAAATGAAGTGTGCCGCTGAGGGCTGGACAAGGTGTGCCGCTGGGGGCCAATAGGGGTGTACCGCTGAGGGCTAAGGCAAGTGTGTCGGCCAGGGGCCAAAGTGATGCATTGCCGGAGGATTAAAAGGGCCAAGTGTGTGTGGGCTTGCGATTGTTCAAGAAAAGGAGGAAGGGTTACGGGAAGTGAATGAAGGACTCACAAGGCCAGGCTTTAAAGGGGAGGCATCACGTTGATGTGGTGGCTCAAAAGAAACCGGAGGAACGGAGGAAACGGGTAACACACTACATGCACTATGAAGGCAGGAGCAAACCAACAGAAATAGTGGGAAAAAGCCCAAGGAGGGTGATCGTTTCCTTTCGTGGGATACCAAGGACCGTATCCCTACATGCCTATTACAAGAGAAAATGCCCAAATGAGGCCGTGGACAAAGGAAAAAGATTCCAAGACGGAGAACGAGAGGAGGAATGAAATACAAGATGGAAGAAAACATTGGGGCCTAAGACATAGGCTACCGTTCCCAACCCTCTCCCCCAATACAACAAGCTCTCTCTCTCTTACTCTTGTTTCTTCCCGGTGGCCGTCGGACGGAGCTCAGGCCAGGAGGGCCGCTTCTTCTCTTCTCTCTTCTCCTCTTTCTCCTATGTGTGTGTCTTCTACTGTCGGAGGCTCTCCCCCTCTGTGGGTTCGTCTGCGTATGTTTCTCCGTCTGCCCCCCCTGTTTGAAACGGAGAGGAGGGGTTTTTATACCCCGGGCGGCGGGAGCCTTCGAGCACGGCCGCCGAAGCGGGAAGTGGCCCGTGATCATGAGGTTTGACCTGCCTGTCCTGGCTGTCAGTGGACTAGGCCACGTGGCCCAACGATCGGCTGCCACCTCAGATGGCTCCACTGCGCGCCAAGGATGTGTAGGGCATGGGCCTCACGTCGCCCGTTGAAAGAACTTCACCACTGTGCCGTTGAAGGGCTAAACAAGCGTGCCTGCCGTAGTGCCAAAAGGGCATACCGCTGGAGCCCCGGATGGGCGTGCCGTTGAACGGCCTGAAGGGCGTGCCGCTGGGGACCCTATAGGGTGTGTCGCTGAAAACCCCCCCGGGGGCATGCCGTTGAAACCCCCCCTGGGGGTGTGCCGGTGAACCCGCCTGGGGGCGTGCCGTTGAAACCCCCCCTGGGGGTGTGCCGGTGAACTCGCCTGGGGGCGTGCCGTTGAAACCCCCCCTGGGGGTGTGTCGGTGAACCCCCCTGGGGGTGTGCCGGTGAAACCCCCCCTGGGGGTGTGCCGGTGAAGGCCGGGGTAGGGTGTGCCGCTGGAGGGAGCGTGCCGCTGGAGGGCTCTCCCGGGCGTGCCGCTGAAGGCTCTCCACGGCGTGCCGCTGGAGGGTTAAATGGGCGATTCTGAGCCCATTGTGAGCATGAGTTGTGGCCCATTTGATTTTCTTCGAGGCCCATGGGATGTGGGGCCTTTGTGATTGATTTCTCCGGGGTTTCTTCACTCGGCGCCGTTGTTAATGCTGGGCCGAGCATGACATTTGGATGTGCGATTTTTGGTGTCCACAAATGCCCCCCACCCACGGGTAGCGCAGGCGAAGGATGAGCCGGGCGGTGCCCATGGGTGTCTTCGTCTCTTCTCTCTCTGTCGATGCCGACGAGGTGTCGAGAGCCGGCCTGGTTTTGTTTGCTGGTCTCCTTATTAGTATCGACGTGGCGTCGGGAACTGAAGTAGTATGTTGGTCTCTTAGTCTCTTCAGCAGTGCCGACAGGGTGCCGGGAACTGAAGTAGTATGTTGTCCTTTTGTCTCTTCATCAGCGCCGACGAGGTGTCGGAAGCTGAAGCTTTGTTGGTCTCTTGGTCTCTTCGCCAGTGCCGACAGGATGCCGGGAACTGACATGCTTTGTTGGTCTCTTGGTCTCTTCGCTAGTGCCGACAGGATGCCGGGAACTGACATGCTTTGTTGGTCTCTTGGTCTCTTCATCAGCGCCGACGAGGTGTCAGAAGCTGAAGCTTTGTTGGTCTCTTGGTCTCTTCGCCAGTGCCGACAGAATGCCGGGAACTGACATGCTTTGTCGGTCTCTTGGTCTCTTCGCCAGTGCCGACGAGATGCCGGGAACTGGCATGCTTTGTTGTCTCTTAGTCTCTTGGTCGCTTCGTCAGTGCCGACATGATGCCGGGAACTGACATGCTTTGTTGTTCTCTTGTTTTCTTTTCTTTTTTTTTCTCTTTTTTTTTTGAACCACATTACCGATATAAGCGCCCTTTCGGGTTTTCGCCGGTACCGGCCCCCTCTTGCTTTTGCCCACGCGCCCTCTCGGGTTTTCACGTGGCGGGGTACCCAATTTTGCCCGTAGCGCCCTTTCGGGTTTTCGCCACAGCCGGGTTGTTGCCATTTTTACCCTTGTTCCGGTGTAGGGACAAGTCCGGCGGGGTATCTCTATTTTTAACCCCATTTTATTCTATTATTATTTTTTTTTTGAAAATTGGGTGATATGCGAGTGTAGGCTAGGGCACGAAGCCTTGCGCCGGAAGATAGGGTTCATTCGTTGGCAAGAATAGAATGCCAGCGCAACGGGAGAATTTATGCCGATCCGGACGTAGGGTCCGTAATGGCAATGTTGTGCGGAGTGGGTGGCTAGGGCACGGGGCCTTGCGCCGGAAAGAGACTTATTCGCTGGCAAGGCATTAATGCCAACGCAAGAATGGAGGTTCTGCCGATCCGGGCGTAGGGCCCGTGATGGCAATATTGTATGGCGTGGGTGGTAGCTGAGGCCCGAGGCGATGTGCCAGAGACGGGCTTGTCTTGGTGGTAGGGTAGTGACACTATGACAAGGATAGAGCCACAGGGGTAGAGTCGTCCTTGCTGGTGTGGACGTTCGTCTGACTGGGATCGTGGGGATGGAATGTCTTCCCCGGGGGCATTTATTATTGTGTGCTGTTGACTTACTCCTCCGCGTATGTGAGCGGGTGGCTATGTAAATATGTATACATATATGGGTATATATATATATATATTTATTTAATATATTACATATATTTATTCTCTTTTTGCTTCCCCTCCCTTTATTTCTTCTTTTATTTTCTCCTTTTATTTCCCTCCTTTCTCTTCCCCTTTTTTATTCCCTTTGTCTCTCCTTCTATTTTTATTCCTTCTTCTTCTTTTTCTTCTTTTTTTTTTGTATTTTCTCCCCCCTTTTATTTCTTTTATTTTTTTCTCTCTTTTTTGCTTCCCCTCCTTTTTTTCCCTTTTTCTTCTCTTTTCCCCCTTTTCTCCTTTTCTCTTTTTTTTCTCTCTCTTTTTTTTTCTATAAATAGGGGGGCGGGGTGCTTCGAACGGTCACTCCGTTCGAATTCCCCCCCTTTTCTTCTTTCTCTCCCCTTGGCGACCGAGCGGACGGCCCCCCTCCATCCTCCCTTTCTCTTTCTTCTCCGGCGCCGAGCGTCCTTTCGCCTCCGTCGTCGTCGTGGTGAGGGGAACACCGCGGGAGGCGCTCCTCTTCCCTCTCTCTTTTCTCCTTCCCTCTTCCTCCTTCTTCCTTTCCCTCCTTCTTTTCCCCCCTCTTCCTTCTTTCTCTTCATCTTCTCTTCGTCGTCGGGGGTAGCGGAGCCCCAGGGCTCCTTCTCTTCTTCTTCCCCTTCCCTTTTCCCTTACCGTCTCAGGCGTCGTGGGCGGCGCCGTGGGCGGCCGCCGGTGAATGGGCGTGAGGACGTGCCGGGGAGGGCTCCTCGGAGCGTGTCGGGTAGACCACCCTGGGCGTGCCGGGGAACGGCCTTCGGAGCGTGCCGGGTAGTGGCTGCAGGGGAGGTGTACCGGGGAAGCCCCCACAGGGCGCGCCGGGGAGGGGCTTGTTGGAGTGTACCGGGGAAGACACCTCCGGGTGTGCCGGTGGAGGCACTTATGGGCATACCGGGGAAGCACCCCGACAGGGTGTGCCGGTGAAGCGTCAGGGGGCCGTGCCGGGGAAGGGCTTGTTGGGGTGTACCGGGGAAGACACCTCCGGGTGTGCCGGTGGAGGCACTTACGGGCGTACCGGGGAAGCACCCCGACAGGGTGTGCCGGCGAAGCGTCAGGGGGCCGTGCCGGGGAAGGGCTTGTTGGAGTGTACCGGGGAGCGGCCGCTGAGGGCGTACCGGTGAGGGCCGTTGCAGGGGCGTACCGGCCAAGGGGCTTCATCAGTATGTGGGGGGCTTTTAGCTTAGGGAAGATGACTCCCTTGACTGGCGGATTTCTGGTGTTACCTTTCGGGGCCCACCATGCTTTGTTGGGGCCGTCACTCCTTGTGGGCGCGCACCCGTGTTTTCCCTTACGCCTCTGGCCTAGGGGAAACTCTGCCGAAATTTCGTCAGAAATTGGCAAAATCTTATTCATTTAACTCGTAGTAACACCCCTTTGCGGTCTTTTGTTTATGATTTATTCTGATCTTCTTATCTGTGTATCTTTGCAGACAAATGGCTGCCCCAAGTGGTTCTTCCGCCCCTGCTGCTGCTGTCGGTGCCGACCTCATTCCGCGGGGTCCGGTGCCGGCAGTCACATGGCTCAATGTGGAGGAGCTAGACCGAGAGCACGCAGAAATAGCCGCTTTGGCAGAGTCATCTGAGTCCGACGGGGAGACCATGGATTTCCAGAGGCTTGCCCGAGTTGACAGTGGCTTCACATTTGACCGGGTCACCGTGGAGTACAGGAAGGACTTCCCGAAGGACAGGCACCTGGTTCGATTTCTGAAGCATTTTCGCTCGCGGGAAGGGCGAGACTTCCGGGTCGTGAAGAGGGCCGAACAGGCCATCTTACTGGCCCGGGATAGCTTGTTGTGCAGCGTTCCTCGGAGTATTCCGATGTACCTGGTGGGAGAGGCCCGGGAGTGGAAGCCAGTTCTGGGGATCGAGGGGGTGCTGCCGACCGAAGACAAGCTGGTGCGGGCGCCTCAGTTTACTCCGGCACGATGGGACTTGTCTGCCGGGAAGGTGCACAACGAGGTGCCTCGGTTCGGTCTATTCTTGGCTCCCCTGAAGTGGGGCTACAGAGAAGAGCCCTTCATCTTGGACTGTTTGGCCATCAGATTCAAGCATGATCTATCACTGGGCTGGTTCGGGGAGCTGAAGCTTCAGGATGCACACACCTTCCGGGAGAGGGCGGTGGAGTTCACGGAGCATGTGCTGTTCAACTATGCTCCTTTGCTGGTCCGGGTCGGCGTTTATCACAGCGTGTACGCCTCCCGATATGGCTATCCCATTTCCAAGGGCCTCTGTTGCGGCATGATAGAGGTGTTCAGCGCAGCGACTAACACCTTCTACACGGCGGAGGGCGAGACTTCACTTGACTTATGGAGTCTCGGTCAGCTGAGCGGCTTGCCCATCGACGGGGAGCCTTATGAAGAAGTGTGCCTCCCCGATCTAATCAAGGATGAGACTAACGGGGATGGCTATTATTCTCTTGGGTATTCATACAGGTACCTGATGAAGGCGTACCGGGAGCTATACCAGGCATCACACCAGGGGAAACAGCCCGCCCGCGGGGACAGGAAGAGGGTGCGCATGCCCCTGTGGCTGGAGTATTTCTTCGACGGGCCGAAGCGGTACGAGGAATTCCCCTGCGTCGGTACTGCCGTGGCTCCCAAGAAACGCGCGAAGCCGAAGCTCGACGTGAAGATCCCGTCCAGAGGGCGTCGGAGCGGGCCTAACCCGATGGGCTTGGATCCCCAGACCCACTGCGCCGCCTATCTCACGTACTGGCTATGCTCATTTGCCATGCCGTACGGCGACGAGACAGTTATCCGGCCGGATGCCATCTACCCGGCGTGCCAGATGGCGTGGGGGATCAAGCTTTCTCTGTGCCCGGCCACCCTCTGCTTAATTTACAAGGCCTTGGGGGATATCAGCACGCACCAGTTTCTGCGGCAGGCCCGGTATGTGTGCCCACTGCACTTCTTCAACGCGTGGGTTTGTTCGTTGTTCCCGGAGTTTGCCCCGCGAGTTCTCCAGGATTGGGGGCTGATACCGAGGATGCTGGAGTTCGCGAGTGCAGAGCCGGCTTCTACCTCCATGCGGATGTATGATATCCGCGGCCGGTTGACCACGGTTCCCCGGGATGCGGCCGGTACTATTCATTTCTGGACGCTGGCCGCACATTCAAGCCCCCTCGTGAATAATAAGAGGGAATGCAAGGATGACCAGGTGGAGAGGTATGTCCACCCTATCAGCCAGGAAAATGTAATTCGCCCGTTGCTGGAGCCCGAGCTGAGGGATTGGGCGCTGTCTATTCGCCCCAACGTGTTGGTGTTCCGGAAGGGAGATAATGTGTTGCTGGAGCCGTACCACCCCTTCCGATTCGGCCGCAACTTTGGGTATGATCAGCATATCCCTGCTTATCATGCGCAATTCGGCTTGCCCTCGCGGAATGTCCGGGGAAGTTCGGTTGCCGAGCACGCCAAAAGCTGGTGGGACTTCTTCCATCGAGCGGACTCCGCCTCTTTCAGAGTACCGGCCCCGGGTCGTGTTCCCCGAGTGACCCAAGATTACATAAAGTGGTGGAATGCCCGGACGGCTTTCTATCGGTTGCACAAGACCGATTGTTGGGATGGCACCGAAAGAAGATTCCTTAGCCGGCAGCCAGTGCCAGTGCTTGATATTGAGCCGGATCATCTTCTTCGGCTCAAGAACATGCAGGAGAAGGAGGTGGTAGCGTACATGGCAGCTCATAAGCAAGCCCGGGACATGAGGCCGACGCCGAAGGTGGAGCTACCCCCGGTGGCTAAGGATGACTACGAGAAGACGCTGCGGGACTTGTGCCGGGTGGGGAGCGACCGTCTGGAGCTCATCAACTACCCATTCCCCATAGAGGAAGAGGGGACTCCTGCCAAGAGCTGGCGCCCAGAGAGGGACGTGGCCTGCCCGCATCGCACGTTTATGAGGCGGGAGGAGAGGCGGCCTGAGAACTATAAGGATACCACATGGCTCTATGTTCTCCTCCGGGTGAATGGGATGAAGATAGAAGATGTGACGGCCTCCATCCTGGGCAAGCGCCTGCATGTCCCTTATTATTATGCTGATGGGTGGGGCATGGACCACTTCAATCTTTTCTGTCACCTCTCTTCCAAGAAGCACGCGGATCTGGCCAACCTCACGGACCGGTGTCAAACTATTGAGGACGTTTGTTGGCTAGTCCGGGAGGCGGCACGTCGGGACAAGGAGACGTCCCTGAGCTACTGGCCGATCACGCTGCGGCTGTACACTGGCCCTCATGGTATCGAGTCCCTTCTCGCTCTTCGGTTCTGTCTTTTAGCATGCGGCCTTCGCGGTGAGCCGAGTACTAATCGTAAATGCATGCTCGTTCTTTTCCCTCTTTTCTTTGCAGACCATCCCGACAGCACGCAGATGGCCACGTATAGGAATCTCCTCCGGCTGGTGAAGAAGCCTGCATATTTTGAAGCAGCGCCGCTGGCCCCGACCACGGCTCCTTTGCCCAAGGCCGCGAAGAGGCCCCGGGCGAAATCCCCCGTGAAGAAAGCAATGGATGCCGCGAAGGCGGCCAAGCAGCGGGATACGAAGCGACGCAAGACGGAGGCGGCCAGAGCCTCGACCGCCGTTCCTTCGGTGCTTCGGGTCCCAACCTTCGAGGAATTTGAAGTCGCTCGGCCCGAGCCCAGCCCGCCTGCCGGTCAGTGCCTTCGACCGTCAGCGCCTCTTTTAAGTTTTCTCTCTTCTTTTTTTTTATCATTTTTGAAGCAGGGCCCTGACACTTGAATGTATTTTTTGTCTCAGCCCTTGTGGAAGAGCCCGTGTCCGCGCCCGTCCCTGATGTGGAGGGGTCGGCTCCTATGCCCGCGCCTGTCATGGGTGCGGCCGCGGTCGTAGCAAAGGCGGCCTCGGTGGCGGCTCCGGCTCCCTCACTGCAGGCCAGGGAAAGGTCTCGAGCGAAGTCGCCTGTCCAGAAGGCGTTGGCTGCTGCCAAGGTGGCCGAGGAACAGGCGGCCAAGCGGAGGCGGGCCAAGGAAGCCCTGGGTACGACAGTAGCCTCACCGGCGGCCGCTATCCCGTCCTTCGAGGCATTTGCGGCCATGCAGACCGGGCCGAGCCGTGATACTGGTGAGGCTCGGCGGTCGCCTACGTCGTCCATGGTGGATCTCCCTCCTGAGTTGGCCTTGCGTACCCGCGCGGAGACGATGCGTTTCTTCTCTGAGGGCGGCGTGGAGGGAACGACGTCCGTGCCGATCCCGGGTGAGGGCGAGGCTGCGGCTTCGGAGAAGGCTTTGTCTGCCGAGGTCGAAGAAGGTATTTGCCTTTGTCGGCCTATTTTACCTCTTTCATCCTTTGGGAGCCGATTGGGCCTGACATGACCCGCATTTTTTTTGACAGGTGCAGCTGGAGCAGTTACCGGGCTATTTGGCCTCCGAATGCACCCCCTGGTGACGCAGCTATATGTACGGAAGAGGCCGAAGTCTGGGCTGCCAGCCTCACCCAGTCCGCGAGAGGAGGCGCCGGTTATCGAGCTCGAGGTGGAGGCCCCTTTGCCGGCACCGGCCGAGCCAACGACAGTCGAGTCTCCGTCCGGGGAAGAGGTAGACTACGACTACTCTTCCGACGAAGCGGCTCCCGCTGAGGTAGCGTCTTGAGGCACCGGGCCGTCCGAGCTGGCCTTTAAGGCTTCTTCATTTGCTAAGTCGCTCGGCTCGATGGAGGCTGCTGCCGTAGGCGTAGCTTTATTGGCGCAGGGCTGCCTGTGTGGTCGCCTACTGACGCCATTTTTTTTTTGTTGTGTCGGCTCTTTGCAGGAATCAGCTAAGCCGGAGGCCGCAGGAGGGGCTACTCCAACTGCGCCAGTTGACCGCCCGGCAGGGGTTGCTGTTGGCATGGGCAGGCTGGCCCTTCTGTTCGAGGCCCTTCAGGAGGACACATCACAGGGACCTTTGGCAGGCGAGCCTCTGGAGGAGGGGGAGATTGCGCCCGAAAGCAGCGCACCAGCGGCTGAGGTAAGCATGCGGGTTCCGAGATCTCTTTTCGCCTCCTGCCCTCGCATGATTTACTCTGGATGGCGAATGGCTGATTTCCCTCCACATGGTCAGGCGACGCCGGGACCGGAGAAGACGTCTGGTCGTGTCCGAAAGGCCGTGGCCAAGCGGCAACCAAGCGTCGCCCCGATAGCGGTGGAGGGGCCGGCTCGCATCTCCGACTTAGGGGCGGCGAGTCTTGCTACACTGGTGGAGGTGGGGCGCCTACCCCGACTGATGGTTCCACTTCCACCTTTCCTGAAGCTTCCGACCCAGATGGAGGACCCGCTCCTGAGGCGAATATTTACGGGGCTTCGCGCACACCTGGAGGGATCCCAGACGCGAGAGAGAAGTTCGTGGATGGCATCCTCGGGTCCAGCTCTGCTCGAGGCTCCTCCTTCGGCCATGGTAGGGACAGCTGCACCCTCGCCTGTCGGGCCAGTGGCCGCAGCCGACGGAGCTGGGGAAGAGGAGACAGGGGAGCAGCGGATAATAGAGACGCCCGATGCTTCAACGCTGGTCTCGTCCACTTCCTTAGCGGCGGTTGGCCAAGAGCCCTCTGTCGAGCCACGCCGGCCGGGCGACTTGACTCTTGCCCTTCCATCTTCCTCAGTCACGGTGGATGCCGGCTTGTGGGCGGAGGTGGACAGCACCGTGGAATTCACTCCCCCAGCCCTGCCTTCGGTTGGCCACACCTCGTCGGAAGCGCCGGTCCGCCATATGCTGATCACCCTACGGGCGATGCTCCTCGCCGATCCCTCTTTGTCGTATCGGGAGGTGCACACCATAGTGACGCAGCTGACCGGGGCGTTGCAAGTGCTCGGCTGCCCGCTGGGGGAATGGTCGCGGCGGGTCTTGCTATTATTGAAATACATCAAGCGCCGTGACTTCCTCGAGACCCAGGCTCCTGACGAACGTGCCGCGTTGGATGCCCAGGCGGACGAGTATCTGCAAGCCTTCGAAACACGGCGAGGTGACAGGGAGCGCCATAGAGAGGCCTGGGAGGGGAGCGAGGGCAAGGTCCCGTCTTTGAAGAGCCGAATTATAGAATTGGAGGGATACCTCGCTGCAGCTAGGCTTGATCTCGCCGTGAACGAGGAAGTGGCCGAGAGAGAGAGAGAAGCCTTTGGTACCGCTCAAGCCGAGGTGGAGTCCATGGAGGGGGAGCTTACTCAGCTGGAGGAGCGGAGGGGGCGGCTCCGCGACCGGACGAACTTCCCTTGTGTAGGGATTCTGCCACTCGAAGACATCTTCAGGGGCCTTGACTAGGCGTGGCTCCCTCTATTTTCCCTTCTCTTTTTGTAACACAGGGGTATGCCCCGAAGTGCCTGTGATCCGCCCCCCTTTTTGAATATAGAAAAACATTTATGGCTTCGCGTGTTCTTGTGTGTGCGTTTGTCCTAGAGAGATCGGGGGAGGTGCGTCCCGCTCACTTAGCTGCTTCTTGAGTGACTCGATTTCCTGCTGGAATCGTTGTATCATGAGCAGCATCGTGGGGTCAGCCGTGGGAAGACTAGGCATCCCCCCTGTTTCTTCGGCCGGGGCGTCCTCGGAGGATGTCGAGGGTCCGCCACTCGTGTCGTCGGTGGTGACCACATTGGCCGTGAGGGCTGGAAGGGGCTCTCCAGGCAGGGTTCCTTCGGCGGCTGTGGATGTCGCGCCGCCTGCCGCCCTCCCTCGTCTAGTGAGGGGTCCCGGTCTGGCGGCTATCCTGGCCACTTCTTCTGGATCGGCGGGCAAAGCCCCATACCGACCATGAACTCCTGCCATGTTGCAGGTGAACGTGTGCCAACTTCTGTTCTTATTTCTTCTTGTCGCCCTCCTGGACGACCTTCCTGGGAATGTCAGCCTGTCGAAGACCGACCATCGGGGCGGCGCTTCCTCCCGTACAGGGGACTGGCGCAGCTCCTCCGGGCGGGTCCTCGACTCTATACTAGGTGCAGGTTCCCCCCTTTCTTCCTGGAAGGCGGAGGTCATTGCCCCCAGTAGTCTCTGGCGGCCAGCGGGGGTGCTACCCGGGCCTCGGAGGTAGTTCCTCATGGCCTGCTCGATCCCTTCCCACTCCTGGTCTGGGAGAGCAGCCTGGGGTTGCGCGTCGATGATAGCGACAGGAGGGGAGTAGGCCGTGAGAGCAGGGCGGGCAGCGTTGTGCCGGCGCCCTCGGCGACGGCGATGAGCATTCTCGGACGGCACCGGAATGACGGGTGTCGGTTGGAGAGTGGGGGTCACTGCCTCGACCCTTTCATCGCGTCGGGCCCTCCTGGGGCGGAAAGTGCTGGGCCCTGCCCGGGCGAGTACAGCGGGCTGGGCCTCCTTAGGTACCCAGACTTGCTTCAGTTTAGCCGGCCTGTGAACCGGCGTCCTTTTTTGTGTCACGGCTGGGGTCGCGGGCACTGCCCTCTCTTTCAGCTTCTCCAGTCCGTGGAAGGAATTGCGGACTGGGATGGTAGGGATGGTGCGGTCCGGCGCCGGTTGGGACCTCTGTCCGTCTAGGTGGACTCGGAGGGCCCCGACGGTCATTGACTTCCCGGAGTTGGAGGCATGACGCCCTGAGCCGATGCTAGTGTTGTTCCTCCGGAGCCTTCTCCGGTGGGATGTCGACCCCTGGTGGGATGGGCCGGTGGTGTGGTGCACGTGGTGCACGTTGCAGCTGAGCGTCGTTGTGGGGACGCTATTGTTGTCTTCGGCCACAGCTTGGCCGGCGGCAGCTTCGACGGCTCCCGGAGCGGGAGCGTTGGTTTGAGGCTCCTCGGGCGCTCGTGCGTCGAGGATGTCAATGAAGGCCATCCCCAAGAAGTTGGGGAAGCCCACGGTGGGAGGGACCGCCAGGTAGCCGCCTCGCACATGATTCTCCACAACCTCAGGGCTGCAGACAACAGCCATTGTCGGCTCCATGATGCCTTTCTCTTCTTTTCTGCATTTAAGAAAGTAGCACAATTAGTATTACAAGAAGAGGGCCGCGGGGCCCCTAATTTCGGCAAAGAGATGAAGGGTGGACTTGTCCCACCGGGCGTGCCAGAGTTGTGGACGCACTATTCGTCACTCATTATTCTCTTGTTGGTTTATTCGTTTGTTAAGTGCGTGGGCGTGCCAGTCACCGAGGTGACGATTTATTCGGGCTCCGAAGAGCCCATGGTGCGCTCGATCTGACTTCGTCAGACGGTTGTGTGGTTCGTGTCGGGACCGAATCCCGTCGTGCCATGAAGGTCACGACGTCATTTACATCCCCCATACGAGGGAATACCCTTGATTAATTACCGAAATTAGGGGCCCCGCGGCCGAAAAGAATAACACTAATTGTGCAAAAGAGGTTGGGAATAGATCCCGCTGAGGGTTGTATTGGGGCCATAAACTATCGGCCACGTCGGTCACTCGGGGACCTTTTCGCATTCGGACACAGGTCCGCAGCGGAGTCACGATGAGAAAATCGGGGTAGATCCTTTCAAATGTCTGCCGAACATGCGGCAATTTTAATGAGGATTCGGAAGATGTCCGGAACGAGAAAACAAATCCGGTCCGATTAGGATGTCGGCCCGAGGTTAGATCAAAGCCTGGCCATATCGGGGTGATTCCCGAGACTCGGGCTCGACCTGAAAGGGCAGCGTTATTATCCCCTTTGCCCAGGATCCCGGGGAGAGAGAGGACTGCAGTGTGGGCCTTAGCGTCCATCTTTTATCTGGGATTTTGTTAGTCATATCTTCTGGGATTTCTGATTTGATGTTTACTGTTTATTCGTGTCTTTGTTCGGGATGACTTCTCTTCTTTTATTCATGATTGTTCTTATTGTTATTATTTATTTATCATTACCCCTCCCACCTCTTTTATCGTGATTAATGTTGGGCATTCAGAGTCCCTTAATTAGCATAATTTTTATTGATTTATTTGCTATTGTTAATGCCCTTATCAGGCTGTATATGTGAATATGTATAGTGTGCCGGCGAAGGGGAAAACGGGAGTGTACCGCTGAGGACTGGGGTGTGCCGCTAAGAGCTGAAAAGGGCGTGCCGCCGAGAGCTACAGGGGCGTGCCGCTGAAGGCTACAGGGGCGTGCCGCTGAAGGCTTAGGAGAGTGTACCGCTAAAGGCTGCAAAGGGCGTACCGCTGAGGGCTGCAGGGGGGCGTACCGCTGAAGGCTGCGAAGCATGTACCGCTGAAGGCTGGGCATGGGTGTGCCGCTGGAGGCTGTAAAGCGTGTACCGCTGAAGGCTGGGCATGTGTGTACCGCTGGAGGGCAGATGGGGTGTGCCGCTGAGGGCCAAGGGGGGCGTACCGCTGAAGGCCAAGGGGGCGTAAGGGTGGAGGCTCGATCAGTTTTCAACTATTCATTTTAAGGCTTTTCTTTTCTTCTTTTCTTAACTTTCGTGTAGTTTATACAAAGTTCCTCCCGTGTTTGTTCTCTTGGCTCGGTTCGGTCTCTTTCCTTGTGGGTTGGATTCTCGGGCGGCCAGGTGGTTAATTAGCTTAGTTCAGTTCTCGTCGGGGTGCCGGTAGTGATTTGATGAGTTGGAAGGTTTCATTAGTTATTCTGCTCGTTTGTTGCCTCCTTTTGCCTCTTTTAATTGTTTGTCAGTTTCTCACAGAAAATGTGGCAGCATCTCCCCTTGACCTCGGAAAACGTGAAGGAAGGGGCTCGGAGGCGAGGCCAAGGAGTGGGCTGCTGAGAGGCTGAAGGGTGTACCGCCAAAGGCCATAAGGTGAGTGTACCGGCCAAGGGGTATGCCGGCCAGGGGTAACAGAGTGTGGGTGTGCCGCTGAGGGCAGAAAGGAGTGTGCCGCTGGGGGCAAATGAAGTGTGCCGCTGAGGGCTGGACAAGGTGTGCCGCTGGGGGCCAATAGGGGTGTGCCGCTGAGGGCTAAGGCAAGTGTGTCGGCCAGGGGCCAAAGTGATGCATTGCCGGAGGATTAAAAGGGCCAAGTGTGTGTGGGCTTGCAGATTGTTCAAGAAAAGGAGGAAGGGTTACGGGAAGTGAATGAAGGACTCACAAGGCCAGGCTTTAAAGGGGAGGCATCACGTTGATGTGGTGGCTCAAAAGAAACCGGAGGAACGGAGGAAACGGGTAACACACTACATGCACTATGAAGGCAGGAGCAAACCAACAGAAATAGTGGGAGGAGGGTGATCGTTTCCTTTCGTGGGATACCAAGGACCGTATCCCTACATGCCTATTACAAAGGAAAATGCCCAAATGAGGCCGTGGACAAAAGGAAAAAGATTCCAAGATGGAGAACGAGAGGAGGAATGAAATACAAGACGGAAGAAAACATTGGGGCCTAAGACATAGGCTACCGTTCCCAACCCTCTCCCCTAATACAACAAGCTCTCTCTCTCTTACTCTTGTTTCTTCCCGGTGGCCGTCGGACGGAGCTCAGGCCGGGAGGGCCGCTTCTCCTCTTCTCTCTTCTCCTCTTTCTCCTGTGTGTGTGTCTTCTATTGTCGGAGGCTCTCCCCCTCTGTGGGTTCGTCTGCGTATGTTTCTCCGTCTGCCCCCCCTGTTTGAAACGGAGAGGAGGGGTTTTTATACCCCGGGCAGCGGGAGCCTTCGAGCACGGCCGCCGAAGCGGGAAGTGGCCCGTGATCATGAGGTTTGACCTGCCTGTCCTGGCTGTCAGTGGACTAGGCCACATGGCCCAACGATCGGCTGCCACCTCAGATGGCTCCACTGCGCGCCAAGGATGTGTAGGGCATGGGCCTCACGTCGCCCGTTGAAAGAACTTCGCCGCTGTGCCGTTGAAGGGCTGAACAAGCGTGCCGCCGTAGTGCCAAAAGGGCGTACCGCTGGAGCCCCGGATGGGCATGCCGTTGAATGGCCTGAAGGGCATGCCGCTGGGGACCCTACAGGGTGTGTCGCTGAAAACCCCCCCGGGGGCATGCCGTTGAAACCCCCCCTGGGGGTGTGCCGGTGAACCCGCCTGGGGGCGTGCCGTTGAAACCCCCCCTGGGGGTGTGCCGGTGAACCCGCCTGGGGGCGTGCCGTTGAAACCCCCCCTGGGGGTGTGCCGGTGAACCCCCCTAGGGGTGTGCCGGTGAAACCCCCCCTGGGGGTGTGCCGGTGAAGGCCGGGGCAGGGTGTGCCGCTGGAGGGAGCGTGCCGCTGGAGGGCTCTCCCGGGCGTGCCGCTGAAGGCTCTCCACGGCGTGCCGCTGGAGGGTTAAATGGGCGATTCTGAGCCCATTGTGAGCATGAGTTGTGGCCCATTTGATTTTCTTCGAGGCCCATGGGATGTGGGGCCTTTGTGATTGATTTCTCCGGGGTTTCTTCACTCGGCGCCGTTGTTAATGCTGGGCCGAGCATGACATTTGGATGTGCGATTTTCGGTGTCCACAGACCTCTAGTCTGCAAGTGTCTGGAAGTCACTTGTCTGTTCCCTCCGGTTTGGAGGAAGGGAGATCTGATCTCTAGTTCTGGGCTTGTGGGTTGCAAGTCTAGGGGTTCCCTCTTGGTATAGAGGAAGAGAGACGCTAGTCTCTGGTTTTCTAGTGACCGAGGGTTGCTAGAGGTTCCCTCCAGGTAGGAGGAAGAGGGGAGTCTGTTCCCCTAGGTAAGCTGTGTATCAGCTTCTGTTGGCAAGCTGTGATGCCCAACTGTTAGTGTAGCCACACTTGGTTTGAGTGTGGGGTGGATGTAGGTCTGGAGGACCGAACCACCTAAAAATCTCTTGAGCAGTGGCTTGCATTGTGAGTGTGCTTCCGCTAGATGCTTGAATAGGCGCGTCTCTTGTGTTTGCCCATTGGTTTAATTGAATTTGGTTTTATTCTGAGATTGCGTCCAGCACTTGAGTTTTTATTTGGGCATTAATTGTAAAAGGATACATTCACCCCCCTCTGTATCCGGACCTAGCACCCTAACAGATCTCATTGTTTTGTTATCATTTGAAAATTTATCATTATTATTCGTTAATTTATACATATCTTTGAGTGAATTCTTTATTACTATTTATTCATTTTTCCTTGTGATTTATTCATTCATTATTGTTATTGTTAGGTTTGTTTTTATCGTTTGTTCGTTTTATTATCATTCATTTGCTTGTCGTGTTTCATTAAGTTTGTTACTATTATTATTTATTTTGGTTGTCTTTTCTTTATTTATCATTCTTATTGAGTTTGTTATTATTATTCATTCATTTTTTGTTATCATTTATTTATCTATTTATTATTATTATTATTTTAAGCTTATTACTATTATTACTTATTTCCTTATTATTCTTATTTACTTATTCATTTTTTTGAATTTGTTATTATTTATTATTATTATTATCATTATTATTTGTTATTATTTCTCCCTCTTCTTTTGAGTTTGTTGTTATTATCATTATTTTATTTTATTTTGTATCATTATTTGTTTATTCATTACATTTTCTTTTAGCTTATTATCTTTATTATTATCATTATTTCAGGTGTACTGCTGGGTCATGGGAGTGCGCCGCTGGAGGGCCAAGGGAGTGTGCCGCTGAGGGCCAAAGGAGTGTGCCGCTAGAGGGCTAAGGGAGTGTGCCGCTGAGGGCCAAGGGAGTGTGCCGCTGGGGGCCAGGGGGTGTACCGCTGGAGGGTTAAAAGGGTGTGCCGCTGAGGGCCAGGGGTGTACCGCTGGAGGGTCAAATGAGTGTGCCGCTGAGGGCCAGGGGGTGTACCGCTGGAGGGTTAAAAGGGTGAGTGTGCCGCGGAAGGCTGAAGCAGGAGCGTGCCGTTGAAGGGCTGAAGGGTGTGTCGGTGAAAGGGGGTAAAAGGCGTACCGCTGAAGGGCTAAGCGGGTGTGACGGTGAAGGGCCATGAGGTACGTGCCGGCGAAGGATGGCTAGAAAGGTGTGCCGGCTAAGGGAGACAACAGGAGCATACCGGCGAAGGGCATGGGGAGCCCACTCCTCCTCCGTTTCTTTTAAGGCTTTTCTTCTCTTCTTTTCTGATTTTTATTAAGTTTGCATGGGTTTCTTCTCTCTTTCTCTTGATCATCTTCCATTCTTTCTCTCCTGAGGACGGATGTTCGAGTTGCTTAGTCGTTATTTGATTCAGCTCTCTTTGAGTTGATTACGGTTCCCTTGCCTCGGTTAAAGCATTTTACCGTTGTTCTTTTTATTTGCTTGTTGCTTTCTTTTAGTCCATTTTAACGTGTGGTCGTTCCATTTGTTTGTTGCTTCCTCTTATCCTTTTAATATGTTATCGTTTCTAACGAAAATTCGGCAGCATCTCCCCTTGACCCGAGCATAAGGGAGATACAGGGAACGCGCCCACATGGAGTGGCGGAACCCGACAACAGGAGGTGGGCGCCCGAGAGCGGCAACACCTTAATAAAACCTTGAAAAACTCGGAGGGAACGGAGAATGGAAGACTATTCTAGGACTGGCTAGGGGGGTGTGCATCAGGCAAAAAGGAGGGGCTGGTGGCTAGCGTGCCGGCCAGGGAGCTTGTAGGGGCTGGAGAGGTGTACCGGGCAAAGGCCAAAGGGGGACCGTGCCGGTGAAGGCGCACGAGAGGGCGTGCCACTGAAGGCGCACGAGAGGGCGTGCCGCTGAAGGCTTGGCCAAGGCGTGCCGGGCAAGGGTCCAAAGGACCGTGCCGGGAAAGGGCACAGGAGGGTGTGCTGCTGGGGCTGGGCTGAGGTGTGTCGCTAGGGCGCGGCTGGGGTGTGCCGCTGGGGCACAGTTGGGGTGTGCCGCTGGAGGCACAATCAGGGCATGCCGCTGAAGCCGTTGGAGGCACAATTGGGGTGTGCCGTTGGAGGCACGGCTGGGGGTGAACGAAGAGGAAAACGCTCGGCATGAAGTAAACCCTAAGGAAGAGAAGAAAAGAAAGGGGCGTGAAACATCGAATGATGTAAACACGGAAGACATACATTGGGGAGACGTCTGAGGAGACGTTTGCAAGCCTTCTACTTTTATTCTCACAAGAGGAGTGCCCCGAGGGGGCTAATACATCGCAACGACGGCAAAACAAGAAATGAAAGGAAAGAAAGAGGAAAATAAAATACAGTGGGGGGGGGGCATAGCGTGGACTCCTCCCCTCCCTGGCCTCACTCCCTCTCTCCACCCACTCTCTTTCTCTTCTTCTCTTCTATCTTATTCTCTTTCTCTTCGCGCGGACGGCGGTGGACGGAGCAGCAAGGAGGGGGGAGCGCCAGAGCCTCCCCTCCTCCTCTTTCTTCTCTTCTTCTATTCTCTTCTTCTTTCTCCTCACTCAGGCGGTGGTGATCGAAGCGGCAGGCTCCTCTTCTTCACCTTTTCTTCTTCTCTTTTAGCACAGACGGCGGCAATGGGGGGAGCGGCGGGGCCCCTCCCTTCTCTTCCTCTCTTCCCTCTTCTTCTCTTCCCCTTCTTCTTCTCTTCTTCTCTTCCTCTTCCTCTCTTCTCCGTGTGTGTGTGTGTCTATTCCTCCTCCCCCTTGTTCGCAGCGAAGAGGAGGGGTCTTATACCCCCTGTGGCATGAGCCTCCGAAGGCGGGAAGCGTCTGGGGGGGACATTTAATGGGAGATTTGACCCGTCGTCCTTGGTGGTAGGGGGATAGGCAGCGTGGCTGTCTCCCCAGGCGACACCTCAGCAAGCCCATTGTGCGCCAAGAATCCCTAGGGCATGGGCGTAAGATTTCGTCTGCCGGACGTGCCGTTGAAGGGCCTGGACAGCGTGCCGCTGGAAGACACAAGAAGCGTGCCGCTGGGAGGCCGCCAACGTGTGCCATTGAAGGGCCGCGATGGTGTGCCGCTGAAGAAGCTAGCAGGCGTGCCGCTGGAGCGTCAGGGGAGCGTGCCGCTGAAGGCTTCAGCCAGCGTGCCTTTGGAGGACTGGAAGAGGCGTGCCGCCGAAGCGCCACAAGGGCGTGCCGGCGAAGGGCCATAGGGCGTGCCGTTGAAGGCACGAGAAGCACGCCGTTGAAGAGCAGCCTGCAGGTGTGCCGCTAAAGAAGGGCACTAGGTGTGCCGTTGGGAGCAAGGCACGAGCGTGCCGTTGAAGGCACTGGGGGGCGTGTGCCACTGGGCGGCCTGGGGGGCGTGCCGCTGGGCGCCTGGGGGGCGTGCCGCTGAAGGCACCGGGGGCGTGCCACTGAAGCCTCAAATGGGCGAGCCGCTGAAGGGCTAAATGGGCAGCTTTGAGCCCGTTGCGAGCACGAGTTGTGGCCCATTTGATTTTCTTCGAGGCCCATGGATTATGAGGTTCCCGAGAGTTGGCTTCTCTTTGCTGTCGTGACTCCGGGGACAGCTTCACGGAAGTGTGCATATTTGGGGAGTCCGGACGACCAGTCTCTCCGGGGCTTCTTCACTCGGCGCCGTTGTTGATGCGAGGCCGGGCATGATATTTGGGTGTGCAATTTTTGGTGTCCACAGGGTCCCCTAGGGAACACATTGCTTACTATGTGAACATCATGGGAGATCTAGCTGCTGATGAAGCCTATCTCCAGAAGTTCTTCGGCTCAACACTTACCGGACTCGCCTTCGAGTGGTACTCCAGCCTGCCACCCGGGTTCGTTGCTGACTGGCCTGACATGCAGAAGAAGTTCAAAGAAAGATTCTATGTTGCAGAACGGGAGGTCACCGTGGCAGAACTTTATGCCACGAGATAGAAGAATGATGAGTCGGCCCTCGACTACATCAAGAGATGGAGGAACCTCAGCATGAGGTGCAGGCGTCCCTCGCACCAGGAGGATGCGGTGCAGATCTGCAAACAAAACTTGAAGAAAGAAATCCTGGAAAGGATGATCGGCACTGAGGTCAAGACATTCGACCGCCTGAATAATGTGGTAGCGGAGATCGAGGCATTTTTGGCCCGATACTCCTCCACCCCAGCCATGTCAAGCCAGAGGGCCAGATAGGCCGAGAATAAGCCAGCTCCCCCTGAGGTGCACACATTAGACTTCCAGGCTTTTGAGAAGCAGAAAGAGAAAGCCAAGGCGGCTGCCAACCTTCCTCCGCCCAGAACTACAGAACGGCGGGAGGGCCCCTCACTAAGGGAGAAGATGAAAAACAAGCTTTATTCCTTCTCCCGAGACAAGTCCAAACTCCTGTTCGAATGGGCAACCAGCTACAGCAAAATTACACTGCCAGAGCCGAAGAGGCCCGGTGACCTGAAGAAGAAAGATGACCCGCGCTTCTGCTTATACCACCGGGTGCTCGGGCACACTGTCGAAGACTGCTACGTCTTCAAGGATGTTATTGAAGCCCTAATCAAGAACGGGGAGCTAGACATGGGGGAGCATAAAGTAGACCCCCCGTAGCCGCATGAGCTGCCCAGCATAACCTCCTCCGTCAACATGGTATCATTGTACCAGGAACTGCCAAAGGAGTGGGCGGAGGCCTGCGCCCGTGCCACTTATGAGACCTTCATCATGGCCCCAGCTCAAGACCAAGAAGGGTGGCAGACTATACCCAGAAAAACTAGAAAGACGCGCGCCTCTCGGCCTACTCCAGGAATTCACCCGAGGGTGGCAGCGCCCCTGCCTGCACCGCCCCCGGCAAGCCCGGTTTGCCACGACACGGCCCCTCGGCTAGTCATGAGGCGGCCCACTCACAACAAGAAGAGTTATGTCCCGCTGCGGATGCACAAGAAGACTAGCCCGGCGGTTGAAAGACTCCAGGCTATTATCGATGGGCTCGAAGATTATGAACAGCCCGAAATCCAGCCTGTGGAGCTGAGGGAGTATGTCCCCTGGAAGGAGTTCGAATCACACGAGCTGGCTCCGGGAACAGAAGCCGATGCAAACAAAGAGCCTCCTCTGTGGGGTGAACTTCCCCAAGAGCAGCCATCCGCTGCAGTAGGCAAGAAGAAGAAGAAGAGAAGACCCAGGGGCGAGAAGAAGAAGGAGGTCATCTTCGCCTGCAACACCCTCTCGACGTTGTTCGACACCGCTCTCTCCCTGGAAGAAAAAGAAGAAGAGCCACCCCAGGAATCGGCGGAGGTGAATCAAGCTGAGGAGTCCACCTCCCAACACGCCACCAGGTCCGGAAGGAAATGGGGGCGCCCTCCTCAGGACAACCTCAACATCATGCTCAGGGGAGAATAACCATACCAGATTCCCGACCCTGAGGTCCGAGGCACCGAGATCCCTCCTCCATCGGGTCTCTATCCCGGTGGGGCCAGGAGTCAAGGCACCCCTTCATTCGCCGAATTCCTGTCAGCCCGAGCAGGCAAGTAGGCGCGCTCCCCAGTGCCTCCCTCCACCAGGAAAGCAAGCAGTCCCCGAGCTCTACCGGCGGCTACTCCTCCTCAGCCAGAAGGAGAATTCGACGGCATCCCAAACCTCGCCGAATTCATGCGAGAAACATAGAAGCCCAGCAGGCCCCGCCGGCTCGACAGGCTGCAACGGAGCCCACAAAGCTGGCGTCCCCTGACCTGACACCCCAACCCCAAGATGAGGGCAGGCGCAGCAAGCCCGAAGAGATGAAATTGCTCAAGGTGCGGGCGACCGAGCGAATAGTCAGACACCTCATGAAAATCTCGACCCGGTTTACGGTATGGGAGATGCTGTCCCTGAACGAAGAAACACGGCAAGCCATCATCGCCGCACTCCAGACGCCAGCACACCTTGAAGCCTGTTTGGCAGAAATATCACCTGAAGTAGCAGTGGCTTTCACAGAAGATGACATGCTCCTGCCGACTTGCAGCCATAACAGGCCCCTCTACATGAAAGGGCAGTTGAACGGCCAGCCTATCAACAGGGTCTTGATCAACCCAGAGGCAGCAGTGAATATACTCCCGTACCGGGTGTACCAGAAGCACTACTTTGACGTACACCTGGTCGAGGTTAAAAATGTCAAGATTGCTGGTTTCAACCAGAAATGCGAAGTGCCCATGGGGGTCGCAGAGTTCAACTTGACCTTTGACGACTTCACCTCCAAAGTCCAGTTCCACGTCATCAACTCCAACACTTCCTACAAGGCGTTGCTCGGCCGGCCTTGGCTACACCAGAATAGGGTGGTGCTCTCCACCTTGCATCAGTGCATCAAGTACCCCTACGAGGGGAAAGAAGTCAGAATCTTCGCCGACCTCCACCCATTCGAGGTGTTCGAGTGTCACTTATCAGATGCTAATCTGTACCTGGAAAAGGCGAAGCTAACTCCTCAAGCTGCCCGAGACAAGGGAAAGAAGAAAATGGAGTCAAGTGGCTGGTTTCCTCCGTCACGCCCGGGCTATGTGGCTCCCCCGCATGTACCATTCATTGCACAACAAGAAGGGGTATTCAGGGCGGCTCCTCTCGCCATCTACCCTACACCGGGGGCGCCTTGCCTCGAAGACCTGCTACAAGATGTCAGGGTCCCCCTAGGGATCGTCAAGCTGGTAATAGAAATAGAATGCCAAGCAGCCGAGCAGCTGAGAACCTTTGAGGTGCCTAACCCTGAAGGGCCGCCCACTATCTTCTATGTTGCGGGGGAAAAGCCAGTCAGGGAAGACGATGATTGCCGATTCCCTGACGAGTTGCATGACCCGCACATCCCCATTGCAGGACTTCCTCACCTGACTGACCGGGTAGCCGGGATGGTCAGAAAGTAGAAGATTCCTCCATACCTACCCTCCAGCTGGAAGAAGATGTTTGAAAAGATGTGGAACCCGCCGAACCTGGATCGACGGTTGCTGCAAATTACCAAGCATCCCGGTCTGGGTTTTTCACTAGAAGATTACTACGAGGCTGATGTGATATCAGTTTCGGCCTTGTCCGGTGACGACCCTGCGGAAGCTGCAAATTTGCGGGAAGCCCACCAAGATGTATATCCCAGCCCTCCAACCGAGGAGGCACAAGATGAAGAAGTGTTCCTGTGGAACCCTATCCGCCGCTGCATGGGGAAGACCTCCTCCTTCTCCGAGGGACTGACCCCGGAGGGGCACACCTCTGAGGCGCCCTCGCTCCGGCCTGTTGGCGAAGCGAGGAGCAATAGCATGGGCCGCATCCCAAATCTCCCCCGATACGACCCCGTCATGTACGCCATGTACCACAGGCAGCAACGGGAGATCGAGATGCTAAAAGTGCGGCTGGCTGATTTAACCTCGCTGGTCGCCGACCTGATCTAGGGTTCTCTTCCCCTGTGGGGTGGCCATCTGCCCCGGCCTCGAGGCACCAGTCCGGACACCTCCGCCCCGTTGAGAAGAGAAGCAAGAAGTGCAGCAAGCCCCTTTGCTGGGCGGCCAGCCCGGCGAGACGTGACACTCCAGGAGAAGTTGCAGAAGCCCTATTCCTTCCCAAAGGAGAAGACTCGGGGTATCTTTGACTGGGCTTGCTATTACGGCAAGGTTTCCCTCCCAAGGCCCAGGAGGCCGCAAGACGCCAGAAGGAGTGGGGACCCACTGTTCTGTCCCTACCACCAGATGTTGGGCCACGCCATCGAAGACTGTTATGTCTTCAAAGACATTGCTCAAGGCCTCATCGACAGGGACGAGCTCAGGATGGGAGACTATGTGGTAGCCCTGCCACGCCCCCACGTGGCGGACAGCCCTAGAGCAGGAGCCTATACCATATCCATCCAGTACCTGGCGCCTGAAGATGCGGCTACCCCGGCCCCCGTCCAAGCTGTCTATGATGAGTACATAGAAGACCCCGAGGTGGCCCTGTGCCTTTCTGCACCAGCGGACCTCACAGACCCGGCGGCTACGGTCCAAGAGGACTGCACGGCAAATCCAGCCCCCACGCCCAGCCAGGAGGAGCAAGAAGACGAGGATGCCATCCTCGAGCCCGAAGATAATGAAGACCAAGACTTCGTCGATTTGTCGCCAGCCCCGCCGGAAATTAAAAATGGCGGCCAGGCCACATTTGACGAATTGATTGAGATCAACCTCGGCACAGAAGGCGACCCCAGGCCGACCTTTCTAAGTGCTCTCATCCCCCCTCGTGAGAGAGAACAATACATAAAGCTGCTGCAAGAGTTCCGGGATTGTTTTGCCTGGAACTACAAAGAAATGCCCGGACTCAGCCCCGAGGTGACTCAGCACATCTTGTCCATCGATCCTAAGGTGGAGCCAGTGAAACAGTCTCCCCGGCGCATGAGGCCAGAATTGACCAGCCAGATCTGCAAGGAGGTCGACAAGCTCATAGATGTCGGTTTCGTGGCAGAAAACCAATATACCACATGGTTGGCCAACATTGTACCAGTGAAAAAGAAGAATGGACAGATCAGGATTTGCGTGGACTTCCGCGACCTGAACAAAGCCTGCCCAAAAGATGACTTCCCGGTGCCTATCACCGAAGTGATGATTGATGCAACTACCGGCCACGAGGCCCTGTCCTTCATGGACGGCTCGTCCGGCTATAACCAGATTTGGATAGCCGACCACGACCGGATTCACACAGCCTTCAGATCGCCCAAGGGGATATTCCACTACAAGAGGATGCCCTTCGGCCTCAAGAACGCTGGTGCCACATATCAGCGGGCGATGACCAAGATCTTCGATGAGCTACTATACAACAAGGTCGAATGCTACATCGACGATCTGGTCGTCAAGACTAAGAAGAGAGATGAACATTTAAATGACCTCAGGGTCATCTTCCAAAGGCTCCGGCTATACGGGCTAAAAATGAACCCCATGAAGTGCGCCTTTGGCGTGTCCAGTGGAAAGTTCCTCGGCTTCATTGTCCGGCACAGAGGGATCGAGATCGACCCCTTCAAGATAAAGGCCATCCAGGAGTTTCCCCCTCCGAAGAGTCTGGGAGAGCTGAGGTCCCTATAGGGCCGGTTAGCTTACATCCGCAGGTTCATCTCCAACCTGTCGGGGCGTTGCCAACCCTTCCACAGACTAATGATGAAGAATGCACCCTTCAGCTGGGCCATGAATGCCAGCACGCGTTCGACCAGCTAAAGGAATACCTGAAGACCCCGCCTGTCCTGGGGGCACCTGTCAAAGGCAGACCGCTCATTCTCTACATAGCGGCTACCGAATACTCACTGGGGCAATGCTTGCCCAGAACAATGATGAGGGGAAAGAGTGGGCTCTCTACTACCTCAGCCGGAGACTGGTGGGTGCGGAGGCCAAGTACACTCCGATAGAGAAAGTCTGCCTTGCTCTGGTCTTCGCAGTCAAGAAGATGAGGCACTACATGCTGTCCCATGAAGTGAGCTTAATATCTAGAGCTGACCCCATCAAGCACATTCTCCTCCAGCCAGTCCCAAAGGGGCGCCTTGACAAGTGGGCCGTGCTACTCATGGAATTTGACATCACTTTCGTGCCCCAGAAGGCCGTTAAGGGGCAAGCCGTCGCGGATTTCTTCACAGCACACCCTGTGCCCGAAGACTCCCCGTTGGCCACAGAGCTGCCCGAGGATGAAACACTAGAGGTAGACCAAATACAACAAGCCATCTGGCAGCTTTACTTTGATGGAGCCTCGAGGACAGAAGCGACCTCGTCCGGGCGTGCCAAGGTACGAGCCGGAGCAGGCATCATCCTCAACTCGCCAGACGGAGAAGTGATGCACACTTCCTGCTGCATTAGCAAACCCTGCACCAATAATGAAGCAGAATATGAAGCTCTGATCATCGGCCTCCAGGTCACCCTTCAAATGGAGATCAAAATGCTCCAAGTGTTCGGCGACTCGCTGCTGGTCGTCAAGCAAGTCCAGGGACAGTTTGATGTCTGAAAACCTGAGCTGCTCCCTTATCACATTAAGGCGAAGCGGCTCATGGAGCGGTTCTACCTCCTCAAGATAGGCCATGTCGCCAGAGGGGAGAACGCACAAGCTGACGCATTGGCAAAATTGGCAAGCTCACTGGCAGTGCCTCCAGATGGATCTCTCCATATCCAAGTAATAAACCAGCGCCAGATGCCCAGCATGATAGAAGAGGAACCAGAAGAAGAAGAACTAGAGGTCACTGCAGCAGAAGCCGTCGGCCTACCTGACTGGCGAGCCTCCCTGATGCAGTGGTTCAAACACCAGCAATTACCTGACCGAAGAGAAGAAAGGATCAAGCTAGTTAGAACCAAAGACTCCTATGAGCTCCGAAATGGAATATTGTTCCGAATTGTGGCGGATGCCAAACAGAAGCTACTCCTCCGATGCTTGTCCATTGAAGAAGCTTGGAGGGTTATGAAGGAGGTCCATGCCGGCACAGCTGGCGCACACCAGGCGGGGCCGAAGATGAAAATTGAAATCAAGAAACTTGGCTACTATTGGCCTGCAATGTTCAACGACTGTTGCGAGTACGCTAAGTCGTGTCAGAGATGCTAGGAGCGTGCCACTATACCCAGGAGGCCTCCCGTGCAACTGCACCCAACCGCGCCCAGTTGGCCGTTTGCCCAATGGGGAACAGATGTTGTGGGCCCCTTACCCGCATCTTCCACAGGCTGCATGTACATTCTAGCGGCGACCGACTACTTCTCCCGCTGGGCAGAGGCTGTTGCCTTACGGGAGGTCACCGGAGAAATCGTGGTCAGGTTTGTCCGTCGCAACATTATATTCCGATTTGGCGTGCCCGACCGGATTGTGTCAGACAACGGCAGCCACTTCCGCAACCAGAAGGTTTACCGGCTAGCAGAAAAATACAAAATTGACTGGAGGACATCGACTCCTTACAATCCACAAGCCAATGGGCTGGCCGAAGCTTTCAATAAGACACTTTGCACTCTCCTGGCCAAAACTGTTAGGTCTAACAAAAGGGACTGGGAAGAAAAAATGTATGAAGCGCTTTGGGCGTACCGAACTGTATACAAGACCCCAACGGGCTGCTCACCCTTCTCTCTCATATGAGGCTCGGAAGCAATCGTCCCCGTCGAACTGGAGATACCGTCCCTCAGGATCGCCAATCAGCATGGGCTTGTCCCCGAAGGGCAGACCAACACCGAGCGAAGACTCGATGAACTCTCCAGTCTGGAAGGAAAGCGGCTTCAAGCCCAACAGAATATTCAGGTCTTCCAGGCCCGAATTGCGCGCGCCTTTGACAAGCTGGTCAAGGAGCGCGAATTCAAGAAAGGTGACCTTGTCATGGTCAAGAGAAGAGACCTAATGGCTGCCAACCCCAAGGGTAAGCTGAATGAGAACTGGCTCAGACCTTACGTAGTCCAAAAAGTCTACGAAGGTGGGGCCTATGTAATTGTCAACCATCGCGGGGAAGTTCAGTTCCCGCCTCTTAATGGAAGGCACTTGAGATTGTACCACGCTCCGGCGCCCCCATTTAGGTAATAATATTACTCTTTGCCCTATTTTTGGGCGGATTTGCGTGATTAATGTCTAAACAACTTGGCTACCATCCACGTTTTCAAAAAAAAAAAGAGAAGAAAGAAGAGAAAAGTGAAAAAAGAAAAGTTGAGAGAACAAAAAATATATGTATGAAAAAAAAAAGAAAGGAAAAAAAAATAATAAAAGAAAAAGAAAAGAGAAAAAGAGAGAAGAGAAAAGAAAGGAAAAAAAAGAAAAAAAAGAAAGAAGGAAAAAAGAAGGGAAAGAAAAGAGCAAAAGAAGGATAAAAAAAAAACCAGAAAAGGGGAATGCCCCCCATTTCCAGTCACCGCCCCGCATCAGCGGAGGTACTAAAAGTTGACTAAACAAACTCTTCTCTCCGTCCTTCCCGGGCGGTGAGTACCCCTTTGGCTCTGACCTCCCGTCCGGGTCATTGACTAAACAAATTCTTCTCTTCGTCCTCCCCGGGCGGTGAATACCCCTGTGGCTTGGACCTCCCGTCCGAGTCACTGACTAAACAAACTCTTCTCTCCGTCCTCCCCAGGCGGTGAGTACCCCTTTGGCTCGGACCTCCCGTCCGGGTCATTGACTAAACAAACTCTTCTCTCCGTCCTTCCCGGGCGGTGAGTACCCCTTTGGCTCGGACCTCCCGTCCGGGTCATTGACTAAACAAACTCTTCTCTCCGTCCTTCCCGGGCAGTGAGTACCCCTTTGGCTCGGACCTCCCGTCCGGGTCATTGACTAAACAAACTCTTCTCTCCGTCCTCCCCGGGCGGTGAGTACCCCTTTGACTCGGACCTCCCGTCCGGGTCATTGACTAAACAAACTCTTCTCTCCGTCCCCTCCGGACGACGAGAAGCCCGGTCTCTGACCGAGGCCCCCCGCTTGAGGCCAGCACGCGCTTCCAATATTGCGGCGAAACCAGGGAGTCGCCCATTCGGTATGGTGGAGTGGTCCCCTCGTCCTCCCCCTGGGAAGGCGAGCACTCTCCTGTACCCTGACGTGGGTCCCCGCCTAGTTCTCCCGAAGCAAATCTTCGCGAAGACCCACACCCTGCTAACGTGGTTTAGCACAAAAGAGGGGAAGGAGGGGAAGAAGAAAACAATGTACACAGAAGAGAAAGAAGGGTAAGAAAGCTCCCTCTGGGACGAATGCACCCGCAAAGAACGTGAGAGACCATAAATGTTCTACTCTATTCAGAAAGGGGACCAGTGTCACGCCCCGTACTCTATACCGTCGTGGTATTGTCCGCTTTGGCCTATCGGCCTCACGGTTTTATCCCTTTTTAACAGTGATCGGCTCCAGAATGAGGGACTTCCCGGGTATTGTCCGCTTAGCTATATTTGAGGGTGTTACAACCAGACTACATGTGCTGCGGGGCATACCCCTGTGTTACATTCAAAAGAAAAGAAAAAGGAATTAAGGGATGCAACACTTAGTCGATGTCCCTGAAGATGTCCTCGAGAGGGAGGATCCCGACGCAAGGAAAGTTCGTCATATCGCGTAGTCGGCCCCTCAATTCCTCAAGACGGGCGAGCTCCGCTTCGACGGACACCATTTCAACGTCGGCGACGGCAAGAGCTTCCCTCTCCTCTGCCACCGTCCTTTCCGCCTCGGCAAGGCCAAGTTTAGCCGCAGCGAGGTAGCCCTCCAGCTTCTCGATCCGGCTCTTGAAGGAATGAACGCTGCCTTCGCCTTCCTCTAAGGCCTTTCCGTGGCGTTCTCTACTATGGCATCAGGCCTCTAAGGTCTGCAGATACTCGTCTGCCTGAGCATCAAGGGCGGCACGTTCGTCAGGAGCTTGGGTCTCCAGGAACTCGCGGCGCTTGACATACTTCAGCAACAGCAGAACCCGCCGCGACCATTCCCCCAGCGGGCAGCTGAGCACTTGCAATGCCCCGATCAACTGCACCACTATAGTATGCACCTCCCTATATGACAGAGAAGGGTCGGCGAGGAGCATGGTCCGTAGAGTGATCAGCATTTGGCGGACTGGCGCTTCTGATGACATATGGCTGACTGAGGGCACGACCGGAGGAGTGAATTCCACGGTGCTGTCCACTTTTGCCCACAGGTCGGTGTCTACCGCCGCTGAAGATGAAGGAAGGGCAAGGGTCAAGTCGCCCGGCCGGCGTAGCTCGACGAGAGACCCTTGGCCAGCCACTGCCGGGGGAGCGGACAAGACCATTTCCGAAGCCTCCGGTGCCCCCATCGTTTGGAGCTCCCCTGCCTCCTCTGCCTCCGTCCGGCCCGCCTCTGCCACTGCTCCAAGGGGCAGGGGTGCAGGTGCCGTCACTTCGGCTAGAGGAGGAGCTTCGAGTAAAGCCAGACCCGACGCCATCACCCACGGACTTTTCTCTCGCATCTGGGGCCCCTCCAGATGCGCACGAAGCCCCGCGAATATCTGTCTCAAGAGAGGATCCTCCATCTGGGCCGGCAGCCTCGGAAGGGGTGGAAGTGGAACCAGTAGGTGAGGGACGCTTCCCGCCTGCACGAGCACGGCAAGAGTCTCCACCTCCGGAACAGATGCTGGAGTCGACCCCCCCGCTGGTGACTGACCGGTAATCGGCCTCCGCTTGGCGATTGCCTTGCGAGAGTGGCCAGGCATCTTCCCGGTCGTCGGCACCACCTGCCCACATGAAATACGATTAGCCGCCCGTCACTGGGAATAAATTACGCAAGGACGAGAAGTGGGAAGAGCCATAAAACCCTGCTTACCTCGGCCACCGTGAGGACGAGGCCTGCGGGCGCAATCTCTCCTTCCTCCAGAGGCTCGGCCGCCGCTTCGGAAACACTTGAAGCCCCTACGGCCGACTCTTGCTCAAGAGCCTCGAATAGAAGGGCTAGTTTGCCCGAGCCCACATCGACCCCTACCTGACGGTCGATCAGCGCAACTGGGGTGCCCTCTTCCACAGCCTCCGGCAAGTCAAGCCCCTGAAACCCGGAATTGACAAGAAAAGGTCATTAGGTAACCAAGAAGGAGAGGAAGGAGCCAGCCCAAGCAAGCTCACACTTACAGCGGTCTTCCCCACAAAGCTCGGGGAGCCAGCAAGTAAGGGGGCCCCGAAGACCGGCTCAGGCGGCCCCGATGCCCCGGGCATGTCCTCGTCAGGAGCCGCTTCATCGGAGGAATAATTGTAGTCTACCTCTTTGCCCGACGATGACCCGACCGCCGCAGGCTCTCCCCTTGCCGGCAAAGGGGCCTCCACTTCGAGGTCAATGGCTGGCGCACCCTCCCTCGGGCTAGATGAGGCTGGTACGCCAGACTTTAGCCTCCTCCTCACATATAGATGCATCGTCGGGAGTTGCACGCGGGGCCCGAATAGTCCAGCGACTGCCTCTGCTGTGCCTGTCACGAAGAAGAAAAGGGTGGATTACATCAAATCCAGTCGGCTCTCAAAGAACGAAGAAGCCGTTTAGGCCGACAAAGACAAATACCCTCTTCGGCCCCTATAGCCCGGGATGACCCATGGGCTTCCTCGACGGGCAGAGCCTTCTCGGGAGTTGCTGCCCTGCCCTCGCCCGGGACTGACACGGGCGCCGATTCCTTTGTGCCGCCCGCAAAGAAGAAACGCATTGTCGCCATACGCGAGTGCGAGGCCAACCCAGGAGGCAAATCGACCACGGACGACGCAGGCAGCCGATGAACCTCACCAGCTTCGTGACTCGGCCCGGTCTGGGTAGCTTCAAATTCCTCAAAAGATAGGATAGGGGCCACCGGAGGGGCTACCGTCAGAGCCGGGAATTCCTCAGCCCGCCTCCACTTTGCCGCTTGTGGCCCGGCCACCTTGGCAGTAGCCAACGCCTCCTTAACAGATGACTTTGCTATGGCCGCGGCTTCACCCATGTCAGGCGCGGGCACAGGAACTGGCTCCCCCGCGTGAGGAACAGGTGTGGGCACGGGCTCTTCCACAGGGGCTGAGACAAAAGAAATATTCAAGTATCAGGGATCTGCTCCAGGATGAAAATAAAAAAAGGGAGACTTAAAAGACACGGCGATAGTCGAAGGTACTGACCGACAGGTCGGCTGGGCTCGGGTCGGGCAACCTCGAATTCCTCAAAAGAGGGGACCCGTGGCGCCGAAGGAACGGCGGTCGGGGCCTTGGCCGCCTCTGTTTTCCTCCGCTTCGTGTCCCACTGCTTGTCCACCTTTGCGGCGTCCACTGCTTTCTTCACGGGAGATTTTGCCCGGGGCCTCTTCGCTGCCTTGGGCAAGGGAGCCGCAGTCGGGGCCAGTGGCGCGGCTTCAAAATATGCAGGCTTCTGCACAAGCCGAAGGAGATTCTGGTACGTGGCCATTTGTGCGCTATCGGGGCGGTCTGTCAGAAAGGAAAAAAGAAAGAACAGACACGCACTCATGATTAGCATCCAACTATCTGCAAAGGCCGCAATGATAAGAGACGAAGACAAAAGAAGAAAAAGAGATCAAGTACCGTAAGGGCCAGTATACAGTCGCAGTGTAATCGGCCAGTAGCTCGGGGATGGTTCTTTATCCCGACGCGCCGCCTCTCGAACGAGCCAGCACACATCCTCGATCTTCTGGCACCGATCCGTAAGACTGGCCAGATCCGCGTGCTTCTTCATGGAAAGGTGGCAGAAGAGGCTGAAGTGGTCTATGCCCCACCCGTCAGCATAATAGTACGGGATGTGTAGGCGCTTGCCCAGGATGGAGGCCCTCTGATCTTCGATCGTCAGTCCGTTCACCCGGAGAAGGACATATAGCCACGTGGTGTCCTTATAGTTCTCGGGCTTCCTCTCCTCCCGCCTCATGAATGTGCGGTATGGGCAGAGCGTATCTCTCTCCGGACGCCAGCTCTTGGCGGGAGTCCCCTCTTCCTCTACGGGGAACGGATAATTGATGAGGTCCAGGCGGTCGCTCCCTACCCGGCACAGATCCCTCAGCGTCTTCTGATAGTTGTCCTTCGCCACCGGAGGCAGCTCCACTTTCGGCGTCGGCCTCTTATCCCGGGCTTCCCGACGAGCTGCCATATAGGCCACTACCTCCCTTTCCTGCTTGTTCTTGAGCCGAAGAAGATGCTCCGGCTCGATATCAAGTACCGGCACTGGTTGCCGGCTAAGGAACCTCCTTTCGGCGTCATCCCAACAATCGGTTTTGTGCAACCGATAGAAGGCCGTCCGAGCATTCCACCACTTTATATAGTCTTCGATCACTCGGGGCACGCGACCCGGGGCTGGCACCCTGAAGGAGGCAGAGTCCGCCCGGTGGAAGAAGTCCCACCAGCTTTTGGCGTGCTCGGCAACCGAACCTCCCCGGATATTCCATGAAGGCAAGCCGAACTGCGCATGATAGACAGGGATATGCTGATCATATCCAAAGTTGCGGCCAAATCTGAAGGGGTAATACGGCTCCAGCAGTACATTATCTCCCTTCCGGAACACCAACACGCTCGGGCGGATAGCCAGCGCCCAATCCCTCAGCTCTGGTTCCAGCAGCGGACGGACCACATTCTCTTGGCTGATCGGGTGGACGTACTTCTCCACCTGGTCGACTTTGCATTCTCTCTTGTTATTCACAAGGGGGCTTGAATGGGCAGCCAGCGTCCAGAAATGAATGGTACCGGCTGCATCCCGGGGAACCGTGGTCAACTGGCCCCGAATATCATACATTCGCATAGAAGTGGAAGCCGGCTCTGCACTCGCAAACTCCAGCATCCTCGGCACTAGCCCCCAGTCCTGAAGGACTCGCGGGGCAAACTCCGGGAACAGTGAACAGACCTACGCGTTGAAGAAATGCAGTGGGCACACGTACCGGGCCTGCCTCGGGAACTAGTGAGAGCTGATGTCTCCCAGTGCCTTGTAAATCAAGCAGAGAGTTGCCGGGCACAGGGAAAGCTTGACACACCACGCCATCTGGCACGCCGGATAGATGGCATCTGGCCGGATCACTGTCTCGTCCCCGTACGGCATGGCGAATGAACACAGCCAATACGCCAAATAGGCGGCGCAGTGAGTCTGCGGGTCGACCCCCATCGGATTGGCCCCGCTCCGGCGTCCCCTGGAGGGAATCTTCACATCATGCTTGGGCTTCGCACGCTTCTTGCGAGCAACGGCGGTGCCAACGCAGGGAAAATCTTCATACTGCTTCAGCCCATCGTAGAAGTATTCCAGCCATACTGCCATACGCACCCGTTTTCTGTCCGCACGGGCGGGCTGCTTCCCCTTGTGCGACGACTGATACAGTTCTCGGTACGCCTTCATGAGGTACCGGTATGAATACCCCAGAGAATAATAGCCGTCCCCGTTGGTCTCGTCCTTGATCAGGTTGGGGAGGCACACTTCTTCATAAGGCTCCCCGTCAATGGGTAAGCCGCTCAATTGGCTGAGGCTCCACAAATCAAGTGAAGTCTCGCCCTCCGCCGTATAGAAGGTATTGGTCTCCGCACTAAATACCTCTATCATGCCGTAACAGAGACCCTTGGAGATGGGGTAGCCGTACCGAGAAGCGTACACTCTGTGGTAAATGCCGACCCGGACCAGCAATGGGGCGTAGTTGGAACAGTACATACTCAGTGAACTCCACTGCCCCTTCCCAGAAACTATGGGCGTCTTGAAGCTTCAGCTCCCCGAACCAGCCCAGTGATAGTTCATACTTGAACCTGATGGCCAAGCAGTCCAATATAAACGGCTCCTCCCTATAACCCCATTTTAGGGGAGCCAAGAATAAGCCAAATCGGGGCGACTCGCCACGCACCTTCCCTGCAGACATGTCCTACTTTGCTGGCGTGAATTGAGGGGATCACACCAGTTTATCTTCAGTCGGCAGCACCCCTTCGATCCCCAGGACCGGCTTCCATTCTCGGGCTTCTCCCACCAAATACATCAGAATGCTCCTGGGGACGCTGTATAGTAGACTGTCTCGGGCTTGCAGGATGGTCCGCTCGACGGCCTTTATCGTGCGGAAGTCTCGCCCCTCCCGGGAGCGCAGATGCTTCAGGAATCGAATGAGGTGCCTATCCTTCGGGAAGTCTTTCCTGTACTCCCCGGTGGCCTGATTAAAAGTGAAGCCGCTGTCAACTCTGGCAAGGCGGCCGAAGTCCATGCTGTCCCGGTCGGACTCCGACGACTCTGCCAAGGCAGCTATCTCCGCATGTTCGCGGTCCAGGTCCTCCACATTAAGCCACGTGACCGCTGGCACGGGACCCCGCGGGATGAGGTCGGCACCAACAGCAGCAGCAGGGGTGGAAGAACCACTTGGGGCAGCCATTTGTCTGTAAAGATACACAAACCAAAGGTCAGAATAAGCCACATGCAAAAGAGAAATGAAGAACTATAAAGGGGCTTGACTATAAGCAAAATAAATAAGACATTGCCAATTTCTGACGAAATTTCGACAGAGTTTCCCCTAGGCCAGAGGCGTAAGGGAAAACACGGGTGCACGCCCACAAGGAGTGACGGCCCCAACAAAGTCATGGTGGGCCCCGAGAGGCAACACCAGAAGTCCGCCCGTCAAAGAAGTCTTCTTCCCCTGGCTTGAAGCCCCCCTGGCCGGCACACTCCCCCTGGAGAGGCCCTTCACCGGCACAAGCCTGAGTGCCTTCCCCGGCACACCCAGGCAAGCTTCTCCGGCACGCCCGGTAGCTACTTTCACCGGCACACTCCCGGGGCCCTGCCCGGTGCGCCCATGGGTCCTTCGCCGGTACACCCGCGCACTGCCTTCCCCGACACACCCATGGGGACCACTCCCCGGTACACCTTCTAGCCCTTCCCCAGCACGCCCCCAGGCGCCCTTCCCCGGCACGCTCGGCTGAGCAGCTCCCCGGCACACCCGTTTAAATTCTCACCGACACGCCTCTGCCCTCTCCCCGGCACGCCCTAAGGGGCCTTCCCCGGCGCCTATATCGACCTCTTCCCCGGCACCATCCCAACCCGGCGCGCCCATGCCCGCTCCCAGCGGCACCTCCGGCCACCCACGGCGCCGGAGACGGAGAAGAAAAGGGGGGGAAGGGGAAGAGAATGAGAGGGAGAGGGAAGAGATGGGGAGATGGAGACGGAGGAGAGGGCGAACGCCCCAGCCGCCGTCCACGGTGGAGAAAAGAAGAGGGGAAGAGAACGAGAGGGGGAAGAAGGGGGAGGAAGAAGAAGAGAAAAGGGGGGGGAGGCCTTTGCGGCCGTCTCCTCACCACAACGACGGCGGCGGCGGCCGTTCCCGGAGAAGAAGAGGAAAGGGGCGGGGAGCCTCTGTTCGCTCGGTCACCGAAGAGAGAGAAAGAGAGGGAGGAAGTGGAATTCGAAAAGGGGGGTGGCCCGTTCGAGTCACCCCCGCCCCCCTTTTATAAGGCTATAAAAAAAGAAGAAGAAAATAAAAGGGGGAAAAAGAAGAAAAAGGGGGGAAGGAAAAGAACAAAAAAAAGAAGAGAAAAAAGGGAACAAAGAAAGAGACGGGGGAAATTCCAAAAAAAGGGGGGGTGAACAAAAAGGATAAAAAAAAGGGAAAAGAAAAAGGGAAAAGAGAAAAAAAAGAGGGGGATAATGACAATAATAAGAAATATATATATATATATATATATATATATATACGCACGCGTACCCATGTGCACAAATATACGTGTATATACACGTACATGCATATAAATACACCCGTATTCCTCTCTTACGCGTGCCCCTACGCGTCTACGGGCGTCCGTGTGAGCAAAGACGACTCTACCCCTACAGCTCTATCCTTGTCACGGTACCACTACCCTGCAACCAAACAAGCCCGTCCTTGGCATATAGCCCTGTGCTTCAGCCACCGTCCGTCACACAAAGTCGCCATCACGGGCCTTACGCCCGGATCGGCAGAATCTCTATCCTTGCGTTGGCATTAGTCCCTTGCCAACGAATAAGTCCCTTTCCGGCGTAAGGCCCCGTGCCCTAGCCACCCACTCTGCACAATATTGCCATTACGGACCCTACATCCGAATCGGCATGAATTCTCCCGTTGCGCTGGCATTTTCTTCTTGCCAACGAATAAGCCTTACCTTCCGACGCAAGGCTTCGTGCCCTAGCCAACACTTATGTATCACTCGTTTGTTAAAAAAAAAGGAAAGAAAATAAAATGGGGTTAAAGATAGAGATGCCCCGCCGGACTTGTCCCTACACGGGGACAAGGGTAAAAATGGCAACAACCCGGTTGTGGCGAAAACCCGAAAGGGCGCTACGGGCAAAATCGGGTACCCCGCCACGTGAAAACTCGAAAGGGCGCGTGGGCAAAAGCAAGAGGGGGGCGGTACCGGTGAAAACCCAAAAGGGCGCTTGTATCGGTAATGTGGTTCAAAAAAAGGGGAAAGAAAAGAAAAGAAACAACAAAGAGCTTCAGTTCCCGACACCCCGTCGGCACTGATGAAGAGACAACAAAGTGCTTCAGTTCCCGACACCCCGTCGGCACTGATGAAGAGACAAAGAGACCAGCGAAGTGCTTCAGTTCCCGACACCCCGTCGGCACTGATGAAGAGACAAAGAGACCAGCAAACTGCTTCGGTTCCCGACACCCCGTCGGCACTGATGAAGAGACAACAAAGTGCTTCAGTTCCCGACACCCCGTCGGCACTGATGAAGAGACAAAAAGACAACAAATTGCTTTAATCCCCGGCACCCCGTCGGCACTGATGAAGAGACAACATATGCTGCTTCAGTTCCCGACACCCTGTCGGCACTGATGAAGAGACAAAGAGACCAGCAAACTGCTTCAGTTCCCGACACCCCGTCGGCACTGATGAAGAGACAACAAAGTGCTTCAGTTCCCGACACCCCGTCGGCACTGATGAAGAGACAAAAAGACAATGAATTGCTTCAGTCCCCGGCACCCCGTCGGCACTGATGAGAGATAACAAATTACTTCAGTCCCCGGCACCCCGTCGGCACTGATGAAGAGACAACAAATTGCTTCAGTCCCCGACACCCCACCGGCACTGATGAAGAGACTAAGAGACAACATGCTGCTTCAGTTCCCGACACCCCGTCGGCACTGATGAAGAGACCTACATTCTCCCGTTGCGCAGGCATTCTGTTCTTGGCAACGAAAGAACCTTATTTTCCGGCGCAGGCTTCGTGCCCTAGCCTACACTCGCATATCACTCAACTTCAAAAAAAAAAGGAAGAAAAGAAAATGGGGTTAAAAAATAGAGATACCCCACCGGACTTGTCCCCACACGGGGACAAGGGTAAAAATGGCAACAACCCGGCTGTGGCGAAAACCCGAAAGGGTGCTACGGGCAAAATCGGGTACCCCGCCACGTGAAAACCCGAAAGGGCGCGTGGGCAAAAGCAAGAGGGGGCCGGTACCGGCGAAAACCCGAAAGGGCACTTGTATCGGTAATGTGGTTCAAAAAAAAAGAGAGAGAAAAAAAGAGAGATAACGTGCTGCTTCAGTTCCCGACACCCCGTCGGCACTGATGAAGAGACAAAGAGACCCACATATGCTGCTTTAGTTCCCGGCACTCCGTCGGCGCTGACAGAGAGACCAAGAGATCAATATACGAGACCAGCCACCGACACCCTATCAACAACATCAACAAAGAGAAGAAGAGACCATTGCACCCGCGGGCACCGCCCGGCTCATCCTTCGCCTGCGCTACCCGTGGGTGGGGGGCATTTGTGGACACCGAAAATTGCACACCCAGATGTCCCGCTCGGCCCCGCATCAACAACGACGCTGAGTGAAGAGGCCCTGGAGAGATAGGTCATGCGGACTCCCCAAATATGCACACCGTCGTGAAGCCGTCTCCGGAGTCACGCCAATGAAGAGAAATCAACCGCCAAGAGCCCGACAATCTATGGGCCTCGAAGGAAATCAAACGGGCCACAACTCGTGCCCTCAACGGGCTCAAAACTGCCCATCCAGCCTTCAACGGCACACCCCCCTGGGGAGCCTTCAACGGCACACCCCCCGTGGGGAGCCCTTCAGCGGCACGCCCAGCCCCCAAGGGGCCTCAACGGCACGCCCTGGTGGAGCTCCAACGGCACGCCCCATTGGGCTGCTCAGCGGCGCACCCTTTTGGGTCTCCAGCGGCACAGCCCATCAGAGGCTTCAGCGGCACGCCCTTCAGGCTGCTCAGCGGTACGCCCTTCAGGGTCTTCAACGGTACGCCCCCCTGGGGGGGGCCTTCAGCGGCACACCCCCAAGGGGGGTTCTTCAGCGGCACGCCTGTTGTGAGCTTCAGCGGCACGCCTGTTTTGAGCCTCAGCGGCACGCCCCAATGGGCCCTCAGCGGCACATGCGGCTGAGTCTTCAGCGGCACGCCTGTTTTGTACTCCAGCGACACGCCCTTTTGGCTTCCCCACAGCACGCTTGTTCAGCCCGCCAGCGGCACAGCGTGAAGGCTTTTCAACGGCAGGACGACGTGAAGCCCATGCCCTACGTATCCTTGGCGCGCAGCAAGCCATCTGAGATGGCAGTCGATCGTTGGGCCACGCAGGCTACTCCACTGACAGCCAGGACAGGGGAGGTCAAACCCCCATGATCATGGGCTACTTCCCGTCTTCGACGGCCGCGCTCAAGGCTCCCGCTGCTGGGAGTATAAAAGACTCCCGTTCCCGTGACGGAAGAGGAGGGCGAACAGAAGAAGAAGAGGGACAGACAAGGAAAACAGAGGAAGACTCAGAGAGAAGAGAAAGAGGAGAAGAGAGAAGAGAAGAAGAGGCGTTCCGGCGGGAGCTTCCTCCGACGACCACCGGGAAGAAGCAAGAGTAAGAGAGAGAGAGCTTGATGTAATGGGGGGGGAAGAGGGTTGGGGACGGTGGCCCATGTCTTAAGTTCCAATGCTTTCTTCCCTTTTGTATTCCATTCCTCCTCCCGTTCTCTGTCTTGGATTTTTCCCTTTGTCCATGGCCTCGTTTGGGCGTTTTCTTTTGTAATATGCATGTAGAGCTACGGCCTTTTGCCTCCCATGAAGGAAAATCACCCTCTCCGGGTTTCTCTATGATTTTTGTTGGCTTGTGCTAGTTTTCATGGTCTTTGACGGGTTGTTCGTTTTCCCTCTGTCTCCTCATCTCTCCAGTGTTCTTGGGGTTTCCACGTCAATATGATCGCCCTCTCACGATCCTTGGCCTCATGGACTCTTCACTCCCTTCCGTGGCCATCTACTATGCCCACGGGCTTGAAGAGAGAGGGAGACTCTCGCTCACTCTCCGAATACCCGGCTACCAGTGGCCCATCTTTGGCCTTAAACTTTCCCTGTCCTCCTGAATAATCTGTAAGTCTCCCAGACCATACATTCAGTTCTTTCAAGCCTCCAGCGGTGCACGTGTCTGGCCCTTGGCCGATACACCCTTTCAGCCTTCCCCAGCACACACCCTGTCCAGCCCTCAGCGGCACACCCATTGGCCCTCAGCGGCACACACCCATTAGCCCTCAGCGGCACACCCCGTTCAGCCCTCAGCGGTACACCCTTCTGGCTCTTTGGCCGGCACACCCCATGGTGGCCCTCCAGCGGTACACCTTCCCCGTCAGGCCCTCAGCGGTACGCCCTTTTGAGCCCCAGTCCACCTTGTTTAGCCTGGGAGGCCTTCAGCCCACCGTTGTTCCCTTCGTGTTTTCCGAGGTTCTATAAAGGTGTTGCTGCCCTCGGGCGCCCACCTCCAGTTGTCGGGTTCCGCCACTCCATGTGGGCGCGTTCCCTTTATCTCCCTTACGCCCCGGGTTAAGGGGAGATGCTGCCGAATTTTTGTGAGAAAATAGTAAAACATTAAAAGAGGCAAATGGAAGCGACAAACGAATGGAATAATCAATGAACCTCCCAGCTAATCAAGCCACTGCCGGCACCATGACGAGAACCGAACTGATTAACTACCCGGCAGCCCGAACGCCCGACCCGCAAGAAAAGAGGCTGAACCGAGCAAAACGGAAACAAGGGGGAAGTTTATATTAAATTGCATGGAAATTAAAACAAGAAGAAAAGAAAAGCCTTAAAAATAAGAAATTGAAGACTGATTGAACCTCCACCATCACGCGCCTTGAACCCTCAGCGGTGCACCCTTAATTGCCCGTGGGCACACCCTTTAGCGGTACACTCCTCCCAGCCTTCAGCGGTACGCTTCAAAGCCTTCCCCGGCACGCCCCTTGAACCTTCAGCGGTACGCCCATAATTGCCCCCATGGACACACCCTTTAGCGGCACACTCCTCCTGGCCCTTTCAGCGGCACACTCCTTCCCTTCGCCTATACACCCTCGTCCACCGTCTCAACGGGATCCAGTGTATAGACTTGGGCAATGTATAGACTTTAGGTTGGCCAATGTATAGACTTTGGGCTGGCCAATGTATAGACTCTGAACTGCGGCCAATGAGCAGTGTATAGACTTTAGGCCAGCCAACGTATAGACTTATGCTGCAATGTACAGACTTCATGTCGCAACGTACAGACTTTATGCTGGACGATGTATACACTTTGAGCTGCAACGTGTAGACTTTGGGGTCATCAATGTATAGACTTCGAGCTGCAGCCGACGGCCAATGTATAGACTTTGAACTGCAGCCAATGGACAATGTACAGACTTTGAGCAGCCAATGTACAGACTTCGAGCTGCGGTCAATAGGCAATGTGCAGACTTTAGACTAAAGGACGCATAGACTTTGTGTGCTGGTTGAATAGGCAATGTATAGACTTGAGGCTGGGGAACATACAGACTTTATATCACCCCCCCTCCTTCACCGACACACTCTCCAGCTATGGCCCCAGTGGTACACCCTCGCCGTTGCAGCCTTCAGCGGCACACCCCAAGCAGCCTTCAGCGGCACACTCCAAGTAGCCCCCAGCGGTACACCCCTTCAAACCTTCAGCGGTACACCCCCTTTTTGAGCCTCCTAGCGGTACACCCCTATTACCTCCAGCGGTACTCCCTCATTGGCTTCAGCGGTACACCCTTCAAACCTTCAGCGGTACACCCCTCTAAGCTCCAGCGGTATGCCCCTCTTGTCTCCAGCGGTACACCCCCTATTTCTCCTTCGCCGGCACACCACATACATACACAGATATATCATGATAAGAGCCTTAACAGCAACAAATGAATTAATGAAAATTATGCTAGATAAAGGACTTTGAATGTGCAGCATTAATAATGATAAAAGAGGTGGGAGGGGTAATAAAAAAAATGGTAAAGAAAATAATGATAGTAATAACAACACTGATGAATAAAAGAAGAGAAATCATCCTGGACAAAGGCACAAATAAACAATAAATATCAAATCAGAAATCAAAACATATAACTAAGGAAAACCCAAATAAAAGACGCTAGGGCCCACACTGCAGCCCCCATCTCTCCCCGCGACCCGGGGCAAAAGGAACAATAATGCCGCCCTCTCCGGCCGGGCTCGGACCTTGGGAGTCATCCCTGTAGATCGGATTTAAAATCCACTTTAATATATAAAATAAAATGTGATAAAGTGATAAAATGAGCACGAGGTGCTAATGAGAAAAATGTGATCGCCAGAGACACGAGGTCTCAAAATATAATCAATAAGAACATGGGAGGAATGATCGTGAAAAATACCTCAAAAGATGCGGGGATGTGAGTGCTTCCTTTCTCTTCAAATCGGCCGGCCGATGAAGAGAGTTCTTGCTTTTATTACCCTTGCAAGAAAAAGACAAACACCAATAAAAAATATGGATTAGAATATGGTGTGTAGCATCAAATTCTATATGTAAAGATGAGCATGTAAATTGTGCAAGAACACACCTTGTGGGTGTTGGCCCTTAAACCCCTATGCAAAGAGGGTGTGGGGAGAATATGATGAATGATGATATGAATATGTAAATAAAAATAAGGAGATGTGAAATATATAAAAGGTGTGTGCGAGAGTGCACTGTGGGGGAGACTTTCTCAACGTGGTTGAGAAGAACATGTGTATATGAACATGCATGCATGCATATGTGAACAAACCGGGAATGATAAAACCAAAGAAAGAATATTTAAAAGGAAGAAAGGCCTGTGCGTTGGCTTTAAATGCTCAATGGGGAGATGACTTCCAAAAGGGTGGAGAATGAACTGCAGAGAGGCCCCTCCTTCAGCCACAGCAACCTGCGGAGAAAAGAAGAGAAAAACAAAAGAAAAAGAAAAACAGAAGAAGGAGAAGACAAAACAAAAGAAAAAAATAATGGGGAAGAAGCCTCCGGAGTCCAACCCTTTAACAGAGGCGAAAAGCCTTATTAAATAGAATTGGATGAAGAGATAAGAGGGCAAGAGTCCAAAGGGGGAAAGATAAGAATGGGCAAGAGTCCAACCAAGGCAGGAGTCTAACGAAGCAAGGACTCTCTGGGGAAAGGGCTGTGAAGCCAGAAGCTGAAACACGCCTTAGGTCAGGGCGTCAATTGAAGAATTGACGACCACACCAGAGGGCGTTTCTCAAAAACACGCCCTGTACAAGGGCGTTTCTTTCAAAACCAATTTTAGAATGGAAAAACTCCCCATATTTGAAAAATGTAAAACACGCCTCAACCAAAGCCACGTTTTAAAAACACGCCCCTGGGAAGGGCGTTAATTTCAAGAGCTCAAATGGGGAAGTCGGTTAAACCAAAAGAATTAACGCCCTCAGGTGAGGTCGTCCTTTCTTGAAGAAACGCCCTAGCCCAAGTCGTGTTTTTATTAAAACACGCCCTTACCAAGGTCGTGAATTTAGAAAATTCATAAAATAGATAAAATAGGGAGAAATAGATAGAATGGGAAAGACACGCCCCAGTCCAGGTCGTGTTTAAAAAAAACACGCCCCTATCCAGGGCGTTAATTCAGAAAATAGAGATAAATGCCCAAAAAATCCAAAAAATAGGAAAAAGGAGATAAATGGGGAAAAATAGGAGAAATTCAAGAAAAAGTGAGAAAACCACTCAAACAAGCTGATTTGAGGGTCAAATGGGGCATCGCAGAGCGATATGAAATATACTCAAAATAATGTCAATTTTGGCGTGTCTACAGCTGCCCCGCCTTGGCGTCTCCTTTGCAAGGGAGCGTAGCAAACTGAAAAGTAGATGCCAAGGTGTGATGAGACACGCAATCAACATCACTTGATGAGAATCAAATCAAAAGCACGAGATGAAGCAAATCTCGGGAAATCCAACAAAATCAACAATGTTTGGATAAAAGGGGAGATGTGCACGCGGTGCACGAAGGAGATAAAATAAAATGATCAACTTCCAGCGCGGTGGAAGTACCCCAGGTCACAAACCTGCAAGTTTCACCATTGGGGAGCGGTTACCAGCCAGTGGACGTGCTGCAGCCAAGGTGGATCAAAGGAAAGTTGGAAAATAAGATGATAAAAATCCAAACAAGGAGCTCTCGAGAAGAGACCCAAAACAGCGACAAAACGAACTGAGGATCCAATTCAGAAATGAAAATCTCATATCGGGGAAAGGTTAAGATCAATTCAACTCTCAATATCAGCTTATCAGAATGATTTTCAACAATTGATTCAAAGTCCTACATGAATGCATGTTGGGCTAAAGGGAAAAATAAAGCAAATGGAGATATAATATAATCAAGGATAATATTGTTAAACTGCCCAGACTGGGTCAAGAAACCAATTCTGCGAGCTGATACTAAGCCGAAGCCCGTTTATCCACACACCAACTCGTAAAAAGGGAACCATCGTCCCCAGTCTTGGACAGCTCAACGGCCTATCCGTGTGACTAAGACTTCTCTGGAATCATCATTGTTTTTGATGAAGGGGAACTCAAATCCCAGATTTACCAAAGCCACAAGGTCCTTGATATAATCTAGTAGCGTATGTAACATATAGTAAAATGCATACAGGGAGATGGTGATATCAATGAGCATAGGAACTGAGAAATGAGCTGCAAGCATCGTGAGACTTTGAGTGATGATGCCCAGTCGGTGGGACCAAGAGCTTCTTATCCTGCGCTCAAAAATTCATTAGCCAAGATATAAAAGATAACAAATAATGAATAAGGCATGACTCCAAGCATAGCAATCATCAAAGCATCAATTATAGCATGTATATGGCATGAATAGCATAAGTCAACTCATAGCATTGTTTGTTGTTTTATCATGAGGAGATAATCTGGCTAATCAAGATTTGGAGATGAATGATCAAGATCTGATATAATGCCCATCGGCGGAGTGATCAGATGAAATTAGCAGGAGTTGATTAAAAAGATTTGGAGATAAATAATCATCAGGAGATATGGGGGAGATGACAATCAAAATGCCCCTGGGTGGCATGTCATGAAAATATCGGGAGAGAATCAATAGATTGATAACAATGAGTGGAGGGAGGACTCATCCCGGGCTCTCGATCCTTGGAAAGCTGTTCCTGCAAAACACCATCAGAAAATACAATGCAATATTTTTGGATTTTGGAAATATGCAAATTTTTATGAGTTTTGAAATTGAAAATATTTGAATTTTTATGGAGATTTTGGAAATATTCAAATTTTTGTGGAATTTTGGAAATATTCAAATTTTGTCTAGATTTTGGAAATATTCAAATTTTTGGGGAGATTTGGAAATATTCAAATTTTTGTGGAATTTTGGAAATATTCAAATTTTTGTGGAGTTTTGGTTTAGACATTGTTAATGCAGCATCAAAGGGTTGTTTTGAACCACTGGCTAGGGGTCCTCGTTCCTTCCCCTTTTGCTAAAAAAAATGCCCAAAGCTGGGCGTGCATTGAAAGTGGCGTCCTATAACCGACCGCCCTTGATTAACGGTGCCCCTACCAAGGCCATACCCGAGAAACATTCGGTCTTGGAGGGAGAAGAGAAGAATAATTGGGGATAAACTTTGTGCAGGATGGGAGATATCGGGGTTTTGAATTCCTTCCAAGGTGTTAACCCTCAAAGAGGTAGTCTGTTGCGCTGGGGCTTTGTGCCTTTAATTTTTAGACCCTTGACATGCATACGACCAGGGTTTTCCCTGCGGGGACTTTGCCACTCTTGACATGCCATAATTCACAATTTTGTATCAAATTTCTGACTTGATTTTCATAATAGCCCTTGGCTAGATGTATAATGAAGTTCATATTGATTTGGGTCAAGACTGCCCCTATTTGAGACTCCTCTCGTATTGGGGATTACCGAGGTTGGTCATCTCATCCGTCAACCTCTTGCACCTGCATTCGGCCGAGTAAAGAAGAGAAAAAGACTTTCAGAAATTCATGGCATGGCCAAGGTAGGAACAGTGTTTAAACCAAAGGAGCCGGCTAAGGACGCCGTGAAGTGTGTGGGATGCCCAGCTGAGGGTTACTTTTAAACAAGCGGGGAGAGAATGTTGAATTCCCAATGCTGGGTTCTTATTAACCAAAGGTGCTGCAAAGCAAGTCTAAAGACTCTTTTTTTTCGAAATGATTCAATTAAAAGCCTAAGATAAAGGTTTAAAACACCATTCTTAATTTTGTTGAGAAGCACTTCCTTTTGAGAATCATGCGTGGAGAAATGGTGAGATGATATTATAAAAATGCTTACTTACGCCAATATTTTACCTTGCAACCTTTGTAGAAGCAGCTGCCGCGAGAGGAAGGGTTGATCATCATGGGATTCATTCTCTTTGGCAGATAAAAAGATTGTAAGCAAAAGATTTGGAAGTGGCTTAACAAGAAGGAGTGGTGCTCAGACCAGACTCAGACGAATAAGGAAGAAAGGAAAAGAGGCGAGGGCTAGAACTCCCTTGCTAAGGTGCGGAGACCCTGATCACATGAAACAGTCTACAAAAGAAGCGAAAAATTAGGAGGTGAAGTGAGGACTAAAGCCTCTAAAACAATGGGAGAAAGGGCAAATGCCCAAAGCAGTGGATGTGGAAGAAGTCGGGTCAGACCCGGAATCGGGAGGAATCAGAAGAAGAAATTGATAAATGGAGAGAGACAGATCCGGAGGTTCCGGAGGTGGAGAATCGTGAGAGGAGAAATCATCCGGAGGTTCCGGAGGAATGACAAAAGAAGGTACGTGATGGGGAAAAAGATGATGGAAAAGATGACGGAAAAGGAAGAAGAGAATAAAAGATATGAAGTCTCGGAGGAGCAAAAAGATGAATCGAAAGAAATATGGAAGGCCCGGATGTTCCGGAAGAATGAAATCAGGAGGGAGAAGATGGAAAGGGGCGTCGTGCCCGGTGAAAAGATAGAGAGAATCAGATGGAAAGTCCGGAAGTTCCGGAGGAATAGAGTGAAAAGGGGCGCGATGCCCGAGAGATAAGTCCGGAGGTTCCGGAGGAATAAAGTGAAAAGGGGCGCGATGCCCGAGAGAAAGGTCCGGAGGTTCCGGAGGAATAGAATCAGAAAGGGCGAGATGCCCAAAGAGGAGGGATAAAATTCCTGGAGGTTCCAGGGAGATAGCAGGAAAGGGGACGCGATGCCCCAAGGAGAGTGGATAAAAAGATGAAGATGAACAGGATGAGAAATGCGGAATATCCGGCGGTGCCGGAAGGCGAGGAAGATACGGGTTTGGAAACCCGGGAAGCAAGGGGTGCAAATGCATGCAAAATGATGGATGCGATGAATGCAAAGAATGGAATGAATGAAAGAATGAAAAATGCATGAAATTCGAAGAAGATGAAGAATGTGAAGGGTGAGAAGGTGAGATCCTCCTCCTAACCCTTGGAATGGCCCATGAAGAAAAGGTGATTAAAATGGATATGGATGAAGTTGAATGAACAAGAGTGGAAGAAATAGGGGACGACCCCTTAAGACAATTGCCCCTCCACGGCAGTGAAAGTGTGTAGCCAATTGGCCCAATAAGAGGAGCTCCAATAAGTGGCAACTCCCTTGGAAGGCAAAGATCAACAATGTGAGGGAGTTGGGGAGTTGGAACGGGAAGCATCGTGTTGCCCATTGATGGTATATATGGAAGGTTGAGCAAAATGGGCATTCGCCCCTTGTAAGGAGTAATGAATTCGGAATTCGGAAATTGGAACAAGGGGTGCCCTGCCCGGCCCTTAGACAGCATCAACGCCCGGCATGGCGGCGACTTGACTTCTTCGGCCGTGATTGGCACAATAACCCGGATTGGCATCCGGCAAATGAATTCTTGCATCTTGAATGGCACAGTCGTGGCCAAAGTCTTCTTGCTCGGCTCTTGCTTATCCTTGGCACAAATACTCGCAGAAGCACTCCCGTTCCGAGTAGTAAGGGGAGGTGAAGCGGAGGCGGAGGGCTTTGTGAGTGGTGGAGGTATAATGGAAAGTGTTGGCGTAAGTGGAGGCGGAGGTTCAAACACATCGAGTTTCTCCCTTTGCTTGGAAGCAGTTAGGGTTGGCTCGGGTGCAAAAAGGGGTGGATCCTGCTCAGGATTAGCCATGGGAAAGGGTAAAGGGTTAAATGGTGGAATAGGCAAAGTGGAGGGTTTTGAGGTTAAAGGCATAATGGAGGGTAATGGTGGGGAAATTGGGGAAGTGGAGGCCGAGGTGGAGACTAATGGCACAATGGGGGGAGGTGTAATTGGTGGAGGGTTAATGGGTGAAGGTTTGGTGCGTAGGAAATGCCGGACGGGGCGAGCGGTGTTAGGAGTAGGAGTGGGAATGGGAAGAGACTCAATAGGCGCCGACGCGGGCAATTGGAATATCAACCCATCGTCGTAACACCAACTAGTCTCAGAAATAGGGATTGAACTAGGAGTGGTTTCCTCCTGAGCAGGGGGTTCATCGAATGAAAATGGGGAAAGCGGAAAGTTAAGGAAACTCGGAAGGGGTTCCTGCGGAGCTTCATCATCATCGTATACTGCCTCGGATTCTTCGAATGCCGGCTCTTGATTGCTTGAACCGCCGACGTCGTAATCATCCCTCATGTCTTTCCATTCTCTCTCCATCTTTGTAATCTCGTCCAAAGCGGCATGGAGAGGATTGACTGGGGTAGGAGGAGCCGTGACCCTCTTTAATTGTTCCTCCATGGAAGCAATCTTATCAAAAATATTTTGCTGGAGGGGCGCAACATGAACAATAGAGGGTTGGCAGGGCATTGAAGGAGGGGCCGTATAAAAATGTCGTGGAGGGGAATTGATGGGATAACCCGTAGAAGAACCCGGACGGGCCGGATTGCAAGGAATATAAGGGCCTCGGGGCCATGATGTAGGAGGAATAGAAGGAGGCGGATGATGGGCCACCCGATTAGGAATATGAACGGAAGAGAGAAATGGGTGATGGGCCACCCGTGTAGAATTGGAGGGAGATGCATGAGATGTACCCTCAACGGCAGCCTTAAGGGCTTGGATCTGTTGAGGGGTAAGATGATCTAATGCATGCAAGATCTGGGAGACTTTCTCATCATTAGGACGAGACGGTCCTGTAGGAATAGTGGCTCGAACTTGAGTAGGGGGACCAAGAGGATGGACATTGCCCATGGGTTGGGCATGACCATAAGAATGAGGAAGTGGTCCCTTGAAAGAATGGTGAGAATGCTGATTAACATGTTGAAATTGAGGATATGAAGTGCTAGGTTGTGCATCCTCATGAATCGAATTGAACATGTTGTTTTGTTTATCAAAGTAAGCCATTATGCAATCAAAGTCCAAAATAATATGCAAAGAAGCACACAAGTTGGAATGGTTACCGTGATTTTGATTTGTTTAATCCTTGGTGAATTAATGAATTTTAATAAAGTTTGGAAAGATTCACACAAGGTGAGCCCTAGTTTCAATATGATTCACTTCAATGCCAACTAGGAACTCTTTCTCACCACGTATAGGCCAACTATATCGGGACTCCAAAAGGGTACAACCTGCCCGGCGTCCGTGAGGGAATCCACGGGTGCGGGGACTTACGGAGGCTTGGAAAAGGGATTTCCAGTCCAAAGAGACGGAATGCTCAATGGAGGGTCGTCCCGATTCCAAGAGGGTGTGTGGATCCTAATGAAGAGAGAGGAGGGCTCTCAAACCAATGCAAATATGAATGCAACAGGGGAAATCAGGCTAATCACAGCAAATGATCAATCAATAAAGATAAGCATGAATCATGATGAAAAATCACAGCCGGGAGGGCTCTGTAAACCCACAGTAAAAAACACGCCCTGGCAGGGGGCGCTACTAAACAAATACACGACGGTGTGACTGTCGTGAACCACGTTAGGGGCCAGGGGCAGGGTAAAACGCGCCTTAGAGTGAGGCGTTACCAATAAAAAGACGCCCTTTGAAGCGGGCGTCAAATAAAAAGACACGCCCTGATGAGGGGCGCTAATCAATTAAAAGACGCCCTGGAGCAGGGCGTGATTCACAGGCAGCAATATAAAGCGGGGAAGCCCGGCAGTAAGCTGGAAAACGCCCTGTCTGAAGGCGTAAAATATGAATAAGACGCCCTTGGTTAGGGCGTTAAATCAATAAGAACGCCTCTTCCAGAGGCGTGAATTAACTGTCTCCAGGAAACCTTCGCGGCCAGCAATAACAGAGAAAACACTCACAGAGCCAACAACATGCAATCAACAAATATGAATATCAAAAGGGCACGCGAGGGTGCCAAGGGGAAAGGGGTAATAAACAAAGAACACAAAAAAGTCCCACCGTGATCGCCAATTTGTAGATCGGATTTAAAATCCACTTTAATATATAAAATAAAATGTGATAAAGTGATAAAATGAGCACGAGGTGCTAATGAGAAAAACGTGATCACCAGAGACACGAGGTCTCAAAATATAATCAATAAGAACATGGGAGGAATGATCGTGAAAAATACCTCAAAAGATGCGGGGATGTGAGTGCTTCCTTTCTCTTCAAATCGGCCGGCCGATGAAGAGAGTTCTTGCTTTATTACCCTTGCAAGAAAAAGACAAACACCAATAAAAAATATGGATTAGAATATGGTGTGTAGCATCAAATTCTATATGTAAAGATGAGCATGTAAATTGTGCAAGAACACACCTTGTGGGTGTTGGCCCTTAAACCCCTATGCAAAGAGGGTGTGGGGAGAATATGATGAATGATGATATGAATATGTAAATAAAAATAAGGAGATGTGAAATATATAAAAGGTGTGTGCGAGAGTGCACTGTGGGGGAGACTTTCTCAACGTGGTTGAGAAGAACATGTGTATATGAACATGCATGCATGCATATGTGAACAAACCGGGAATGATAAAACCAAAGAAAGAATATTTAAAAGGAAGAAAGGCCTGTGCGTTGGCTTTAAATGCTCAATGGGGAGATGACTTCCAAAAGGGTGGAGAATGAACTGCAGAGAGGCCCCTCCTTCAGCCACAGCAACCTGCGGAGAAAAGAAGAGAAAAACAAAAGAAAAAGAAAAACAGAAGAAGGAGAAGACAAAACAAAAGAAAAAAATAATGGGGAAGAAGCCTCCGGAGTCCAACCCTTTAACAGAGGCGAAAAGCCTTATTAAATAGAATTGGATGAAGAGATAAGAGGGCAAGAGTCCAAAGGGGGAAAGATAAGAATGGGCAAGAGTCCAACCAAGGCAGGAGTCTAACGAAGCAAGGACTCTCTGGGGAAAGGGCTGCGAAGCCAGAAGCTGAAACACGCCTTAGGTCAGGGCGTCAATTGAAGAATTGACGACCACACCAGAGGGCGTTTCTCAAAAACACGCCCTGTACAAGGGCGTTTCTTTCAAAACCAATTTTAGAATGGAAAAACTCCCCATATTTGAAAAATGTAAAACACGCCTCAACCAAAGCCACGTTTTAAAAACACGCCCCTGGGAAGGGCGTTAATTTCAAGAGCTCAAATGGGGAAGTCGGTTAAACCAAAAGAATTAACGCCCTCAGGTGAGGTCGTCCTTTCTTGAAGAAACGCCCTAGCCCAAGTCGTGTTTTTATTAAAACACGCCCTTACCAAGGTCATGAATTTAGAAAATTCATAAAATAGATAAAATAGGGAGAAATAGATAGAATGGGAAAGACACGCCCCAGTCCAGGTCGTGTTTAAAAAAAACACGCCCCTATCCAGGGCGTTAATTCAGAAAATAGAGATAAATGCCCAAAAAATCCAAAAAATAGGAAAAAGGAGATAAATGGGGAAAAATAGGAGAAATTCAAGAAAAAGTGAGAAAACCACTCAAACAAGCTGATTTGAGGGTCAAATGGGGCATCGCAGAGCGATATGAAATATACTCAAAATAATGTCAGTTTTGGTGTGTCTACAATCCCGACATGGTCCGGTCTCGACCTAGCCTCGGGCCGACATCTTGATCAGACCAGGTTTGCTCCTCGTTCCGGACGCCCTCTGAGTCATCACTAAAGTTGCCGGGTGTTCGGCAAGCACTTGAACGGATTTGTCCCGGCTTTTCCCGTTGCGTTTCCATCATGGACCCGTGTCTGAATATGAAAAGGTCCATGAGTGACCGACATGACCAGCGGTTTGTGGTCTGAATACAACCCTCAGTGTGATCCATTCCTATCTTTTTCTTGCACAATTTGTATTATTCTTTTAGGCCGCGGGCCCCCTAATTTCGGCAATTAATCAAGGGTATTCCCTCGTATGGGGGATGTAAATGACGTCGTGACCTTTATGGCACGACGGGATTCGGTCCCGACACGAACCACACAATCGCCTGACGAAGTCAGATCGAGCGCACCATGGGCTCTTCGGAGCCTGAATAAATCGTCACTTCGGTAACTGGCACGCCCACGCACTTAATAGACAAAACCACCTGAACCAGCGAATTTAAGCGCGTCCACAGCGGCTCAGCCAACAGCCTCGGGTTCAAGAGCTTCGCGGTCGTCGGGGTCGCAAGAGAGGCCAGAGGAGGGCGAGGAGCGTTACCAGAGAGGGTGAGAATGCGCGATACGATGAGACAATTGCAGCGTTGCAGAGCTCTAGATGACCTCCCAGAGACCTCCCCCTTAGGAGAGGAGAGAGACGACCAAGAGGGTGGTGTGAGATTTAGCAAGTTGCTCGTACACCCGCTCTCTTCTCACGGTGAACATGACAGTTTATATAGACGTATGAATGGAACGACTTGCTCTCATGTGACAGGTTTGCCCTCCATGTGTTCCTTCTCTTCTACGCCTCATCTTTTCATGCCGTCGCCATGTGACGTGTTTAACAGAACTCCCCTGAGATAACGGATCGTGTCTCAGACCTATTGTGCATTTCTTTCGGGAGAATCCATCACAAATTTTAATGATGTGCTACCGAATTCAAAGATGCCAACCGCCCTTCTGTCCTCTTTCCATGTAGACGAGTCCACTCCCATATTCAAAGATATCGACTCCCATTGCCCTTTCTCATGTAGATGAGTCCACTCCCAAATTCAAAGAGGTCGACCTGCATCGTCCTTTCTCCATGTAGATGTCCTCATCTCAAATTTTTTTGAATCATGATGAACACAGGGAACCTAGACGTATAGGGTGTGAATCAACCAGCTACGCCCCCGATCTCGTTTATTTGAGTGAAAGATGGGTGCTTTGTTACAAGGCCCATTGCAAGAGGAAGTGGGATAGATCTGGATCATATCCCTTCAATCCTATAAATACTCCCCCCGCCTGCTTCACTTGAAAGCACGAAGTTGTGGAGACTGGTTAGAAGGGTGAAAAGTCGACAGGAGGGAGTAAGAGTTTCTCATCCTCTGAGATGGAGGGAGAGTCTAGTTTCAGGGTGGAGGGCGAGTCTTCCCGCTCCTTGAAGAGGAGCAGATCCAGTGGTAGTTCCAAGAGACTCTCCGATGTTGAAAGGCTGCTCAGTGAGAGGACCCAATCGGAGCTTGTAAACGAGCCAGTTCTTCCCTCTCATTCTTCATGATCCCTTTCTTCTTTTCTCATTCTTTTTCTATTTTTTTATATTTCAATGATGCACCCGCTCCTCACTTCCTGTGTAATCCACAGAGTATGACGAGGTCACACATCTCATGGGAATTAGTGGTGGCTGCCTATCGAGGCTTGCCCGACTTCCAGAAAGCCCGACTGGATGCGATGGGGCTTGGTGCATTCCTCCGGATCGAACCCATTAAGCTCGACCTCGCCCTCATCCAAGCATTGCGCGAGAGATGGGACCCAGAGAGTCGTGCCTTCTTGATGCCTTGGGGGCACATGGTGCCCAGTCTCGAAGACGTGGCCCGAATTACTGGCCTTAGAGTGGATGGCGAGGCGGTGACCGGGGTCACCTACCCCGATTATCGTGAAGTGGCTCAGAAGCTTCTTGGTCTGGAATTAAAGGACCAAAAGAACAGGTCAGTAGCCAAGGCGTCTATCATGGAGGCATTGGGGCTGACTGACACTCGTCACCGTGATAACGAGTCCTTGGAGGAATTCATGGAGAGAGCGGAAAGAGGGTCCCGCGCTGTGTATTGCGTGGATGCCAGTAGCCGGGAAAGGTCAAACACGGACTTGAGGATATTCCTCCTCTTCCTGCTGGGAAAGTTGCTGATGGGTTCCAAAGGAGACGATATCCATTGTCGTTTCCTAGAATTTTTGGTGGACCTAGAGAGGGTAGGGCAATATGCCTGGGGAGCCGCCGTGTTGGCGCATCTGTTCGCAAGTCTGTCCCAAGGGACAGATCGAGAGGTGACTGTGAGTGGCTTCATACCGTTTCTCCAGGTAATTATTTATTTATTTGTTAATGCAACTAATCTATTTCATGAAATGCTGATGACATGCGACGACACAGGTGTGGAGTTATTACTACATCCCAATGGGGCGAGCTCGACAGTGGCGTGTGGCTGTGGCACCACTAGCTCGGCGGTGGCAACCCATTATGAGCACAACCTCTCTATCTTACCAGCTGATGGTATTAAGGCGTGAGCTGCAAGAATTCCCCGCAGAGATGGTAGGACTCCATTTTTTTTGTCTTTTCTTTTGTCTCTCTTTTTTGATCCTTTTGAGTGATTAAGGAGATATACGCATGCCAACATAGGTGATCTGGAGGCCTTACTCGGGCTTGGTCGATGTTGACCAATCGTGGGTCATCACAGGTCGCCCTTGATTCGGTCGGGACCTTTGGGTCCACTGCCTGAATGAAATCGAGCCACTCCGACTACGATTGGTCATGAGGATTCTAGGGCTTGCCCAGGAATGGGGAGATATGACCGCACCACCCCGCGTCGGGAGGAAGACACGTGGGCCGGTAACCTGTGTTGACTGGCGGGTGCGCTTCCCCGAACAATATGAAGATTGGCAGCGGGGTGGCATGCTCGTGGAGTCGCACGCCCGAGATAGTGAAGATTATCTTCGTCTCTATAGGGCGATGTACGCAGAGCGACTTCATCCTGAGGGACTTGTGGAGGTGTATCTCCTTTCTCACTTTTTGATCATTTTTTTTCTATTTTTTTTCATCATTTTTTTAATGTAATGCTGACTCCTATGACATGGGTTTAGGATGCCCGTGATACCATGATAGTGAACTTGCAGGCTCGCTTGGCGGACACGGAGGAAGAGTTGGGTGACACCCGTGAGGCTTTACATGTCTCGGTGAGTATGTATGCAAATGCATATTCCTAATTATACCCCTAGGTTTTTGGTGTTTAGCCACTCATTGCCACTTCTTGCTATCATAGCACGCTCGGCTTGACGCAACCCTACCAGCAGTAGGGGCATAGGGTGCTTCTTCAAGTCTATGGATTCCTTCGTCGGAACTAGATTTGTTCCACGAGCAGCTTGCCCGTGTAACACAGCGCGCCGCGGAGGCAGAGTGAATGCTTTCCGCGCATGTGAAGGTTCCTCTTATCCGAGCTTCTCTGTTTACATCTCATCACACCCCTGAAATGACGGATATGGCAGGCCGAAGAGATGCAAGAGATGCTTGCTCGTACAGCACAAGGGGAGGCCAGGATAGCGGAGCTGGAGGAGGAATTGCAGCGTCGCTCAGATGACAATTTTTCTCGGGACGCCATGGAGCTGAGGATCACCCTTCAGCTGGAAAGGGATGACAGAGAGAGAGAGAACGTGCTGAGAGGGAAAAGGACAGGGAAAGAGAGAAGGCCAAAAGATCAGCCGAGAAAGAGGAGACGAGGGCCCTGGAGGCCCAACTATTTGAACTGAGGACCAGTCTCGGTCTCGCCGAGCAGTGGCTGAAGGATGGCGAGGAACGCTACCGAAGGGCACGAGAGCGTGGCTTTCGTGTTAGTAGCTCCTTTGCTGCCCCCGCAGATCGACGTCGGGGAGTGGAGATAGAAAGAGGACCACAAAGCGGTAGGACTACCGCTTTTCATGGTTGGATAGCACCTTCTAGAGTTTCATGTCAAGAAAGCGGCGAGATGAGTAATGTAGAGAAGGAGGGTGGAACCTAATGTAAGCTCTCTCTTGTTGTTTGTTTTTTTTCTTTTTGAATGGGAGTGGAATAAAATATTTTGTGCTTGGTTCTCTGCTTCTTTCTGATCTCTCGAATCCCTGCACATATCTAAGCAAACAAGTTAGTATTTTTGTTCTGACTTGCCCCTTGCTCAATAAGCAAACGAGGTTTTGAACTGTCCTTGATAACGAGTCAAGGGGCAAGCCTTTATTAACAAATGTAATGATAAAAGACAATGATGAATGTGGCACACAAACACACAGATGCAAGCGAAAATTTAAAATGAGATGTTGCATACAAATGCAATCATGCGAAATGTGATTTTTTTGTTTTTGTGTTTTTATTCTTTTTTTTGTTTTATTGTTTGTTTATATATTTTTTTATCTTTTACATTTCCATTTTTTTGTGCATATGCATTTTTCTGCTTTTTTTTGGATTTTTGGATTTGTTATTTTTTTGTTTATTTTTGTTTTTGCTAATGCATGATGACCACTTGATATAACATCTAACCTGCATGAGAACAAAGGTTTCTTACTAACCTCCCAGGTATCCTAAGTGCACATCTAAGTTGATTTGGGCCTCTAGACTCCTCGAATGATAATCCCGCCAGCTAAGACTTATCCTGATGACAATACCGTCATGCCATGCTTAGGCTCTCAGTTGCTTCCGACCACAGGGATTCACCCAAAAAGTGTTCAAGGTAAATGATTTGCCCGACCTGGGTCTATTTCCTCACAACTCTAGATGATATGTAATGGAACACCCTGGAACCCAAACGACCAACCGCGCGACGCTGACCCGGAATCAGACGCCGTCGCACCCAAAGGTGATGCGCTTGCATTGGTCTAAGCCCGAGGTTAGATAAGAAGACATCAAGATGGTAGATAAGGGTCTTAACTAGCCAGAAACACGGAGACTCCTTCACGACAACGGCTTTTGCTTTTCAAAAAAAATGGACAACCATATGTTTGTATTGAAATGAGGTTACAAGCTTTGGCAAGCTTCACCCTTCAGGAACTCCATTGAGCCTTCATCTTCAGGGGAAGAAGGAAGAATATTGGGGGCAAACCTCCTGAGAGGACTGGCAAAGCCGTTAACCCGGCGAGCCAATAGGGGCGCACTTAACTTCCCCTTTCGGGCAACTTCAGACCAAATCTCGAGCATTTACATCTCATGACCCCTTTGTATAGAATTTGACTTTCAGTCAAAGGGGTTTCATTTGTGGGATCAGGCACGGTTATGACCAGGCTTTTCACTTGACTTTGATTTTGTTCCTCTTTTCAGATTTTTTTTTGTTGACAGATTTTTGCAAGGGACATAGTATTTTGACATTATGGAATCCCTCGTGGATGCCTGCGGGGACACTGCCCTCTTCTCGTGCTCTGACCCATGCTCGAGGAATTGGGCCCTACTCTCACCCTAGGGTTGTGTTCGTGTTTCCCATGCTCAGCGTTTTAAGGGCGCCGGCTGTCTCATTCAGTCGAAAAGAGAAAGAATGAAGATTTAAGCATTCTAGAGACCTTCTGGGTGAGGCCTCACCATAAGCGATGCTACCGATCTTTTATAGAACACATGTGTACATGTATGTTGCCTTCTTTTGAGGGGGGCATAAGCCGAACTAGCCAGACATGGATCTCCACGGTTCTGGCAAACCAAGACCCGGAACCTACCAAGTCTTAATAGGCCTATCCCAACATGGAGGTTGAATGCAATGACTTAACTACATGGTAATCTCCATGCATTGGCATTTTGAATTTGCTATTTTTTTCTTCTTTTCATTTTTTTCTATTTTTTTGCTTTTGTTGTCGTATATATACATATTTTTGTTGTTTTCATTGTTTTCTATTTTTTTTGTTGTTTTTCATTTCATCATTTTGTTGACACTATGTACACCTATCTAAGGGTAGTACTTCTTAAGATAAAGCCCATTCCAAGGGTGGGATAACTCGATCCCCTCAGCATTGACTAGCCTGTAGGCGTTGCCAGGATGCACAGCCTGAACCACGTATGGTCCTTCCCAATTGGGTTGGAGTTTAGAACGCGGCCCACCAGGTTTTACAAAGATTCTTTTCACTATCATTTCACCGACTTGAAATTTCTTTTCAATGACCTTCTTTTGATAAAAACGTGTGAGTCTGTTCTGATATACACGTGCATGCTCGGCAGCGGCCAGCCGTTTCTCATCTAAGAGTTCCAATTGGGCAAGGAGCGAATCACGATGTTCGTCGAGGGGAAGCTCCTTGTCCAACTGTACCCTGAGAGAAGGAACCAAGATTTCATACGGAACTACCGCCTCCATCCCATAAGTAAGGGCGAACGGAGTTTGCCCAGTGGGAGTACGGATTGAAGTGCGATAGGCCCATAAAGCCTCAATCAGCTTTTCTGGGCAATCCGAGAACTTGTTTGACTCACAGGTCTTTTTTATGATTGTAATCAATGTTTTATTAGTGGCCTCTGCTTGGCCATTACCTTGTGGATAATAAGGTGATGAATGATGCAATGCAATTTTATACCTTTTGCAGAGGTCCTGAAGGTCCTGAGAAATGAATTGCGGCCCATTGTCGGTGATGATTGTGCTTGGAATGCCGAACTTGGCGATGATGTTCTTCATGATGAATTTGCAGACTGTTGATGCTTTAATTTCCACGTAAGCTTCGGCTTCGGCCCATTTGATGAAGTACTCCATTGCAGTAAGGATGAATGATTTTTGTTTAGTGAGGGAGTTAGGATTACCAAGAGGACCAATGACATCTAAAGCCCACATGGAGAAAGGCCATGGGGAGGACACTGGATGAAGTGAAGAAGATGGGGAATGAATTTTATCGGCGTGAAGTTGACACTTGACACACCTACGGACATAGACGGCACAATCCTCTTCCATGGTGGGCCAGTAAAAGCCTTGCCGAAGGATTTTCTTGGCAAGCATTTGGCTATTCACATGGCCACCGCACACACCAGAGTGTGCTTCCTCGACGCATTTCCAGACCTCCTCTTCATCGAGACATCTTAGAAGAACACCAGTAAGACTTCTCTTGTACAACACTCCTCCGACCAACATGTATCTCTGTGCCACTCTCCTTATGGCTTTCCTATCTTCCGATGTAGCTTCTCCAGGGTAGGACTGATCTTTGCAATACTTGGCAATTTCGTAAAACCATGGCTTTTCTTCATCAGCCAATTCTTCTTCTAATTCTGCCAACATGATTTCCCTCTTCTCAAGGATTTCTTCCTGTAGGGCCTTTCTTGCTATCCTGTCCTTGATATCTACGTAGGAAGCGTCATCAACTGCAGGGGCGTGACGCTTGTAGATGGAAATGGACTCAAACCATCTTCCTAGAGGGAACCTTAAAGATGATGCCAACGAGGCGAGGGCATCGTCCAGAATATTCTGATGACGAGGGACATGGACAAAGCTCAACTTGGTGAACAGTTTGGCAAAGGCAGCAGTGAGTTCTTGGTACGGCTTGAGTTTGGGATCGCGAGTGCGATATTTGGTGAGCACCTGGCGAAGAATGAGTTGACTATCACCTACGACTCGTAATTCAGTGATACGAAAAGAATGAGCGAGTTCCAGGCCAGCTAGAAGAGCTTCATATTCAGCTATATTGTTGGTAACTGGGAATTTGAGCTGGTATGCCAGTGGGAATGTAAGGCCTTCAGGCGACAGGATCGGCAACGCCGATTCCTTTCCCTTGGGAATTCAGAGCTCCATCAAAATGTAACGTCCACATGTAATCATCTGATTGGTTGATGGACATTAGTTCCTCATCTGGAAACTCTGATTGGACAGGATCGAATTTGGTGAGAGGATGGTGAGCGAGATGCTCAGCTATGGCATACCCCTTGATCGCCTTTTGCTGAATGTAGGTGATGTCAAACTGAGAAAGAAAGCTTTGCCATCGTGCTAATCTATCCGTAAGGATAGATTTTTCTAGAAGGAACTTGATAGGGTTCATTCGGGCAATCAGATGGACTTCATGAGCTAGAAAGTAATGTTTCAACTTCTGCACTACCCAGACAAGGGCGGCACAAGTTTTCTCCATAGCCGTGTACTTCTGCTCACAGGGGTTGAGGAGTTTGGACAAGTAATAGGTCGCCCTTTCCTTGCCCGCTTCATCGGCTTGTTCTAGGACAGCGCCCACGGAGTCGTCCAGGACTGAGATGTAAAGGATTAAAGATTTACCTGGCGTGGGTGGAATTAGGACGGGTGGATTGGCCAGATATTCCTTCAATCCTTCAAAAGCTTTTTGGCATTTAGAATTCCAAAGGAATTCAACTCCTGACTTAGTCAACTCGTAGAAAGGTTTGCACCTTTGCGAGTGCTAGGACACAAATCGATGAATGAATTGTAACCTTCCGATTAACCCTCGAACTTCTCTTAGGTTTTTCAGAGGTGGCATATCCCTAATTGCTTTAGCTTTGTTGGGATCTATTTCAATACCCCTCTTACTCACAATGAAACTAAGCAATTTGCCCGACGAGACACCAAATACGCACTTTTTTGGATTCATTTTCAAATTGAACTCCCTCGATCTTTGCAGCACCTTAGTTAGAACTCTTGAGTGTTCTGCCCTAGTGCTGGATTTCACCAGTAAATCATCTACATACACCTCTAAATACACATGCATCATGTCATGAAATATTGCCATCATAGCCCTTTGATAAGTAGCTCCAGCATTCTTCAAACCAAATGGCATGACCAAATAGCAATAAGTTCCCCAAGGTGTGGTAAATGATGTCTTCTCCTGATCCTCTTCCGCCAAACGGATCTGATTATACCCTGAAAATCCATCTATAAACGAGAGAGTTTCATAGCCTGCTGTATTATCAACCAACACGTCGATGTGAGGCAAGGGGAAATCATCTTTTGGACACGCGCGGTTAAGGTCCCGAAAATCGATACAGATTCTCACCTTTCCATCCTTTTTCATGACCGAGACAATGTTTGCCACCCATTCAGGATATAGGATGACTCTAATAAACCTGGCTTTGTGGAGCTTATCGACCTCCTCCTTCATCTTCAAAGCCATCTGGGGGTGGAAACGTCTTAACCTCTGCTTTACCGAGACAGACCCTGGTTTTAGCGTTAGGCGGTGTTCGACCAGGGTGGAATCCAATCCCGGCATATCCTCGTAGCTCCATGCGAACGTGTCCCTATACTCCTTGAGAACCTCGATCAATTCCTCTTCTTCAGATGGCGGCAAATTATTGCTTATGAGGACGATCCTAGGGTCTTCCTCGGTCCCCAGGTTGATTTCTTTGGTGGGTTCTTCTATAGCGGCTGATGGTTCGTCAAACCTCCTCATTCCGCTGGCATAAGCATCAGCCGCGTCCTCATATTCTTCGTCCCCTTCTCCAATAGGGTACTCTTCATCTGTGAGCTCATAGACTCCATACCCCTCATCAATTGTGCAATCCTCCTTGCATTCTAACTCTGACAGTTGGATGGGATTTTCTAGCAATTGAGGAATGGCTAGAAAGGCTTGACACTTATTGGCTAAATCTAGAAGAAATCGACGAGGAATTTGCCTACCCTTGGATTTTCTTCTAGGCACTACCCTTGACTCATTATTCCTAACCTGACTGACTTGTTCTACGGACGAAGAAGAAGTTGAAGAATGTACAGGAAAAGACCCCTCGGTGGAGGGGTAAAGAAGGTCACTCAGGGGACCTTGAATGAGTGGGCCGTAAGTCGGGGCGCACTCGTGAGAGATGTAGGAGGTCTCCTCAAAGGAAATGCACTGTTGAGGAGTTCAAAAATTGACGTTTTTTTTTTCATTTTCATTTTCAATTACAAGACAATTGAAAGAACTTGGGGAATAAGAGGAGGGGACTATAGCTAAGGGGTTGTAAGGCTCGTTGAGCAGATCATGGTTGAAAGTCTGGCGCAGGCTGAGAAACCTGCGCAAGAATGTGAGTAGAGAAGGGGACCTAGGAATATCATCAGACAAACGTCTAGCCCAAGAAAGAGTCAGCAGCAACGGCTGAGGAGAATGATTAGATAGAATGACGGAAAGCAATCCGTCAGTGGCAACGTCCTCTTGGCGAGGAAAACTTGGAATTTCAGCAATGTCAACAACCCTTTTGGCACCTCGGAGATCAAAAGCGGCTCCTCCAAGTCCGGAGGTGAGAACATCTGCTGTAGTGCAATGGAAATATCATGTATATCAAACCACTTGTTCCACTCGCAGTCCGGGTCATCGTGCTTCCCCTTCTTTGTAGCCCTCGAGCAACTTTCGGCTAAGTAGGCAATCCGAACTTCCCCATGTGATTCTTGCGGCTGATCCCCCAACTGTATAACCGGCCCTTTTATGAAATGAGAGTACAAGGTCCATGTAAGAGGTTCTCCATCTTCCTCAATCGGGCCTTCAAAATCTAAGCCAGCTCTTAGGATTACCCCGGCCTTCCCTACCGGTCTCAGCCTTCCTTGTAATTGTGCTCCTAGACCTTTGCCTTGATGGTAACCTAAGTTATTCATGATCTCCCATCCCTTGGAGTGGGAAGGGGAACGTGGCGTCGGCCCGAGAAGTGGCTTTCTTTGCGTTGGTAAAGGGCGGCTAGGGTCACACACATCCAACAGGGAAAGGATAGGCCTATGGGTCGGCCAAACAGAGGGCAATGAAGTGTTAATAGCATCCACCGTGGGGAGCAGGGGCATGCTAAACACCTTGATGATCCGTCCTTTGTACGGGAATTTTAAGCATTGGTGGTTGGTGGAAGGGACGGCATTCAGCGTCTCTATATAAGGACGACCCAATATGCCCTTGAACGTGGGGTCCATGTCGAGGATGTGAAACTCCGTAAGAACAGCAACAGGACCCACTTCTACATTAAGGGTAATCCTTCCCTGCGGAGGCCTCTTGCTATTATCATATGCGGTGACTGTGATAGCCGATGGCCTTATCTGTTCTAAATCAACCCCACATAGCAAGAGAGTGTTCATGGAGATCACGTTGATTGAGGCACCCGTGTCCACTAGGCACGGGTTTACGGGCACCCCGTTGATCTTCACTATAATGCACAAAGCATATTTCCCCAGCTTCCTGGGGGGCAAGCTCGTGGTCTTGGAATGTGATGGCCGGTTGCGTGCTTGTCGGTGTCAGCACCGACGATATCTTCTCTACCGAGAGATCCTCGTTCACCATGACCATTTGGAGATACTTCATTAGTGCCTCTTGATGGGACGTGGACCTCTTAATCAATTCCAAGATGGAGATTCGGGCAGGCGTCTTGTCCAGATGTTTTAGAAGATCATATTGTGTCTCGGGGATGGATTCCTCTAACTGCTCTTCAGTTCCTTTCTCTTGTTGGGACTGTTCTGGACTCTGACCGTTCTGGGGAAAAACTCGGTGGAAGATCCTTCCACTTCGGAGCACCATGGCTTGTTGCTTTGGTTGCACCTTGACGGGGTTAGGTATGGGTTTTATCAGAGGTTTAAGTGGGGGAGGGATGGTCGGCGGAGCGGAGGTGATGACAGGTGTAGGGATCCTGATGAGGGGTTTGTTTGGGAGAGATGGAGGCGTAGTGGATGGCACCTGGGATGGATGGTGGATGATGAGAGGTTTCGAGGGTAGGGGTGAAGGAGTGGCGGAGGTGGATGGGGCCTTGGATGGGCGAGGCAAAATTAGGGGCTTTGAGGGTGTAGGTAGAGGTGTGGTGGAGGGCTGGACCGGGAGGGAACTGGCGACGGGGGAGCGGATAAGAGGGTGTGATGACTGTGGGACAAAAGGAGGTCCACTCGGGGGTTGTGGCGTGGTTCGAGCAGAAAGAGGTGCCGACCGGATGAAGCGAGGGGGTTGGCTAGGAACGTGATTGGCAACAAGAACGGAGGTGCCCTCCGCGTGCCAACCTTGCCCTCTTCCGATTTCTGGGAAGGAAGAGATGGGGTTGACTTGCTGATTGGGTCGTTGGTGCTCCGGGAGTGGGTTTTGAACAATGCCCATGTTCGGTTGTTGCTGTGGGACCTGCTAAGGTTGTTCTTGTTGTTGTTGTAATTGCGGTCTGGGGGGAGGTCTCCTTGCCTTCAAAGCGGCGACAACTCTCCTCATTTCATCCCAATCAATTAAGTGTCCATCATTCATATCATAAATGTAGTCCTTAAAATCAAAGCAGTTCTCCACTGTATGGCCCGCCTGCCTATGGTAAACACAATATCTGGACGTGTCAACGTTTAGTGGCCATATGGGTCTTTCTTTAGGCAAGACGAGTGAATTAACAGCAATGAGAGCATTAAAGATGTCCGGTAGTGATTCCGACAATGGTGGGTAGTGAGCTCTCTTCGGGCCAATCAGCCTTCTCTGTTGTTGTGGGGGGCCGTAGTTCCCCGGGGGTGGAACATGATGGTACTGAGCGGGTGGCGGTTGTTGTTGTTGGGGATGGAAGGGTCGTGCCACATTGTTCTGATAGAAGTTGTTTTGTAGGGGAGGACGATAGGGTTACTGACCCTGTTGGTTCTGATGGAAGGGGAGTGGTAGGGCTTGTGGAGGCCTGGGGTCGGCTTGCTGGTTGGGATTGCCAACCGCACTCACCTGCTCATTTGTCACTACCCCTTCTGTCACCCCACCTTGGACACCAGTGCCCGGCTTCCTAAACACCCTCGGCTTTGGTGTCTCGAACATATGCATGAGAGGGGAATCTTTCAGTTGTGTTTGGACATACCGAGCCCTCTCGTACAGTTCCTCCATGGTGTTGAGCTTGTTCATTGCCAGGATATGCCTAAACTGGGGGGTAGCATTTGATATAATCATCTTCACCTGCTCTGGCTTTGAGATGGTATCCTTTATCCTCTCTGCCAGAGACCTCCATCTATCGGCATACTGGATGAAATCTTCGTCCGACTTCATTTTTTCGGCGACCAGGTCGGTGATAGAAAGAGACGGGCCAACCCGATCCCGGTATCTCTGTAGGAACTTCCTCTGAACCACGTCGAAGTCCTCGGCCTCACTCGGCTCTAGGGCGTAGAACCATTCCAGCGCAGGGCCATCTAATGATCTCCTAAAGAGGTATGCCAGGGATCTTTTATCATTCTGCCAGAACGAGGACTCATACATGAAGTCCTTCAGATGGGTAAAGGGGTTGCCAGTGCCATTGTACCTACGGTACATGGGCATCTCAGAAGGGGGAAGGCGAAACATTGGTAGGACAGGCAGAGCAACTTCAGGGGTGGAATTTACATCCACCATTTTCTGTAAGTTTCGGAATTGCTCATCCATCTTGTTCAGCTTGTTCAAGAGGGACTGGGTGAACGGGTCAATTGGTGAAGGTGGCGCTTGCCACAGAGAAGGGGTAGGCCTCCCGGAGGCCTGAGAAGGAAACCCAGGACAGGGAGGGTATTGGGGTCTACTAGTGGATAGGCCCAGTTGGATTGGTGTTTGAAGGGCGGCTGGCGCCGGAGATTGGGAGGGGAATCGGAAGGAGGGAGGTTGTTGATTTGCCTGCCCGAAGAGTGAGGGGGAGGGAATGGCCTGTACAGATGTGGACACCGAAAATTGCACACCCACGATATCCCACTCAGCCCAGCATCAACAACAGCATCGAGTGAAGAAGCCCGGGAGAGACTGATCATTTAGATTCCCCGAAGATGAACACTGCCGTGAAGCCGTCTCCAGGAGTCACGACAGTGAAGAGGAATCAACCACCGAGAGACCCACGAGTCACGGGCCTCGAAGAGATTAAACGGGCTGCAACCCACGGCCCAAAACTGTCCATGTTAGCCTCAGCGGCACACCCCCAGGGGTGTTCAGCGGCACACCCCCAGGGGTGTTCAGCGGCACGCCCCCATGGGGCTTCAGCGGCACCCCCCCCTTGGGGGGGTCTTCAGCGGTACACCCCCCTTGGGGGGGGTCTTCGGCGGCACGCCCCCATGGGGCTTCAGCGGCACACCCCCCTTGGGGGGGTCTTCAGCGGTACACCCCCCTTGGGGGGGTCTTCAGCAGTACACCCCCCTTGGGGGGTCTTCAGCGGCACGCCCCCATGGGGCTTCAGCGGCACACCCCCTTGGGGGGGGGGGGTCTTCAACGGCACGCAGTTTGCCCCCTTCAACGGTACGTTTGGGCAACTACCAGCGGCACGACTTTTGCCCTTTACCGCGGCACGCTTGTTCAGCTCGCCACCGGCACAACGCGAGGGCTTTTTCAACGGCCAAATGATGTGCTGCCCATGCCCTACGCATCTTCGGCGCGCAGTGGTCGGTCCGAGGTGTCAGCCACGGATTGGGCCACGCAGGTTACTCCCCTGACAGCCAGGATAGGGGAAGTCAAACCCCATCATGATCGGCTACTTCCTGCCTCCGACTGCCGTGCTCAAAGGCTCCCGCCGCTGTGAGTATAAAGGAGGTCCGCTTCGACAAAAAAAGAGGAGAGAGCAGAAGGAAGAAGAGAAGGAGAGGCTGGAGAAGAAGACATACACATACAGAGGAAGAGACAAGGCCAGAGAGGCTAAAGCCACAGGCAAGAGAGGAAGAGAAGAGAGAAGGGAAGAAGAAGAGCTCCGGTGTGAGGTTCCTCCGACGACGACCGGGCAGAAGAGAGAGTAAGAGAAGGGGGGGAGAGCTGAATGTAGTCCGGGGGCTTTCCTTGTTTTGTTTTCTCTTCCCTTTTCTTTTGTCCCCGAGTTTTCTTTCTCACCCGTGGCTTTGGCACGGGCGTGCTTGGCAATGTATATGGATGGCTACGGCCCCTTGCTCCCCATGAATGAAAATCACCCTCCTTGGGTTTCTCTGTTATCTTTGTTGGTTTACGCCAGTTTTCACGGTGTGTGACATGTTGTCCGTTTTCCCTCCATCTCTCTATTTCTCCGGTGCTTTTGGGGTCTCCATGTCAATACGATCGCTCCCGTATGATCCTTGGCCTTTCGGGTTCTTTGCCCTCCCCTATGGCCAGTAGCTATGCCGACCTGCCCGAGGGGAGGAAAACCCTCCTTCTCTCCTAGAACACCTAGCCGCCAGCAGTCTATCCCTGGGCTTTCCTCTACCGGTACGCACCTCTTGGCCCTCAGCGGCACACCCCGTTGGCCCTTGGCCGGTACACCCTTTTGGCCCTCAGCTGCATACCTTTTAGGCCCTCAGCGGCACACTTTCTGGCCCCCAGCGGTACACCCTTAGCCGCCAACCCCCAGCCCATTCTATCTAGTATTAGAGGTCTTCCGTTCATGATTTTCCCCGTGTTTTCCGAGGTTTTATAACGGTGTTGCTGCCTCCGGGTGCCCACCTCCAGTTGTCGGGTTCCGCCACTCCGTGTGGGCGCGTTCCCTTTATCTCCCTTACGCCCGGGTCAAGGGGAGATGCTGCCGAATTTTTGTCAGAAAATGATAAATATATTAAAAGGGCACAAGGAAGCAACAAACGCATGAACGATTAATGGTGGAGCCTTCCAATCAATTAAGCCGCTCCCGGCACCATGACGAGAACCGGACTAATTGACAACCCGGCAGCCCGAACATCCGATCTGTGAGAAGAAGCCGAACAGAACAAAACAAGGAAAGAGAGGAAATTTACATAAGACTGAATGGAAAATCAACAAACGAAGAAAAGAAAAGTCTTAAAACAAGTAACAGAAGAGCGGGCCTTCACCTCCACCCTTGTTCCAGCCTTCATCGTTACCCTCCGTTTCTACCCTTCACCGGTACACCCCTCCTAACCCCCAGCGGTACGCCCTTCCCAACCTCCAACGGCACACTCCAGAGAGCCTTCAGTGGTACACCCTGCCCATCTTCAACGGCACACTCTAACGGCCCTTCAACGACACAACCTCCTGGCCCTTTCAGCGGCACACTCCTTCCCATTGCCTCTCCCTCTTCGCCGGTACACCCTCATCCACTGTCTCAGTGGAACCCAATGTATAGACTTGGCAGATTGACGCACAAATACAGCAACAGGCAATGTATAGACTTCGAGCTGCAGCCAAGGGACAATGTATAGACTTCGTGTTGCAGCGTACAGACTTTGGGTTGACCAATGTATAGACTTCATGCTGTAACGTACAGACTTTGTGCTGCAGCGTACAGACTTTGGGCCAGCCAATGTATAGACTTCATGCTGCAACGTACAGACTTTGTGCTGCAGCGTACAGACTTTGGGTCAGCCAATGTATAGACTTCATGCTGCAACGTACAGACTTTGTGCTGCAGCGTACAGACTTTGGGCCAGCCAATGTATAGACTTCATGCTGCGACGTACAGACTTTGTGCTGCAGTGTACAGACTTTGGGCCAGCCAATGTATAAACTTCATGCGGCGACGTGCAGACTTTGTGCTGCGACGTACAGACTTTGGGATGGGCGATGTACAAACTTCATGTTAGTATGTGCAGATTTCATACTGCAATGCACAGACTTTGTGCCGCAGTGTATAGACTTCGTGGCCAATGTACAGACTTCATGTCGCAACGTGCAGACTTTGAGCTGGAATGTACAGACTTTAAGATGTAATGTATAGACTTTGAGCAGCCAATGTACAGACTTTGAGCGGCAGTCAATAGGCAATGTATGGACTTTGAGCTGAAGGATGTACAGACTCTGGCCTGGCCGATGTACAGACTTTGGGATGGCCGATGTACGGACTCTGAGCTGCAATGTATAGACTCTGAGCTGCAGCCGATGAACAATGTATAGACTTTGAGTTGCCTAGTGTGCAGACTTTGAACTGCAGCCAAAGGGCAATGTATAGACTTTGAATTGGCCAACGTACAGACTTTAGGCAGCCAATGTATAGACTTCGAGCTGCAGTCAATAGGCAACGTACATACTTTGAGCTGAAGGATGTATAGACTTGATATGATGGTTGAATAGACAATGTACAAACTTTGGGGTTGATGAATGTACAGACTTTATGTTATCCTCCCTTTTCTTCGCCGATGCACTCTCCAGGCTCCCCCCCCCCAGCGGTACACTGCCTTGAAGCTTCCACCGGTACACCCTCCTTAAGCCCTTCAGCGGCACACAGCTCTAGCCCTTCGCCGGCACACCTCCGCCCTCCTTCGCCGGTACACCACCTTTGGCCCTTCAGCGGCACCCATCCCCAGCCCTTCGCCGGTACACTCTTCTACCCACCTTCCTTCAGCGGTGCACCTTTTTTTTAGCCCCTCTTTCAACCCACCAAGGGTCAACTCTCCCAAAAAAAAAATATAATAAATATATATATATATATAATACATGAATACACATATATATACACATATAGGCATCTAATGGCAGCACCGACAAACTAATAAAAGTCATGATGAATAAATAAACCTGAATATATCCGTATAAAAAAATGATGATGAATGAAATGAGTGGCAATAATAATAATAATAATAAAAGGGGGGCAATAATAGCAGTGAGCAAGACGAGGGAGATCACCCGGAACAGATGTGGAAAAAGGAACAAGCAACGGGGTGATAAGAACAATAATGATAAAACATTGTAAGGTATTAATAATTCTACATTGCAGCCCCCTCTCTTCGTGACTCGACGTAGAAGGAACAGTGATGCCGCCCTCTCAGGTCGGGCCCGAGTCTTGGGAATCATTCTGATATGGCCAGGCCCCGACCTGGTCTCGGGCCGACATTCCAATCAAGACCGGATTCGTTTCTCGCTCCGGATCCCTTTTGAGCCATCATTAAAATCGCCGTGTATGCGGCAGACATTTGGACGGATTCGCCCCGGTTTTCCGTCGCGTTTCCATCACGGACCCGTGTCCGAATATGAAAAGGTCCGTGAGTGACTGACATGGCCAGTGGCTCCCATCCTAATGCGTACTTTGGTGTGATTTTCTCCTGTCTCTTTCTCGCGCAATTAGTATTATTCTTTTCGGCCGCAGGACCCTAATTTCGGCAATTAATCAAGGGTATTCCCTCGTATGGGGGATGTAAATGACGTCGTGACCTTTACGGCACGACGGGATCTGATCCCGACACGAACCACACAATCGTCTGACGAAGTCAGGTCGAGCACACCGCGGGCTCCTCGGAGCCCGAATAAATTGTCACTTCGGTGACTGGCACGCCCACGGACTTAATAAACCAACCAACGTCCCGACGAGGATCCGTCGAGCGAAAAGTGCATCCACAAGCCTGGCACGCCCGGTGGGACCCTTCCACCCTTCATCTCTTTGCCAGAATTAGGGGCCCTGCGGCCCCCTTCTGGTGATACTAATTGCGTCACTTTCTCAAATACAGGAAAATCGCATCATGGTGCCGACGATGGCTGTCACTTGCGGCCCCCAAGTCGTCGAGAACCATGTCCGAGGCGGCTACCTGGCGGTCCCCCTCAACTTAGGGAGCTTCCCTCCCACTGTGGGCTTCCCCAACTTCTTGGGGGTGGCCTTTGCCAACATCCTCGAGGTGAAGGTGCCTGAGGAGTCCCATATCAACGCTCCCGCTCCGGGGGCCACTGAAGCTGCCACCGGCCGAGTTGTGGCCAAGAACAACAATGGCGTCCTAGCAACGACGCTAAGCTGCAACGTGCACCACGTGCACCAAACCACCGGCCCGTCCCACCAAGGGTCGGCATCCTACCGAAGAAGGCTCCGGAGGAGCAGCGCCGGCGCCAGCTCTGGACGCCGCACCTCCAACTCTAGAAAGACTATGACTGTCGGGGCCCTCCGAGTCCGCCTGGATGGGCAGAGGTCCTGGGTGACACCGGACCGTGTCGTCCCGACTGTCCCAGTCCACAACTCCTTTCAAGGACTGGAGAATTTGAAGGGGAGGGTGACGCCCGCTGCCGTGGCCGCATCGCCGAAGGCTGCGCCGGTTCATAGGCTGGCCAAACTGAAACAGGTCTGGGTCCCCAAGGAGGCCCGACCCATTGCACCCGCCCAGGCGGGGCCTAGCACTTTCCGCCCGAGGAGGGCCAGAAGAAATGAAAGGGTCGAGTTCACGACCCCGGCTTGCCGACCAGCACCCGTCACCCCGGTGCTGCCCGAGAAAGCTCACCGCCGTCACCGCGGGCGCCGACACAACGCCGCCCGCCCGGCACCCAGGGCCTACTCCCCTCCTGACGCTATCATCGACATGCAACCGCAGGCTGCTCTCCCTGACCAAGAGTGGGAAGGGATCGAGCAGGCTATGAGGAATTACCTCCGAGGCCCGGGTAGCAGCCCCGCCGGCCGCCAGAGACTGCTGGGGGCAATGGCCTCCGCTTTCCAGGAAGAAGGAGCCCGGCCCACGTCTAGCGTAGAATCGAGAAACCGCTCGGAGGAGCTGCGCCAGTCCCCTGTTCGGGAGGAAGCGCCGCCCCGACGATCGGTCTTCGATAGGCTGGTGTTCCCGGGGAAATCGTCCAGGAAGGCGACTAATAGAAACAAAAGATGGCACACCTTCACCTGTAATATGGCAGGAGTTCACGGTCGGTATGGGGCCTTGCCTGCCGACCAGGAAGAAATGGCCAGACTTGCCGCTAGGCCGGGACCCCTTACTAGAAGAGGGAGAGCGGCAGGCGGCGCGACACCCACTGGCGCCGAAGGGACTTTACCTGAAGAGCCCCTTGCGGCCCTCACGGCCAATGTGGTCACCATCGGTGACACGAGCGGCGGACCCTCTACATCATCTGAGGACGCCCCGGCCGAAGAAATAGGGGGCATGCCCAGTCTCCCCATAGCCGATCCTGCAATGCTGCTCATGATGCAGCAGTTCCAGCAAGAAATTGAGTCACTTAAAAAGCAATTGAATGAACGGAACACACCGCCCCCGATGTCCTGGCAGACCGAGGTTTTACCCGAAGCGCCTAGGGACAGGGGGCAATTTTCAGAAGCATCCCTTCCAGCAGCCCTCAACCCTCTCGGGGACACGTCCCTGCAGCAGGCACACTGCACCGCACTGGCCCCGCCACATGCCTCACTTTCCCAAGGGTCCCTCATGGCCCCCCAGGCGACCGTACTGGCCACCCCGAGCACGCAGCCCGCCCATTTTTATCCGAGTCCGATCGACCTGGCAACAGTTAGCCGGTTGATGCTGGAACAGATGATAGACATGAAACTGGCCGAGAGAGGTGACGGGGATCAGACGCCGTTCGACGTCTACCGGGTGCCCTACCCGGCTCACCATGCTGCGAAGAAGTTGCCGGTCGGCGTCACCAAGCCACCCAAGTTCGAAAAGTTCAACGGGCAAGGGTCCCCCAGGGAGCACATTGCTTATTATGTGAACGTCATGGGGGACTTGGCTGCTGATGAGGCCTACCTCCTGAAGTTCTTCGGCTCGACACTCACCGGGCTTGCCTTTGAGTGGTACTCCGGCCTGCCACCCGGGTCTGTCGCCGACTGGCCCGACATGCAAAAGAAGTTCAAAGAAAGATTCTATGTTGCAGAACGGGAGGTCACCGTGGCAGAACTTTACGCCACAAGACAGAAGAATGACGAGTCGGCCCTCGACTATATTAAGAGATGGAGGAACCTCAGCATGAGGTGCAGGCGTCCCCCACACCAGGAGGATGCGGTGCAGATATGCAAACAGAACTTGAAAAAGGAGATCCTGGAAAGGATGATTGGCACCGAGGTCAAGGCATTTGACCGCCTGAACAATGTGGTAGCAGAGATCGAGGCATTTTTGGCCCGATACTCCTCCACCTCGGCCATGTCAAGCCAAAGAGCCAGGCAGGCCGAGAAGAAGCCAGCTCCCCCTGAGGTGCACACATTAGATTTCCAGGCTTTGAAAAATAGAAAGAGAAAGCCAAGGGGGCTACCGACCTTCCTCCGCCCAGAACCACAGAACGGCGGGAGGGCCCCTCACTAAGGGAGAAGATGAGAAATAAGCTGTATTCCTTCGCCCGGGACAAGTCTAAGCTCCTGTTCGAATGGGCAACCAGCTACAACAAAATTACACTCCCGGAGCCGAAAAGGCCAGGCGACCTAAAGAAAAAGGATGACCCGCGCTTCTGCCCGTACCACCGAGTGCTCGGGCATACCATTGAAGACTGCTATGTCTTCAAGGATGTTATTGAGTCCTTAATCAAGAATGGGGAGCTGGACATGGGGGAGCATAGAGTAGACCCCCCGCAACCGCATGAGTTGCCCAGCATAACCTCCACTGTCAACAAGGTCTCACTATACCAGGAGTTGCCTGAGGAATGGGCGGAGGCCTGCGCCCGCGCCACATATGAGACCTTCATCACGACCCCGGCTCAGGATCAAGGAGGTTGGCAGACTGCAACTAGAAAGAATAGAAGAGCACACGTCCCTCGATCCAGCCCCGGAGTCATCTGAGGGATGTGACACCCCTGCCTGCACCGCCCCCGGCAAGCCCAATTCGCCACGACACGGCCCCTCGGCTGGTCATGAGGCGGCCCACTCATAACAAAAAGAGCTCTATCCCGCTGCGGATGCGTCAGAAGACCAGTCCGGCGGTCCAAAGACTCCAGGCTATTATTGATGGGCTCGAAGATTATGAGCAGCCCGAAATCTAGCCCGTGGAGCTGAAGGAGTATGTCCCATGGGAGGAGTTCAATCACTCGAACTGGCTCCAGGGACAGAAGCTGAAGCAGAGAAAGAGCCTCCCCTATGGGCTGAACCTCCCCAAGAGCAGCCATCCGCCGCAGCAGGAAAGAAGAAGAAGAAGAGAAGACCCAGGGAGAAGAAGAAGAGGGAGGTCGTCGTCGCCTGCAACACCCTCTCGGCTTTATTCGACACTGCCCTTTCCCTGGAGGAAACAGAAGAAGAGCCACCCCATGAGCCACCAGAGGTGAATCAAGATGAAGTCTCCACTTCCCAACATGCCACCAGGTCGGGAAGGAAGTGGGGGCGCCCTCCTCAGGATAACCTCAACATCATGCTCAAGGGGGAACAACCATACCAGGTTCCCGACCCTAAGGTCCGAGGCACCGAGATCCCTCCTCCGGCAGGTCTCTATCCCGTAGGGGCTAGGAGCCGAGGCACCCCTTCATTCGCCGAATTCCTGTTAGAACGAGCAGGCAGGAAGGCGCGCTCCCAGGGGTCTCCTTCGACCGAAAAAGTAAGCAGCTCTCAAGCTCTACCGGCGGCAACTCTTCCTCAGCCAGAAGTGGACAATAGTGACATCCCAAACCTCGCCGAATTCATGCGGGGGACGGAGGAAGCCCAGCAGGCCCACCGGCTCAGCAGGCTGCAACAGAGCCCACAAAGCTGGCATCCCCTGACCTGACACCCCAGCTCCAGGGTGGGGGCAGGCGCAGCAAGCCCGAAGAGATGAAGTTACTCAAGGTGCGGGCTGTCGACCGAATAGTCAAACACCTCAAGAAGATCTCGACCCGGTTTACCGTGTGGGAGAAGCTATCCTTGGACGAAGAAACACGGCAAGCCATCATTGCCGCGCTCCAGACGCCAGCACATCTTGAAGCCTGCCTAGCAGAGATATCACCTGAGGTGGCCGTGGCTTTCACAGAAGATGACATGCTCCTGCCCACCTGCAGCCATAACAGACCCCTCTACATGAAAGGGCAGTTGAACGGCCAGCCTATCAACAGGGTCCTGATCGACCCAGGGGCGGCAGTGAATATACTCCCCTACCGGGTGTACCAGAAGCACTACTTTGACGTACACCTGGTTGAGGTAAAAAATGTCAAGATTGCTGGTTTTAACCAGAAATGTGAGGTCCCCATGGGGGTCGCAGAATTCAACTTAACTTTCGATGATTTCACCACCAAGGTCCAGTTCTACGTCATCAACTCCAACACTTCCTACAAGGCGTTGCTGGGACGGCCCTGGCTACACCAGAATAGAGTGGTGCCCTCCACCCTGCACCAATGCATTAAATACCCTTGCGAGGGGAAGGAAGTCAGGATCTTCGCCGACCTCCACCCGTTCGAGGTGTTCGAGTGTCATCTGTCAGACGCCAATCTGTACTTAGAAAAGGCGAGGCAAATTCCCCAAGCCGCCCAAGACAAGGGAAAGAAGAAAGTGGAGTCGGACAGCTGGTTTCCTCCACCGCCCCCAGGTTATGTGGCTCCCCCACATGTACCATTCATTGCACAAGAGGGGGGGTATTTAAGGCAGCCCCTCTCCCCATCTACTCCACACCGGGGACGCCTTGCCTCGAAGACCTGCTGGAGGATGTCAGAGTCCCGCCAAGGATCATCAAGCCCATTACAGAGATTGACTGTCAAGCGGCCGAGCGGCTGAGGACCTTTGAAGTGCCTAACCTGGAGGGGCCATCCACTATCTTTTATGTTGCCGAGGAAAAGCCAGTCATGGAAGACGATGATTGCCAATTTCCTGACGAGTTGCATGACCCGCACGTCCCCATTGCGGGACTCCCCCACATGACCGACCAGGCAGCCAGAATGGTCAGAAAGCAAAAGATTCCCTCTATCAACCCTCCAGCAGGAAGGAAATGTTCGAAAGAATGTGGAACCCACCAAACCTGGATCGGCGGTTGCTGCAAATCACCAAGCACCCCGGTCTGGGCTTTTCACTAGAAGATTATTACGAAACTGATGTGATATCGGTTTCGGCCTTGTCCGGCGATGACCCCGCGGAAGCTGCAGATTTGCGGGAAGCCCACCAAGAAGTATATCCCAGGCCTCCGGTTGAGGAGGCACAAGATGAAGAAGTGTTCCTTTGGAACCCTCTCCGCCACCGCTGCACGGGGAAAACCTCCTCTCTCTCTGACAGGCTAGCCTCGCAAGAGCACACCGCCGAGGCGCCCTCACTTCGGCCTGCTGGCGAAGCAAGAAGCAGAAGCATGGGTCATGCCCCAAATTCCCCTCGATATGACCCCGTCATGTACGCCTTGTACCATAGGCAGCAATGGGAGATCGAGATGTTAAAAGCACGGCTGGCTGAGTTGACCTCGCTAGTTGCCGACCTCATCCAGGGTTCTCTCCGCCTGTGGGGTGGCTACACGTCTCGACCCCGAGACACCAGTCCCGGTGTCCCCGTCTGGTCAAGAAGGGAGACAAGAGACACGGCAAGCCCATTAACCGGGCGGCCAACCAGGCAAGGCCCGACACTCTAAGAGAAGCTGCAAAAGCCCTACTCTTTCCCAAGAGAGAATACTCGGGGTATTTTTGACTGGGCCTGCCATTACGGCAAGGTCTCCCTCCCACGGTCCAAGAGGCCGCATGACACCCGAAGAAGTGGGGACCCACTATTTTGTCCCTACCACCAGATATTGGGCCATGCCATCGAAGACTGCTATGTCTTCAAAGACATTGCTCAAAACCACATTGACAGGGACGAGCTCAGAATGGGAGACTATGTGGTAGCCTCACCATGCCCCCACGTGGCGGACAGCCCCAAAAGAGGAGCCTATACACTATCCATCCAGTACCAGGCGCCTGAAGAGGCGGCTGCCCCGGCCCTCGCCGGACCTGTCTATGATGAGTACACAGAAGACCCCGAGGTGGCCCTGTGCCTTTCTGCACCAGCGGACCCCACAGACCCGGCGGCTACGGTCCAGGAGGAATGCGCGACAAATGCAGCCTCCGCGCCCCTTCATGAGGAACAAGAAGAGGGGGATGGCGTCCTCGAGCCCGAAGACAATGAAGATCAAGACTTCGTCGATTTTTCGCCAGCCCCGCCGGAAATTGAAAATGGCGGCCAGGCCACAGTCGACGAATTGATTGAGATCAACCTTGGCACAGAAGGTGACCCCAGGCCGACCTTTCTGAGTGCTCCTATGCCCCCACAGGAGAGAGAGCAATACACAAAGTTGCTACAAGAATTCTGGGATTGCTTTGCCTGGAACTATAAAGAAATGCCTAGGCTTAGCCCCGAGGTGACTCAGCATGATGGAAATCAAGCGAGCTGCCAGGCCAAAGCCGATCAATGAAGCTGCTGGGCTGAAGATTAACGCGCTACCTTTGGGTAGCGCGACCTGAAGAAGGTGCTAGGTTTCCCTAGCGCGATCTCAGGCAGAAAGTCGACTGCAGATGCCCCAACTACCCAGCACTTGGAACTCCCAATGACTTCAATGTTCGCTGTTTCCCACTGTTGTAATTGATGTTTTAGTGTCGTTTAGGCTTCCCCTTCCCCCTATATATGTACCCCATCTCGTTTGATTAAGTAATAAAATGAATTGAGAAAAAAAATGAGTGTTTGAAAGAGTTGAGTATAGCATGGCTCTCTCCCCCCCCCCAATCTTTGGAATCCCCTCCCTCCTCCCCTCTTCGGGTGCGATGCCCACATTCTTCTTCTAATCCTCCCCTTTTCCCCTTCACGGAGGACGTTCGAAGTTTCGGGTGCATCGGCCTTGAGAAGAGGTCGGGTGTGAGGCCCCATTCGGGGCTCCGTTCTTCCTCCACCGACGATCGACGCCCTCCACCATCGCCAACGACGTTGCTATGATCAAGACGGAGCTTGGTTGCACCGGTCCTGCGATGGGATCGGGTGTGATGCCCCAGCCAAAACCCTACATGGTCCTAGCTCGTCCTGCCATGCCCCTTTCTCCCTCGTCGCCCACCCCCGTTCCCACCTTCACCAAGTTATCCTAGCTAGTAATAGGTTAGTTTAATCGATGTTTAGGGCCCTCATGTGTTTGTTCAAGATCCCCCGTGTCATACCCACCCTTCTTCGTGTTCCCCCCGTGTGAATCACTTCCCCGTCGTCGTCCATGGGAGCCCCAATGCCCAACTTCTTCGTCCGGTGGCTGTCTGAGAACGCGCTATATCGTCCTAGCGCGTTCTTCATGAAGGCGCCATGAGCCTATAGCGCGACTTCGGGCAGAAGGTAGAAGAAGGCCACCCCCTCCCAATTTCGTTTCACATCAAGTGGTATCAGAGCTTAGGGAACCAGCCTGTTCTCACAGACTGGGATCTTGAGCTTCTAGGTTCGAGAACGAACCTTCCAAAGTGGAGGGGTTTGATGGAAATCAAGCGAGCTTCCAGGCCAAAGCCGATCGATGAAGCTGCTGGGCTGAAGATTAACGCGCTGCCTTTGGGTAGTGCGACCTGAAGAAGGCGCTAGGTTTCCCTAGCGTGATCTCAGGCAGAAAGTCGACTGCAGACGCCCCAACTACCCAGCACTTGGAACTCCCAATGACTTCAATGTTCGCTATTTCCCACTGTTGTAATTGATGTTTTAGTGTCGTTTAGGCTTCCCCTTCCCCCTATATATGTACCCCATCTCGTTTGATTTAGTAATAAAATGAATTGAGAAAAAAAATGAGTGTTTGAAAGAGTTGAGTATAGCATGGCTCTCTCTCCCCCCCCAATCTTTGGAATCCCCTCCCTCCTCCCCTCTTCGGGTGCGATGCCCACGTTCTTCTTCTAATCCTCCCCTTTTCCCCTTCACGGAGGACGTTCGAAGTTCCGGGTGCATCGGCCTTGAGAAGAGGTCGGGTGTGAGGCCCCATTCGGGGCTCCGTTCTTCCTCCACCGACGATCGACGCCCTCCACCATCGCCAACGACGTTGCTATGATCAAGACGGAGCTTGGTTGCACCGGTCCTGTGATGGGATCGGGTGTGATGCCCCAGCCAAAACCCTACATGGTCCTAGCTCGTCCTGCCATGCCCCTTTCTCCCTCGTCGCCCACCCCCGTTCCCACCTTCACCAAGTTATCCTAGCTAGTAATAGGTTAGTTTAATCGATGTTTAGGGCCCTCATGTGTTTGTTCAAGATCCCCCGTGTCATACCCACCCTTCTTCGTGTTCCCCCCGTGTGAATCACTTCCCCGTCGTCGTCCATGGGAGCCCCAATGCCCAACTTCTTCGTCCGGCGACTGTCTGAGAACGCGCTATATCGTCCTAGCGCGTTCTTCATGAAGGTGCCATGAGCCTATAGCGCGACTTAGGGCAGAAGGTAGAAGAAGGCCACCCCCTCCCAATTTCGTTTCACATCACAGCACATCTTGGCCATTGATCCCACGGTGGAACCAGTGAAGCAGTCTCCCCGGCGTATGAGGCCGGAATTGATCAGCCAGATCTGCAAGGAGGTCGACAAGCTCATAGATGTCGGCTTCGTGGCAGAGAACCAATAAACCACTTGGTTGGCCAACATTGTACCGGTAAAGAAAAAGAATGGACAGATCAGGATTTGCGTGGATTTCCGTGACCTGAATAAAGCATGCCCAAAAGATGACTTCCCGGTGCCTATCACCGAAGTGATGATTGATGCAACCACTGGCCACGAGGCCTTGTCCTTTATGGATGGATCGTCCGGCTATAACCAAATTTGGATAGCCGACTACGACCGGATTCACACGGCTTTCAGGTCGCCCAAGGGGATATTCCACTACAAGAGAATGCCCTTCGGCCTCAAGAATGCCGGTGCTACATATCAGCGGGCGATGACCAAGATCTTCGACGAGCTGCTGTACAGCAAGGTCGAATGCTACATTGATGATCTACTTGTCAAGACTAAGAAGAGAGCTGAGCATCTGAGCGACCTCAGGGTCATCTTCCAAAGGCTCCGACTGTATGGGCTGAAGATGAACCCTATGAAGTGCGCCTTTGGCATGTCCAGTGGTACGTTCCTCGGCTTTATTGTCTGGCACAGAGGGATCGAGATTGACCCCTTCAAGATAAAAGCCATTCAGAAGTTGCCCCCTCCGAAGAGTCTGGGAGAGCTGAGGTCCCTACAGGGCCGTCTAGCCTACATCCGCAGGTTCATCTCCAACCTGTCGGGGCATTGCCAACCCTTTCACAGGCTGATGATGAAGAATGCACCCTTCAGCTGGGGTCACGAATGCCAGCACGCGTTCGACCAGCTAAAAGAGTACCTGAAGACCCCGCCAGTCCTGGGGGCACCTGTCAAATTCAGACCGCTTATTCTCTACATAGCGGCTACCGAATATTCACTGGGGGAAATGCTCACCCAGAATAATGATGAGGGAAAGGAGTAGGCGCTCTACTACCTCAGCCGGAGATTGGTGGGAGCGGAGGCCAAGTACACTCCGATAGAGAAAGTCTGCTTTGCTTTGATCTTCGCAGTCAAGAAGATGAGGCACTACATACTGTCCCATGAAGTGAGCTTAATATCCATGGCTGACCCCATCAAGCACATTCTCTCCCAGCCTGTCCCGAAGGGGCGCCTTGGCAAATGGGCCGTGCTGCTCATGGAGTTTGACATCACCTACGTGCCGCAAAAGGCCGTTAAGGGACAAGCCGTCGCGGATTTTTTCGCAGCACACCCTGTGCCCGAAGACTCCCCGTTGGCCACAGAGCTACCCGAGGATGAGACACTGGAGGTGGATCATGTCCAACAAGCTATCTGGCAGCTATACTTTGACGGGGCTTCGAGAACAGAAGCGACCCCGTCCGGACGCGCCAAAGTACGGGCCGGAGCCGGCATCGTCCTCAAATCACCAGACAGAGAAGTGATGCACACTTCCTGCTGCATTAGCAAGCCCTGCACAAATAATGAAGCGAAGTATGAAGCTCTGATCATCGGCCTCCAGGTGGCCCTCCAAATGGAGATCAAAATGCTCCAAGTATTTGGCGACTCGCTGCTGGTCGTCAAGCAGGTCCAGGGGCAGTTCGACGTCCGGAAACCTGAGTTGCTCCCTTATCACACTAAGGCAAAGGGGCTCATGGAGCGGTTCTACCTCCTTGAGATAGGCCATGTCGCCAGAGGGGAGAATGCACAAGCCGACGCCCTGGCAAAATTGGCAAGCTCACTGGCAGTGCCTCCAGATGGATCTCTCAATATCCAAGTAATAAATCAGCGCCAAATGCCCAGTATGATAGAAGAAGAACAAGAAGAAGAAGAGCTAGAAGTCACCACAGCAGAAGCCGTCGGCCTACCTGACTGGAGAGACCCCCTGATGCAGTGGTTCAAGTACCAGCAGCTGCCCAAGAAGAGAGAAGAGAAGATCAGGCTAATCAGAATTAAGGACTCTTATGAGCTCCGAAATGGAATATTATTCCGAATGGTGGCCGACGCCAAGCAGAAATTACTCCTCCGATGCTTGTCCATTGAAGAAGCCTGGAGGGTCATGAAGGAGGTCCATGCCGGGACAGCTGGCGCACACCAGGCGGGGCCGAAAATGAAGATTGAAATAAAGAAGCTCGGCTATTATTGGCCTGCAATGTTCGACGACTGCTGCAAATATTCTAAGTCGTGTCAAAAATGTCAGGAGCATGCCACCATACCCAGAAGGCCCCCCGTGCAGTTACACCCAACCGCGCCTAGTTGGCCGTTCGCCCAGTGGGGAACGGACGTCGTGGGTCCCTTACCTGCATCTTCCACAGGCTGCAAGTACATTTTGGCGGCAACCGACTACTTCTCCCGCTGGGCAGAGGCTGTCGCCTTACGAGAGGTCACCGGAGAGATCGTGGTCAGGTTTGTCCGCCGTAATATCATATTCCAGTTTGGCGCGCCCGACCGAGTTGTGTCAGACAACGGCAGCCACTTCTGTAACCAGAAGGTCTACCGGCTGGCAGAAAAATATAAAATTGATTGGAGGACATCGACTCCTTACAACCCACAGGCTAATGGGCTGGCCGGAGCTTTTAATAAGACACTCTGTACTCTCCTGGCCAAGACGGTCAGCTCTAACAAAAGGGACTGGGAAGAAAGGATGTACGAGGCGCTTTGGGCGTACCGAACCGTATACAAGACTCCAATAGGCTGTGGTGGGGACACCGGGTCCACTATTGGGCCCACTACTCGGAACCGACGCCGCACTGCCCCGACACCGAGCTTATGGCTCGGAGACTCGACTGAAGACCCGGCGTACTGAGTAGATATACTTGTGTGTATTATACTTATTTTGTCTTGTATTTTGAGTATTTGTACGTGTGTAAAATACATGTTTTACTACATGTATTTACTTTTATTTTATTAGGCAAGGTTGGTCAAAAGTTATTTGTATTTTAAATCTTGTTAAACCCCTAAGTCAATAGTGGGTTGGTGGCCTTTGTTTTATTAGGCTATGATAGATATGCAAATAAAAGAAATGAGGAAGGTATGGATGTAATAGGCCTTTCCTATAAATAGGAGGCCAATGCTTGTTACGAGACATGTGGTATGAATGAAAAATTGAGTTGAAGGAGCCTTTGCCCCTTTGTTCATCTCCCTTCCCTCCTTTCTCATTTTGTGAGATTCGAGTGTCGCCCGGTGTGAGACCGTCCGGCGTGAGGCCGAGCTGTGTGAGATAGCAGTTATCCGTCCCGTCCCGTTCGTGTCCCGGAGTGCCGTCGATCCATTCCCACGTCGCCGCCGCGTCAAATTGGTATCAGAGCCCAACACGGCGCCTCCGTCCACCCGACGTCCCCGACGTCATCTCTCTTTCTCTCTCTAAGTTGTTAGAAGTGAAAAAAAAAGAAACAAAGAAAAAGAAGAAAAGAATAGTTGAGTTCTCTGTTGGTTGAGAGAAAAAAAAATATATTATAGAAAAAAAAAATTTCTCACCTCCAACGTTCTTTCTCTCCCTCTCTATTTCTCTGTTTATTTCTCTTTCCCTCTCTCTGTTCTCTCTCTCGTTTGGCGTAAAACATAAATTGAAAAAAAAATCACGTTTGCGGGGGCCGGCCTCATCGCCCGTGCCCCCATTCAAACCGCCAAAGGCCGCAACGGCCTTCCCCCCCCTGGCAGCCACCGCCCGCGGCCCGGCCCGCCTGCGCCCACAGGCGCCACGCGCCCACCGCCGCGCGCAGCACCTGCAGCGACCGCCCGCGGCCCTGCCCCGCCCGCACCGCCTGCGCGCCTGGCCCCGCAACCGGCCCCGTGCCCGCCTGCGCGCCCGCCTGCACCCGAGCGCGCCCGAGCACACGCAGGCCGGCGCCCGAGCGCGCCCTAACCGCACCCGAGCGCGCCCCCGCCTTCGCGCCTTGCGGCCATCCGGCACGCGCCCCTGCTCGCCCGGCCTCGGCCGCACCGCGCCCGCCCGGCACGAGGCCAGCGCCCCACGCCCCTGCGTGCCCCTGCGCACCCGTGGCCAGCGCCCCGCCCCGCGCCCGCCAGGCCACGCCCACACCCGGCCCCAGTTCGCCGCCCGCCCGCGCCCTTGCGCCTGAGCGCCCCTGCGCCCGCGCCCTGCGCACCGCCTGGCCGGCTCCCGGCCTAGGTCCGACCGTGCCCAGCCACCGTCTACAAGCGCCCCGCGTGCTGCGTGAAGTCAAAGTCAAAAAAAAAAAAGAGAAGAAAACAAAGAGTAGGTAGAGTGATTGAAGGTTTGAAAGAAAAGTTTGAAAAGCGTGGAAAAAAAAGAGTCAAAAGAAGGTGGCTGAAGTTTGAAAAAAAAATTGTTAAATATATATAATATATATATATAGAATATATATTGTTATATATATATATATATATATATTATTTGATTAAAAAAAGGGAGAGTTGAATATATATATTATTATATATCTATTTAACTTATTTATTGTGGCACCCAAGTCCACAATCGACGGCTTGCAAGGTGCTCGACTCACCCGGTCGCCGACACATAGTCCGTAGTTCACGGAGTGTGAGTGCCCCTAAGTCTCCTTGCACGGAGAAAGTCTGGAGTGATTTGTTCCCCTGCGTGGGAAATTTTAAAGTGGTTTTGTAATAATTAAATCCTCCCTGTGTGGAGTGAATTCTTTGTAACCGGTCAAGCTTCACCGACGCCGTGCGGGCACGCACATCCCCGCTCACCTTCGTCTCCGGTCGGAGTTAGACTTTTCAGTCTAGCTAGGTACGTGCTCCCCTCACTTACTCATTTAGTATCTTTTCAATTGCCGCGCGAAGTGAGAGAGAGCCCGATCCATGTAGCCAGTATCCTGAGTGCATCGCTGTGGACGGAAAGCGAGAGCTTGTACCCATCCTTAGGCCCTAGACTGTTGCATTAGGGCACCCTAATTGTCAGGAGGTAGTTCCACAACTACTTCGCCTACGGGCGAGCAACTCTCCCTGACCGGTCCCTTCAAATTGGCCCTTTGCCAATTAGCCAACAAAATTTGGGTCTATAGCTTGCTAATTATCGGTCCCAGGACTGCATCATCTAGGTCCGAGGTCGTGCATGTCACGTTGGTCTTGGAATTCATCTAGCCGTCTAGAGCGCCCTTCAACTCTACAATCCCACATGGATCAGAAGAGCGTGAGTGCTATGTTGGCTCAGCTCGAGCATAATCTTCTAACCCATTTTGAAGAATCCATAGGCCAACTCCGAGCCGAGCGAGATGAGAGGATCCGAGCCTTAGAGGATCGACTGAAGGGAGAGGAAGGATGAGTGAATGGCCACGGCAGTCCCGTAGCCAATCCTAGGGAGGAAAGAGAGCAAGTCCGCCCGAATCAGGCCCCCCAAGGTAGAGAGCAAGAGGCCCGTGTGCCTCAAGAGAGAGACCACGATGATGAAGATATCATCCTACGGAACGTCAAGATTGACGCTCCAAGTTTTGATGGGTCCCTCAACCCCGCTACATACCTTGAGTGGGAGACCGGGATGGACCAATATTTTGATTGGCATCGCCGCATGACCCCTGCCACCAGGGTGAGGTTTGCCAAAATGAAACTCCTGGGTCAAGCCAAGACCTACTGGTGTAATGTTGAGAATCTCCTAGCACGGAGACGAGAGGAGCCTATTAGCACGTGGGAAGAAATGAAGGAGAAATTGAGGGAGAAGTATCTGCCACCTTCCTACCATCAGCGTCTTTTAGACCAATGGCAGAAACTCACCCAAGATGGAAAGTCCGTGGACGAGTACATCACCAAATTTGATGACTTCTTCCTTCGGAGCCGAGTCATGGAGGATGCCTCCGTCACCCTCTCACGGTTTAGGGCTGGCCTACACGAGAGTATTCAGCGGGAATTATTCTTGCGGGAGGTTAACACCCTCGAGCACGCCTACCAGGTTGCACGAGATGTTGAGCGGTTTCAAAGGGTGGTCCCACCTCGGGTTCCCATCTACCGCCAACCTGAACCCCGAAACCCCATAGTCTGCTATACTGAGAGAGCTGGCCCCTCCACCTCCTACGTCCCTACTGCTGCCCCACTTAGGGCCGTTGCCCCTACGGCTCCTTTCCCACGGAACCCATTACCTGCACCCGCAGCTGTGCCTAGGCTGGAGTATACTCCACCAGCTGAGAGGAGAGATGACAAGGGAAAGGGAGTCGCCCCTAGCACCTCCCAACCAGCCCCTGTCTCGGGAGTCCGCTGCTTCAGGTGTCATAACTTAGGCCATATTGCCACCAATTGCCCCACCCGAGCCTTGGTCATCACTAACCCCCAGTCTATGGAGCTTCCACCTCAAGAAGGAGAAACCCTTGAGAGATATGAGTCTGACCCTGATCTCGTGGTCCAGTTTGAGATGAGAAGGGGCGCGATGCCCGAGGGGAAAGTCCGGAGGTTCCGGAGGAGGAAGGTGGAAAGGGGCGCGATGCCCGAGGGGAAAGTCCGGAGGTTCCGGAGGAATAGAATCAGAAAGGGCGCGATGCCTAAAGAGGAGGAATAAGACTCCTGGAGGTTCCAGGGAAATAGCAGGAAAGGGGACGCGATGCCCCAAGGGGAGTGGACAAAAAGATGAATATGAATAAGATGGGAAATGCGGAATATCCGGCGGTGCCGGAAGGGGGGGAAGATACGGGTTTGGAAACCCGTGAAGCAGGAGGTGCAAATGCATGCAATGGGATGGATGCGATGAATGCAATGAATGCGCGAATGCAATGAGATGCAAAGAATATGGAGAATATGAAGGGCGAGAGGACGAGATCCTCCTCCTAACCCTGGGAATGGCCCATGGAAAAGATGTGATAGACAAGAAGGCGGATGAAATAGCGGAAGGCCTTTCGGCACCAAGATAACTGCCCCTCCACGGCAGTGAAAGAATACAGCCAATTGGCCCAATAAAAGGAGCTTCAATAAGTGGCAACCCCCTTTGAAGGCAAAGATCAACAATGTGAGGGAGTTGGAGAGTTGGAACGGGAAGCATCGTGTTGCCCATTGAATATGGTATATATGGAAAGTTGAGCAAAATGGGCAGTCGCCCCTTGTAAGGAATAATGAATTCGGAATTCGAAAATTGGAACAAGGGGTGCCCTGCCCGGCCCTTAGACGGCATCAACGCCCGGCATGGCGGCGACTTGACTTCTTCGGCCGTGATTGGCACAATAACCCGGATTGGCATCCGGCAAATGAATTCTTGCATCTTGAATAGCGCGGCCAAATCCTTTCTGCCCAGCTCTTGATCATCTTCGGCACATGTGCTTGCAGAAGGCCCCCCATTCCGAGTAGTAAGGGAAGGTGAAGCAGAGGCGGAAGGCTTCGTGAATGGTGGTGGCGTAATGGAAAGTGTTGGCAAATGGGTGAGTGGAAGCGAAGGTTCAAACACGTCGAGTTTCTCCCTTTGCTCGGAAGCAGTTGGGATTGGCTCGGGTGCAAAAAGGGGTGGATCCTGCTCAGGATTAGCCACGGGTAAGGGTAAAGGGTTAAATGGTGGAATAGGCAAAGTGGGTTTTAAAGGGATAATGGAAGGCCGAGGTGGCGGTAATGGGAGGCTAATTGGGGAAGGTTTAATGGTGTAATTAATGGAGGCCGATGGTGTGGGGGTAGATGGCTTAACGGGTGGGGGTTTAATAGTGGAAGGCTTGGGGGAGGCCAGTGTTGCGGAGGTTAATGGTGTAACTGGAGGAGGTGTAATGTATGCGGTGTTAAGGATAGGAGGAGACTTACAATGTGCCGGTGTGGGTGATTGAAGTATCGACCCATCATCGTAACACCAATTAGTCTCATAAATAGGGGTTGGATCAGGGATGGTTTCATCCTGAGCAGGAGGTTTATCAAATGACAGTGGAGGGAGCGGGAAATTAAGGAAACTCGGAAGGGGTGCTTGCGGAGCTTCACCATCATATATTGCCTCAGATTCTTCAATTGCCGGCTCTTGATCGCTTGAAATGCCGATGCCATAATCATCCATCCTGTCTTTCCATTCATTCTCCATCTTCGTAATATCATCCAGGAAAGCGTGTAGAGGATTGACTGGAGTAGGAGGAGCGGGCCGCGGGCTCGTAACCCTCTTTAATTGTTCCTCCATAAGAGTGATTTTATCAAGGAGAGTTTGCTGGAGGGGTGTAACCTGAGCAACAGAAGGTTGGCAGGGCCTTGAAGGAGGAGGGGCCGTATAAAAAGGCCGTGGAGGGAAATTAACGGGCCGACCCATGGAAGAACCCGGATGGGCCGGATTGCAAGGAATAAATGGGCCTTGGGGCCGCGATGGAGGAGGAATGGAAGGAGGCGGGTGATGGGCCACCCGAGTAGAATTGTGGATAGGAGGAGATGTAAGTGGGTGATGGGCCACCCGAGTATGAATAGAAGAGGGAGGTGGGTGATGGGCCACCCGAATAGAATTGGAAGGAGGAGGTGATGAATGAGATGCACCCTCAATGGCAGCCTTAAGGGCTTGGATCTGTTGAGGGGTGAGATGATCTAATGCATGGATGATTTGGGAGACTTTCTCATCATTGGGACGAGGCGGTCCTGTAGGAATAGTGGCCCGCAATTGGATTAAAGGACCATTGGATTGGACATTGCCCATGGGTCGGGCAACACCATAAGAGTGAGGACGTGGTCCTTTGAAAGAATTATGGTGAGAATTATGTTGAACATGTTGAAATTGAGGATTATAAGATGTGCTAGGTTGATCATCCTCATGAATTGAATTAAACATGATGTTTAGTTTATCAAAGTAAGCCATTATGCAATCCAAATAATGTGTAAATAATTTGCAAAGAAACACACAAGTTGGAATGGTTACCTTGATTTTTATTTGTTGAAACCTTGGTGAATTAATGAATTTTAGCAAAGTTGGAGTGATTCACACAGGGGGGAACCTAGTTTCAATATGATTTGACTTCAATGCCAACTAGGAACACTTTCTCACCGTATAGGCCAACTAACTCGGGACTTCAAAAGGGTACAACCTGCCCGGCGTCCGTGAGGGAATCCACGGGTGCGGGGACTTACGGAGGCTTGGAAAAGGGATTTCCAGTCCAAAGAGACGGAATGCTCAATGGAGGGTCGTCCCGATTCCAAGAGGGTGTGTGGAATCCTAGTGAGGAGAGAGGAGGTCTCCCAAACCAAATGCAAATGAAGAATGAATGCAACAGGGGAAATCAAGCCAACCACATAATATGATCAATCAACATGAAATAGCATGAAAACTCACCCACGGGAAGGGTTCTGGAAACCCACAGTAAAAACACGCCCTGGAAGAGGGCGCTACTAACAAAAGACACGACAGTGCGACTGTCGTGAATCAACGTGAGGGGCCCAGGGCCGGGTAAAACGCGCCTTAGGGTGAGGCGCTATCAATAAAGGGACGCCCTGATGTGGGGCGCTAATCAACAAATAAACGCCCTGGGAAAGGGCGTGAATTCACAGGCAGCAATATAAAGCAGGAAAACCCGGAAATATGCTGGAAAACGCCCTGTCAGAGGGCGTAAAATATGAAGAAGACGCCCTGGGTTAGGGCGTTAAATCAAGAAAAATGCCTCTTCCAGAGGCGTGAATTCACTTTCTCCAGAAAAACTTCACGGCCGGCAGTATTAACACTCAATCACACAATCATGGCAATCAATAGAATAAGCATGCTCATCAAGAATTTTAAATAAGTGGAAATTTTAAAAAAAAATCAACAAACTGACCAATCACTTAGGGGAGGGTGTAAAACCAATGGAGGGTGCCCGAGGGGCACAAAAAGGGAGACGCACCGAGGGTGCAATAGGGGAGACGGCACACGCGGGTGCCTAAGGGGAAAGGGGTAATAAAGAGAACACAAAGAGTCCCACCGTGATCGCCAATTTGTATATTCCTTTAAAATCCACTTAAGGAAAATATTAAGAATATGAATAAATAAGCATGAAATAGCACGAGGTGCTAAGGGGAATTTGTGATCGCCAGAGACATGAGGCCTCAAAAGATATAACAAATAATAATGAAAAAGTGTGGAGGGATCGCGAAGAATACCTTTAAAACGCGGGGATTGTGAATGCTCCTTTCTCTTCTAATCGGCCGGCCGATGAAGAGAGTTCTTGCTTTTATTACCCTTGCAAAAAAAACAAACACCAATAAAAAATATGGATTAGAATATGGTGTGTAGCATCAAATTCTATATGTAAAGATGAGCATGAAAATTGTGCAAGAACACACCTTGTGGGTGTTGGCCCTTAAACCCCTATGCAAAGGGTGTGGGAAAAATGAATGAGGAATGCATGCAAGTAAGGGGAAAGAGTGCAATAGATGCACTATGGGGAGATTCCCAACGTAGTTGAGAGATATTAAAAATAATCAAATATGAACATGCATGCATATAATAAACACAAAACAATAGAGAATAGAGGGGATAAAAGAAAAATCTATTGAGCTTGGCTTTGATATTCAATGGGGAGAAGTCTTCCAAGGGATGGGATTTGTGCGTGGAGGTCCTCCTTCAGCCAGCAGCAGCACCTGTGAGAAGAAAGTAAAACAAAAACAAAACAGAAGACCAAAAGAAAACCGAAGAAGAAAGAACAGAAGAAGAGGAAGGAGAAGACAGGAGACAGAAGAAGAATAATAAGGGGAGAAGAAGACAGAAGACAGAAGAAGAAGAATAAGAGGACAGGACGGGAGAAGAAGAGAAGAAAAGAAAACAGAGAAGAAAAAGACAGAAGAAGATGGAAGGAGAAGAAGACAGAAGAAGAAGAAGAGGAAGAGGAAAAAAGAAGAATCGGTAAAGGGATCCGAAGAGGAGGAGTCCAAAAATAGGAAGAGATAAGAACGGGCAAGAGCCCAAATAGGGGAGGATTAAGCTGGGCAAGAGCCCAAACGAAGCAGGAGTCTCTCTGGGAAAGGCTGCGTTCGTTCGGAGCACAAAAGTGAAACACGACCTGGTTCAGGGCGTCAATTGTTGAATTGACGACCTGCCCAGAGGGCGTTTCTTAAAAACACGCCCTGCACAAGGGCGTTTCTTTCAAAACCAATTTTAGAAGTAAAAACTCCCCATATTTAAAAAATGTAAAACACGCCTCAGGCAAAGCCACCTTTAAAAAACACGCCCTTGGGAATGGCGTTAATTTCAAGTCTTTAAAACGGGGAAGTCGGTCAAACATGAAGAATTGACGCCCTCATTTGTGGGCGTCCTTTCTCCAAGAAACGCCCTAGATCAGGTCGTGTTTTAAAAACACGCCCTTACCCAGGTCATGAATTTCAAAATATTCAGATAAATGCCCAGAAAATCCAGAAAAATAGGAAAAAGGAGGAAATGAGGGAAAAATAGGAGAAATTCAAGAAAAGTAGGAAAAACCACTCAAACAAGCTAATTTGAGGGTCAAATGGGGCATTGCACGGCAATATGAAATATACTCAAAATAATGTCAATTTTAGCGTATCTACAGCTGCCCCGCCTTGGCGTCTGCTTTGCAAGGGAGCGTAGCAAACTGAAAAGTAGATGCCAAGGTGTGATGAGACACGCAATCAACATCACTTGATGAGAATCAAATCAAAAGCACGATATGAAACAAATCTCGGGAAATTCAATGAAATCAACAATATTTGGATAAAATGGGAGTTGTGCACGCGGTGCACGAAGGAGATAAAATAAATGATCAACTTCCAGCGCGGTGGAAGTACCCCAGGTCACAAACCTGTAAGTTTCACCATTGGGGAGCGGTTACCAGCCAGTGGACGTGCTGCAGCCAAGGTGGATCAAAGGAAAGGATTGAAATAAGATGATAAAAATCCAAACAAGGAGCTTTCGAGAAAATCACCCAAAACAGCAACAAAACGAACTGAAGATTCAATCCGGCATGGAATATCTCATATCTGGAAAGATTAAGATCAACTTCAACTCTCAAAATCAGCTTATCAGAATGATTTTCCAACGTTAATTCAAAGTCCTACATGAATGCATGCTGGGCTAAAGGGAAAATAACAAATGAAAATATAATATAATCAAGGATAATATTGTTAAACTGCCCAGACTGGGTCAAGAAACCAATTCTGCGAGTTGATACTAAGCCGAAGCCCGTTTATCCACGCAGCAACTCATAAAAAGGAACCATCGTCCCCAGTCTCGGACGGCTCAACGGCCTATCCGTATGACTAAGATGCCTCTGGAATCGTCATCGTTTTTGATGAAGGGGAACTCAAATTCCAGATTTACCAAAGCCACAAGGTCCTTGATATAATCTAGTAGCATATGTAACATATAGTAAAATGCATACAGGAGATGGTGGGGCAATGAGCATGGGAACTGAGAACTGAGCTGCAAGCACCGTGGGGCTTGGATGATGATGCCCAGTCGGCGGGACCAAGAGCTTCTTATCCTGCGCTCAAAATTCATTAGCCAAGATATAAAAAGTATAACAAGCAATGAATAAGGCATGACTCAAAGCATAGCAAACATAGCCATGAATAACACATAGTAGGGCAAAGCATGGATAACATGAATAGCATGGCATTGCAAAGCATCATTATTTGTTATTTTATCATGAGGAGACAATCTGGCTAATCAAGATTTGGAGTTGAAAGATCAAGATCTGATAAGGCCCATTGGCGGAGTGATTAGCAAGAGTAGATTAAAAAGATTTGGAGATGAATAATAATCAGGAGATATGATAGGGAGATGACAATCAAAATGCCCCTGGGTGGCATGTTATGAAAATATCGGGGAGAATCAATAGATTGATAGCAATAAGTGGAGATAGGACTCATCCCGTGCTCTTGGTCCTTGCAAAGCTGTTCCTGCAAAACACCATCAGAAAATATAATACAAATTTTTGGATTTTAGAAATATGCAAATTTTTATGAGTTTTGAAAAATATATGAATTTTTATGTGGATTTTGAAAATATTTTGATTTTTTTGAATTTTTGAAAATATTCAATTTTTGTTGGATTTTGATCAGGAAATATTCAATTTTTGTTTGATTTTGGTTTAGACATTGTTAACGCAGGATCAAAGGGTGTTTTGAACCACTGGCTAGGGGTCCTTGTTCCTTCCCTTTTTGCTAAAAACTGCCCAAAGCTGGACGTGCATTGAAAGTGGCATCCTATAACCGACCGTCTTTGATCAACGGTGCCCCTACCAAGGCCATACCCGAGAAACATTCGGTCTTGGAGGGAGAAGAGAAGAATAACTGAGGATAAACTTTGTGCAGGATGGGAGATATCAGGACTTGAATTCCTTCCAAGGTGTTCCCTTCAAAGAGGTAGTCTGTTGTGCCGGGGCTTTGTGCCTTTAATTTTTAGACCCTTGACATGCATACGACCAGGATTTTCCCTGCGGGGACTTTGCCACTCTTGTCATGCCATAATTCACAATCTTGCTTTTATCGAAATTTTGACTTGATTTTCATAATAGCCCTTTTGGCGAAATGTATATCATGAAATTCATATGTAGTTTGGGTCAAGACTGCCCCTATTTGAGACTCCTCTCGTATTGGGGATTACCAAGGTTGGTCATCTCATCCGTCAACCTCTTGCCCCTGCACGTGGCCGAGTAAAGAAGAGAAAAGACTTTCAGATATACTCATGGCATGGCCAAAGTAGCAACGGTGTTTTATCCAAAGGAGCCGGCTAAGGACGCCGTGAAGTGTGTGCGGTACCCAGCTGAGGGTTGATCTTAAGCAGCAGGGAGAGAATGTTGAATTCCCAGCACGGGGTTCTTATTAACCAAAGTGCTGCATAAGCAAGCCTAAAGACTCTTTTTAACAATGATTTAATTTAACAAAAGCCTAAGATAAAGATCTAAAACACCACTCTTAATCTTATTAGGAAGCACTTCATTTTGAAAATCATGCGTGAAGTAATGAGGTAATGATATCATATAAATGCTTACTTACGCCAATATGTTACCTTGCAACCTTTGTTAAAGCAGCTGCCGCGAGAGGTTGATCATCGTGGGATAGTCCTCTTAGGCAGATAAAGGATTGGAAGCAAAGGATTGAAAGTGGCTTAACAAGAAGGAGTGGTGCCAAGACCAGACTCAGACGAATAAGGAAAAAAGGAAAAGAGGCGAGGGCTAGAACTCCCTCACTAAGGCGCGGAGACCCTGATCACATGGAACAGTCTACAGAAGGAGAGGAGAACTAGAAGGAGGAATGAGGACTAAAGCCTCGAAAGCAGTGAGAGAATGGGCAGATGCCCAAGGCAGTGGATGTGGAAGAAGTTGGGTCGGACCCAGAATCAGGAGGAATTAGAAGAAGAAATTGGTAGATAGAAAGAGGCGGATCCGGAGGGTCCGGAGGCGGAGGAGAATCATGATAGGAGGAATCCGGAGGCTCTGGAGGGATGACAAAAGAAGGGACGCGATGCCCTGAGACGAAATCTGAAAAAGAGTGATGAAAAAGGAAGAAAAAAATGAAGGATGTGATGTTCAGGAAGATTAGAAAGATGAATCGGAAGAAAGATGGAGGGTCCGGAGGTTCCGGAGGAAGCAAATGTCGAGGGACGCGATGCCCAAGAGGAGAGGAAAATCCGGAGGTTCCGGAGGAATGAAATCAGGAAGGAGAAGATGGAAAGGGGCGTCGTGCCCGGGGAAAAGATAGAGAGAATCAGATGGAGAATCCGGAGGTTCCGGAGGAATAACCGGGAAAGGGGCGTGATGCCCTGAAAGGACAAGGGAAGAATCCGGAGGTTCCGGAGGAAGCATATAGAAAGGGGCGCGATGCCCTAGGAAAAGACGGAGACAATCAGGTGGAGAATCCGGAGGTTCCGGAGGGAGGAGGTGGAAAGGGACGCGATGCCCAAGAGATAGGTCCGGAGGTTCCGGAGGAAGAGGATGAGAAGGGGCGCGATGCCCGAGGGGAAAGTCCGGAGGTTCCGGAGGAGGAAGGTGGAAAGGGGCGCGATGCCCGAGGGGAAAGTCCGGAGGTTCCGGAGGAATAGAATCAGAAAGGGCGCGATGCCTAAAGAGGAGGAATAAGACTCCTGGAGGTTCCAGGGAAATAGCAGGAAAGGGGACGCGATGTCCCAAGGGGAGTGGATAAAAAGATGAATATGAATAAGATGGGAAATGCGGAATATCCGGCGGTGCCGGAAGGCGGGGAAGATACGGGTTTGGAAACCCGTGAAGCAGGAGATGCAAATGCATGCAATGGGATGGATGCGATGAATGCAATGAATGCGCGAATGCAATGAGATGCAAAGAATATGGAGAATATGAAGGGCGAGAGGACGAGATCCTCCTCCTAACCCTGGGAATGGCCCATGGAAAAGATGTGATAGACAAGAAGGCGGATGAAATAGCGGAAGGCCTTTCGGCACCAAGATAACTGCCCCTCCACAGCAGTGAAAGAATACAGCCAATTGGCCCAATAAAAGGAGCTTCAATAAGTGGCAACCCCCTTTGAAGGTAAAGATCAACAATGTGAGGGAGTTGGAGAGTTGGAACGGGAAGCATCGTGTTGTCCATTGAATGTGGTATATATGGAAAGTTGAGCAAAATGGGCATTCGCCCCTTATAAGGAATAATGAATTCGGAATTCGGAAATTGGAACAAGGGGTGCCCTGCCCGGCCCTTAGACGGCATCAACGCCCGGCATGGCGGCGACTTGACTTCTTCGGCCGTGATTGGCACAATAACCCGGATTGGCATCCGGCAAATGAATTCTTGCATCTTGAATAGCGCGGCCAAATCCTTTCTGCCCAGCTCTTGATCATCTTCGGCACATGTGCTTGCAGAAGGCCCCCCATTCCGAGTAGTAAGGGAAGGTGAAGCAGAGGCGGAAGGCTTCGTGAATGGTGGTGGCGTAATGGAAAGTGTTGGCAAATGGGTGAGTGGAAGCGGAGGTTCAAACACGTCGAGTTTCTCCCTTTGCTCGGAAGCAGTTGGGATTGGCTCGGGTGCAAAAAGGGGTGGATCCTGCTCAGGATTAGCCACGGGTAAGGGTAAAGGGTTAAATGGTGGAATAGGCAAAGTGGGTTTTAAAGGGATAATGGAAGGCCGAGGTGGCGGTAATGGGAGGCTAATTGGGGAAGGTTTAATGGTGTAATTAATGGAGGCCGATGGTGTGGGGGTAGATGGCTTAACGGGTGGGGGTTTAATAGTGGAAGGCTTGGGGGAGGCCAGTGTTGCGGAGGTTAATGGTGTAACTGGAGGAGGTGTAATGTATGCGGTGTTAAGGATAGGAGGAGACTTACAATGTGCCGGTGTGGGTGATTGAAGTATCGACCCATCATCGTAACACCAATTAGTCTCATAAATAGGGGTTGGATCAGGGATGGTTTCATCCTGAGCAGGAGGTTTATCAAATGACAGTGGAGGGAGCGGGAAATTAAGGAAACTCGGAAGGGGTGCTTGCGGAGCTTCACCATCATATATTGCCTCAGATTCTTCAATTGCCGGCTCTTGATCGCTTGAAATGCCGATGCCATAATCATCCATCCTGTCTTTTCATTCATTCTCCATCTTCGTAATATCATCCAGGAAAGCGTGTAGAGGATTGACTGGAGTAGGAGGAGCGGGCCGCGGGCTCGTAACCCTCTTTAATTGTTCCTCCATAAGAGTGATTTTATCAAGGAGAGTTTGCTGGAGGGGTGTAACCTGAGCAACAGAAGGTTGGCAGGGCCTTGAAGGAGGAGGGGCCGTATAAAAAGGCCGTGGAGGGAAATTAACGGGCCGACCCATGGAAGAACCTGGATGGGCCGGATTGCAAGGAATAAATGGGCCTTGGGGCCGCGATGGAGGAGGAATGGAAGGAGGCGAGTGATGGGCCACCCGAGTAGAATTGTGGATAGGAGGAGATGTAAGTGGGTGATGGGCCACCCGAGTATGAATAGAAGAGGGAGGTGGGTGATGGGCCACCCGAATAGAATTGGAAGGAGGAGGTGATGAATGAGATGCACCCTCAACGGCAGCCTTAAGGGCTTGGATCTGTTGAGGGGTGAGATGATCTAATGCATGGATGATTTGGGAGACTTTCTCATCATTGGGACGAGGCGGTCCTGTAGGAATAGTGGCCCGCAATTGGATTAAAGGACCATTGGATTGGACATTGCCCATGGGTCGGGCAACACCATAAGAGTGAGGACGTGGTCCTTTGAAAGAATTATGGTGAGAATTATGTTGAACATGTTGAAATTGAGGATTATAAGATGTGCTAGGTTGATCATCCTCATGAATTGAATTAAACATGATGTTTAGTTTATCAAAGTAAGCCATTATGCAATCCAAATAATGTGTAAATAATTTGCAAAGAAACACACAAGTTGGAATGGTTACCTTGATTTTTATTTGTTGAAACCTTGGTGAATTAATGAATTTTAGCAAAGTTGGAGTGATTCACACAGGGGGGAACCTAGTTTCAATATGATTTGACTTCAATGCCAACTAAGAACACTTTCTCACCGTATAGGCCAACTAACTCGGGACTTCAAAAGGGTACAACCTGCCCGGCGTCCGTGAGGGAATCCACGGGTGCGGGGACTTACGGAGGCTTGGAAAAGGGATTTCCAGTCTAAAGAGACGGAATGCTCAATGGAGGGTCGTCCCGATTCCAAGAGGGTGTGTGGAATCCTAGTGAGGAGAGAGGAGGTCTCCCAAACCAAATGCAAATGAAGAATGAATGCAACAGGGGAAATCAAGCCAACCACATAATATGATCAATCAACATGAAATAGCATGAAAACTCACCCACGGGAAGGGTTCTGGAAACCCACAGTAAAAACACGCCCTGGAAGAGGGCGCTACTAACAAAAGACACGACAGTGCGACTGTCGTGAATCAACGTGAGGGGCCCAGGGCCGGGTAAAACGCGCCTTAGGGTGAGGCGCTATCAATAAAGGGACGCCCTGATGTGGGGCGCTAATCAACAAATAAACGCCCTGGGAAAGGGCGTGAATTCACAGGCAGCAATATAAAGCAGGAAAACCCGGAAATATGCTGGAAAACGCCCTGTCAGAGGGCGTAAAATATGAAGAAGACGCCCTGGGTTAGGGCGTTAAATCAAGAAAAACGCCTCTTCCAGAGGCGTGAATTCACTTTCTCCAGAAAAACTTCACGGCCGGCAGTATTAACACTCAATCACACAATCATGGCAATCAATAGAATAAGCATGCTCATCAAGAATTTTAAATAAGTGGAAATTTTAAAGAAAAATCAACAAACTGACCAATCACTTAGGGGAGGGTGTAAAACCAATGGAGGGTGCCCGAGGGGCACAAAAAGGGAGACGCACCGAGGGTGCAATAGGGGAGACAGCACACGCGGGTGCCTAAGGGGAAAGGGGTAATAAAGAGAACACAAAGAGTCCCACCGTGATCTCCAATTTGTATATTCCTTTAAAATCCACTTAAGGAAAATATTAAGAATATGAATAAATAAGCATGAAATAGCACGAGGTGCTAAGGGGAATTGTGATCGCCAGAGACACGAGGCCTCAAAAGATATAACAAATAATAATGAAAAAGTGTGGAGGGATCGCGAAGAATACCTTTAAAACGCGGGGATTGTGAATGCTCCTTTCTCTTCTAATCGACCGGCCGATGAAGAGAGTTCTTGCTTTTATTACCCTTGCAAAAAAAACAAACACCAATAAAAAATATGGATTAGAATATGGTGTGTAGCATCAAATTCTATATGTAAAGATGAGCATGAAAATTGTGCAAGAACACACCTTGTGGGTGTTGGCCCTTAAACCCCTATGCAAAGGGTGTGGGAAAAATGAATGAGGAATGCGTGCAAGTAAGGGGAAAGAGTGCAATAGATGCACTATGGGGAGATTCCCAACGTAGTTGAGAGATATTAAAAATAATCAAATATGAACATGCATGCATATAATAAACACAAAACAATAGAGAATAGAGGGGATAAAAGAAAAATCTGTTGAGCTTGGCTTTGATATTCAATGGGGAGAAGTCTTCCAAGGGATGGGATTTGTGCGTGGAGGTCCTCCTTCAGCCAGCAGCAGCACCTGTGAGAAGAAAGTAAAACAAAAACAAAACAGAAGACCAAAAGAAAACCGAAGAAGAAAGAACAGAAGAAGAGGAAGGAGAAGACAGGAGACAGAAGAAGAATAATAAGGGGAGAAGAAGACAGAAGAAGAAGAATAAGAGGACAGGACGGGAGAAGAAAAGAAGAAAAGAAAACAGAGAAGAAAAAGACAGAAGAAGGCGGAAGGAGAAGAAGACAGAAGAAGAAGAAGAGGAAGAGGAAAAGAGAAGAATCGGTAAAGGGATCCGAAGAGGAGGAGTCCAAAAATAGGAAGAGATAAGAACGGGCAAGAGCCCAAATAGGGGAGGATTAAGCTGGGCAAGAGCCCAAACGAAGCAGAGAGTCTCTCTGGGAAAGGCTGCGTTCGTTCGGAGCACAAAAGTGAAACACGACCTGGTTCAGGGCGTCAATTGTTGAATTGACGACCTGCCCAGAGGGCGTTTCTTAAAAACACGCCCTGCACAAGGGCGTTTCTTTCAAAACCAATTTTAGAAATAAAAACTCCCCATATTTAAAAAATGTAAAACACGCCTCAGGCAAAGCCACCTTTAAAAAACACACCCCTGGGAAGGGCGTTAATTTCAAGTCTTTAAAACGGGGAAGTTGGTCAAACATGAAGAATTGACGCCCTCATTTGTGGGCGTCCTTTCTCCAAGAAACGCCCTAGATCAGGTCGTGTTTTAAAAACACGCCCTTACCCAGGTCGTGAATTTCAAAATATTCAGATAAATGCCCAGAAAATCCAGAAAAATAGGAAAAAAGGAGGAAATGAGGGAAAAATAGGAGAAATTCAAGAAAAGTGGGAAAAACCACTCAAACAAGCTAATTTGAGGGTCAAATGGGGCATTGCACGGTAATATGAAATATACTCAAAATAATGTCAATTTTAGCGTGTCTACACTTAGCTCTCAGAAGGGATTAAACCCTAGGCATGGTCGGTGGGTAGAATTTCTCCAGTCTTTCACATTTGTCCTAAAACATAAGGCTGGAAAGGACAATAAGATGGCCGATGCCTTGAGTCGAAGGGTCTCCCTTCTTTCCACTGTTCGGGTAGAGGTCACCGGATTTGACCGCATGAAGGAACTCTATGGAGAGTGTCCTGATTTTGGCCCTGCCTATTCTGCTCTGTCTGCTGGATCCTCGACAATATTTGCTGACTATCTACTCCAGGATGGTTTTCTATTTCGAGGGCAGCAACTCTGTGTCCCGAGGACTTCTGTTCGGGATTTTCTAGTCTGGGAAATGCATGCTGGAGGTCTTGCTGGTCACTTTGGCCGCAACAAGACCATCCATTCTGTGGAGGAGCACTTCTGATGGGAATCGACGCCGAGCATGTACTTTTTCTTTTACATTTATGTCCTTTTAGTTTGTGTTTATATCCTTGGGAAAGTATGTACGCAATTGTACGGCTTTGTCAGCCAATGCGTCATTCCCACGGATTGTGTGGGTTTCTATGTAATTTGTCAGTAGGACCAGCAAGGGGCCCCCAGCCCTTTCCCATTGGTCCATGTCATCCATGTGGGGCTGGTCAACCATCCTAGGTGGCCATCTAGAAGGGTTGAATACCATTTGACCACATGGGAGACAAGTGGCTTAATTAGTCCAAGGTGGGTTACCTACCTCACCTACCCATTCAACCCCATTAACCATGGTCAAGGGGGCGCCCCTCTCCCCTTAATATTTTATCATTTTTTGTGTGTTATTCACATCCAATCTAGGCCCTCCATTCCCCACCCCTAGATCTAATGGTGTAGATTAGATTTGACACATGGCATATAAAAGGGTTGTATTTTCCATTTGTTAGCATTAATGAAGAGAAAATTGTTGGAAAATCAAGAGTGTTCTTGAGCCCCCCTCTCTCCCTCTAGTTTCTCTCCTCCAACCTCCAGTTCTAGAGTGATTTCTATCTTCTATCCCCTCCCCTCTATCTCCGGTGATCATCTGTGCCACCGCCGCCGCCGTTCGTGCCGCCAACGAGCCACCGTCGAAGTTCTGTCCTAGGCAGATAACAGTCTCTTCTCGAAATTCCTGCTATCCGCCACGGCCTCTTATTGGCCTGCGATTTTTATTGTGTGTTCCCATCTTCCACCCCATCATCCACAAAAAAATTTAGGTCCAAAATCCCTCTTTTAGTATTTTTCTATTTTAGTGCATCTTTCACTCCCAGATTTGTTTTGTCTCTATCTACAGTGACAGCAGCCCTGTGTTTCTCACCTCCGACCCTCTTTTTGATTTTTCCAAACCCTTCCAATTTCCTTAGGAGTTCTGACCATAATCTCCTACATCCACGAATTTTCTTAATTTTTGATTAGCCTTCCATCTATTTTTAAAAATTCGTGTTCTTCCTAAGCTACAGTGTTTTTAGTCAGATTCCAGATCCGACCCACTACTACTGAAAAAATCAAAGAAATTCGTAGCCTTCCCCAAATCCAGATCCCAAAATAGTCCTGGTTTCGTAGCTGGATTTCCCACAACCTTTCTGAAGAACACAACCCCAGATTCGGACGTCTACCTCACGGTCAAAGGCAATCCACAGGAAAGTTCCCTGCTAGTCTGAGAGTTCAGACACTGTACAATAGCAACCTTCAAAATTCGCCAATCATAAGTACATGCTTGATTATTTTTCTGTAATCACCTTGGGTTGAAGCCCTTCGAAGCATCTTTCCAACGGCGCCAGTTTCGTCCCATTCCGACGTCGGGGCTGATCGCAGCGTGCGTTCTCGCTGGAGCGCGCGCTGGAAAATAGAACCGGCAGGTCCGTGGCCGGTTATTCCGACCGGTGCCGATCGGAGCCGCCCGGCCTCCGGCCGGCGAACCAGCGTGCCACCAGCCCGGGGAACGCTTCCCTAAGTGTCCCCACTACAGCGGTGCCACCGGGTCCCACACGGCCCCTCCAGACAGCACGTGGGCCCCACCGTCACGTGTTCGGGTGTTGCCGAATCAACGTGAGAAGCCGCCCGTCAACCCGAATTCGGTCCTCCCGGGTCCAGTTGTGTAGCCCTTTACCTCCCTGCGTGGAGTGGGCGATATTTCATTGCTGTCATCATTGTGTAATATTTATCCCGGGAGTACGAGTTTCGGCCGGGTCCGTCGTCCCCACGCCGAGCGCGTGGAGGTATCGTCCTCGCTCCTCACTTGGCATTTTGCCTAATTTCATATATGCTTGTTTATGCCGCTGCTAGAGAGCATGTGTAGGGATATCTAGCTCGCTTTATCTATTCATTACCGCTGCTGCGAGAGAGTGCGAGACCGTCCCGTGACCCGATCCGGGCACACGAGAGAGCCGATCACCCTAGCTCACTGCCGGTTTCTCAACCGCGCACGTCCGACGCTTCCCTCGTTAAGGGGCAGTCACGAGCTTGTCGTGTCCGTGGTCTCGTCCCGCATCAATTTGGTATCAGAGCGAGTTTGAGTCTAGGGTGTCAAAAAAAAAGTGTCATTCATTAGTCATTTACGTCTAAGTCGTGTTTAGGGTCATCATTGTTTTAAAACAAAATAAAGTATCTTTTGCATCGCATCCCAATAACCCGGTATATCAAAAGGTGTTGCCCGAACGTTAGGCTACGCCTATCGGGAAGGCCGCGCACTTGCGCGACTGGTCTTCGGATCGGTTATCTCCGCCACGTACCGAGTCTTGGTCGTCATGTCTAGGGTTGTAGTCCATTGTCTAGTTGGTTTATCTACTAGTGTCGGCATGCCCACCCACTAGTCCCCAATCACCCATGGATTCCCAAACTCCTGGATGGTGGCGATACTATCTCAAATGGAAGGACCACCCGAACCACCCCACGAGGCCCGAAACCCGGGACTTCTACGGGTCCGATGACCCGAGTGTCTACCTAGAATGGGAAGCCATTATGGACGATTACTTTGAGGTGTACATTATGTACGGGCCCATGCAAGTCGATGTTGCCAAAAGGTGACTTTTTGGTGAAGCCGCCGCAACTTGGAGGAACATCAAATACTGGAGGGAGGATAGGAATCTAAGGCCCATCGAGTCATGGTGAGAAATGAAGAGAGCGCTTAGGAGGGCCTACTTGCCCCGCCCACCTACCTCCAACCACGGAGGTCATACCACTCACCCATCCCACCAACTCACCCACAACCAAGTAGGCCACACCGCTACGCAATCCCACCCCTTCATCGCCGTCCAAGCCCAACAAAGCGACCCCAATCTAGTGGCCCGCCCAAGCACCTCCAACCAACCTCCCCTTGGCACCCCCATCCCAACCCACTCAAGTACCTCCAACAGAGTGGAAGCCCCGCTTATAGCCGAGCCTAGGACCACACCTAGGTCGAGGGACGAGGAGCGAGTCCACCCCAAGGTCCCTACTCCAACCCGCTCCTTTGAGGAATGCAAGAAAATGATTTCGGATTTGTTGGAAAGGATAAGTGCTTCTTCACCTCTCGTAGGTGCTCCATCACCACCCGCTCCTTCCGAGCTCTATTCGGAACCTTCTTCTTTGGAGCTACCAAAGCCCGAGCCACCCGTGTTTCTTACGGGAACACTTTACATAGCCAAGCCACTTCTTAGTTGGCTCAAGGATGGCTTGGTCCCACATCCCTTCCCGTCCATGGACCCCACCTTACCTTTAGTGCCAGTCAACTCATTCCATACCACCTTTCGATCTAGTCACCATGTTGACACATTGGACGATCTTGTCATGGGATTGGATTCACAATGGGAGTTGACGCATGTTTTGGTGCGAGGCTTTGACCAACCCGCTAGTCTTAGCTTCACCCATCCGGCCTTCGGGTCCATTACCTCCAAGTGCACCGTGGGTTGTGTCACCACGGAGGTCCTCTTACTCCTCCCCTTACCGGACGAGCCCGAATTCATACCCTTTTTTCCGAGGGAGGAATCATACTTCTTGCCTACGATCCCCGTCCCACCCGTTACAATTCAAGAAGGTGACTACCCACATCTTCAAACCTTCTACACGTGGGACCGTGACTTGTGGGAACCCACCACAAGGGGTCATACCTTCTTTGACCCTTTTGACCCCTTCACTATTAGGCTTCCCGAGTTACCACCCGTACTCCTCTTCTTCAAGGAAGCCCACTTTTATGCCCCTTCCCCTCGGGATGGTCCATCTACATCCACCAATCCCAACCCACCTACACCCGGCCCTTCTAAACCACCCGAGTCACCCACATACAAAAGACCATCCACGCATAACCACACCCGACGAATAGGTGTTCCCCATGCCATCCATTCCCAGTTGCATAACATGCATGCATGGCACATATTCGGGTGTCCTGGTCCGCCGTCACCCATGTACGGGTCGGACTAACATTAGGTGTGTCTAGGGTCATAGATGAGTCCGTGTGTTTTTTTTCTTGTGTGGTTTGTTTTGTGTGGTTTGTTTGCATGGCTTGTGTGTCATTTGTTTGTCTGCATGTGTCTTGTGCAAGCTCGTCGATGTCAGTCCCTTATGAGTGTGAAGCGAGTCGACTCACTCGATGAGTATGGGATCGGTTCTACATCTATACCCGGATCAGTCACCTATAGGGACTCAGCGGTGATTCCTAGTGAGTCTTTGAGCTGCTTCCTTCCCTTTTGAGAGTGCCCCACCCGGAGTGTCCACCTTCGGCCCATAGCAGTCCACGCATATCGAGTATATATGGAATGAGCAGGTGACGGTCACTTGGAGTGGAGCATACCTGCGCTACTTGGCACGGTGACGGATCCGCCGGAGTACTCGAGCATCCATACCCCTACTCGACGGGGTCGAGTTCCTCCCACCCAGGGAGAGTTGATGGGAATCTACGTCGAGCATGTACTTTTTCTTTTACATTTATGTCCTTTTAGTTTGTGTTTATATCCTTGGGAAAGTATGTACGCAATTGTACGGCTTTGTAAGCCAATGCATCATTCCCACGGATTGTGTGGGTTTCTATGTAATATGTCAGTAGGACCAGCAAGGGGCCCCCAGCCCTTTCCCATTGGTCCATGTCATCCATGTGGGGCTGGTCAACCATCCTAGGTGGCCATCTAGAAGGGTTGAATACCATTTGACCACATGGGAGACAAGTGGCTTAATTAGTCCAAGGTGGGTTACCTACCTCACCTACCCATTCAACCCCATTAACCATGGTCAAGGGGGCGCCCCTCTCCCCTTAATATTTTATTATTTTTTGTGTGTTATTCACATCCAATCTAGGCCCTCCATTCCCCACCCCTAGATCTAATGGTGTAGATTAGATTTGACACATGGCATATAAAAGGGTTGTATTTTCCATTTGTTAGCATTAATGAAGAGAAAATTGTTGGAAAATCAAGAGTGTTCTTGAGCCCCCCCTCTCTCCCTCTGGTTTCTCTCCTCCAACCTCCAGTTCTAGAGTGATTTCTATCTTCTATCCCCTCCCCTCTATCTCCGGTGATCATCTGTGCCGCCGCCGCCGCCGTTCGTGCCGCCAACGAGCCACCGTCGAAGTTCTGTCCTTGGCAGATAACAGTCTCTTCTCGAAATTCCTGCTATCAGCCACGGCCTCTTCTTGGCCTGCGATTTTTATGGTGTGTTCCCATCTTCAACCCCATCATCCAAAAAAAAAGTTAGGTCCAAAATCCCTCTTTTAGTATTTTTCCATTTTCATGCATCTTTCACTCCCAGATCTATTTTATCTCTGTCTACAGTGCCAGCAGCCCTGTGTTTCTCACCTCCGACCCTCTTTTTGATTTTTCCAAACCCTTCCAATTTCACTAGGAGTTTTGACCATAATCCCCTATATCCACGAATTTTCTTAATTTTTGATCAGCCTTCCATCTATTTTTAAAAATTCGTGTTCTTCCTAAGCTACAGTGTTGTTAGCCAGATTCTAGATCCGACCCACTGCTAGTACAAAAATCAAATAAATTCGTAGCCGTCCCCAAATCCAGATCCAAAAATAGTCCTGGTTTCGTAGCTGGATTTCCCACAACCGTTCTGAAGAACACAACCCCAGATTTGGACGTCTACCTCACGGTCAAAGGCAATCCACAGGAAAGTTCCCTGCTAGTCTGAGAGTTCAGATACTGTACAACAACAACCTTCAAAATTCGCCAATCAGAAGTACAGGCTTGATTATTTTTTTGTAATCACCTTGGGTTGAAGCCCTTCGAAGCATCTTTCCAACGGCGCCAATTTCGTCCCATTCCGACGTCGGGGCCGATCCCAGCGTCCGTTCTCACCGAAGCGCGCGCCAGAAAACAGAACCGGCAGGTCCGTGGCCGGTTATTCTGACCGGTGCCGATCGGAGCCGCCCGGCCTCCAGCCGGCGAACCAGCATGCCGCCAGCCCGGGGAACGCTTCCCTAAGTGTCCCCACTACAGCGGTGCCACCGGGTCCCACACGGCCCCTCCGGACAGCACGTGGGCCCCACCGTCACGTGTTCGGGTGTTGCCGAATCAACGCGAGAAGCCGCCCGTCAACCCGAATTTGATCCTCCCGGGTCCAGTTGTGTAGCCCTTTACCTCCCTGCGTAGAGTGGGTGATATTTCATTGCTGTCATCATTGTGTAATATTTATCCCGGGAGTACGAGTTTCGGCCGGGTCCGTCGTCCCCACGCCGAGCGCGTGGAGGTATCGTCCTCGCTCCTCACTTGGCATTTTGCTTAATTTCATATATGCTTGTTTATGCCGCTGCTAGAGAGCATGTGTAGGGATATCTAACTCGCTTTATCTATTCATTACCGCTGCTGCGAGAGAGTGCGAGACCGTCCCGTGACCCGATCCGGGCACACGAGAGAGCCGATCACCCTAGCTCACTACCGGTTTCTCAACCGCGCACGTCCGACGCTTCCCTCGTTAAGGGGCAGTCACGAGCTTGTCGTGTCCGTGGTCTCGACCCGCATCAACTTCTATTGGCCTGGCCTGAAGAGAGATGTGGCCAAGATTGTAGCCCAGTGTAGGACATGCACGATGGCCAAACAGGTCAAACAGAACACTGGTCTCTACACTCCTCTCCCCGTTCCTGATCAACCATGGGTTGATGTGAGCATGGATTTTATCCTTGGGTTACCACGTACTGCTCACAAGCATGATTCCATCTTTGTTGTCGTTGATAGGTTCTCTAAGATGGCCCACTTCATTGCATGTTCCAAAATATCTGATGCATCTAGAGTAGTGTGGACACACTAAAATTCGCTTATTCAGGTAATTTCTTCTATTGAGTGCGTGGGCGTGCCAGTCACAAAGTGACAATTTATTCGGGCCCCGAAGAGCCCATGGTGCGCTCGACCTGACTTCGTCAGACGATTGTGTGGTTCGTGTCGGGACCAAAACCCGCCGCGCCATAAAGGTTACGGCGTCATTTACATCCCCCATACGAGGGAACACCCTTGATTAATCGCCAAGATTCAGGGCCTCATGGCCAAGGAATCAATTACATGAAAAGTCTATTACGAGGTATTGAGATCCTCACGCGAGGGCGAGAAGAAAACCATTCGAGGTCATGTCGGTCATGTGCTAACCATTTTATGTTCGGACGAGTGTCCGTCTCGGGGAAAGCGCGATCGTCGCGGGAAGACCGGAGCATATGTATGCCAGGATATGACAATTTACTGTTCAGAAGAACGGAAAATGTTTGGCTAAACATCGGTTAGAGCGGTCGAAAACCGGTAAATCTATTGGCCCGGTGCAAGAGCAAGCTACGACTATACTGCGGTGGGCCCCCCGCGGTCGAAACAATACTTGCATGAGCGTCATTAATATTTTCGGTGCCATGGGGCGACGAGGGAATATCCCTTGAATCGACTGAAAAGCCCTGTGTCCGGAGAAGCGGGCATTCGAAACATGTCGGTCATTCGGGAGACCATTTAATATTCGGACGGGAGTCCGGCTTGAGAATATTGTAATCGTCACGAGAGGACCTGGGACATATGCATGCCGGGATACGACAAGTTTATTATTCCGAGACACTGAAAATATTCGGTTGAATCTCGGCTAGTGTAGCAGGAAGCTAGTGGATTTATTAGCCCAGTGCGAGATCGAGTCAGGACCATGCCGGGGGCGCCTCCCGTGGTCCGAACGAGGCTTGCGCGGGCATCATTAATATGTCCGGTGCCGGAGGGCAACGGGGGAGAGTCCCGGGACTAGACCCCAGACCCGAAAATGTGTTTGAAAGGAGCGGGCTGTAGACCGAGGATATGAGCCAGACGATGACCATGATCGGGTCAGGCCCGAGGTCTAAGTGTGGCCCCCGGAGGCCTTATTGATATTCCCATGGAAGGAGTCCAGGGGTGGCGGGAGCCATCTCGTTCTATTCCGATTCTGTCGGTCGCTTGCGGACCTTTTCATGTTCGGGCAAGGGCCCATATTGAAAGTGCGACGTTGATGGAAACGACCCCGTACGAATGTATGCCAAGTTTACGGCAGCTTCAATGAAAGGACGGGAACGAATCCCATTAGAATGAATCCGATTTAACGGGCTATCGACCCGGAGCAACGCCGGCTCACGACCATGTCGAGGAGGGAGCCGTCGGTCATATTGGTTGCTCACGGGTCTTTTCATATTCAGACACAGGTCCATAATAGAAATGCGGCGAAAACCGAGGTGAACCCGTTCAAATGTCTGCCGAGCGTGCGGCAATTTTAGTAGCGGCTCGGAAGGGATCCGGCCGGAGAAATGAATCCGGTTTATCGGAATGTCAGCCCGAGGCGAGGTCGGGTCACGGCCAGTTCGGGATGATTCCCGAGACTCAGGCCCAACCTGGAAGGGCGACATTGTTGTTCCTTCAGCACCGGGTCACGAGAGAGACGGGGCTGCAAAGTGGATCTCATTGTTTTGTTATCATTTGAAATTTTATCATTATTATTCGTTAATTTATACATATCTTTGAGTGAATTCTTTATTACTATTTATTCATTTTTCCTTGTGATTTATTCATTCATTATTGTTATTGTTAGGTTTGTTTTTATCATTTGTTCGTTTTATTATCATTCATTTGCTTGTCGTGTTTCATTAAGTTTGTTACTATTATTATTCATTTTGGCTGTCTTTTCTTTATTTATCATTCTTATTGAGTTTGTTATTATTATTCATTCATTTTTTGTTATCGTTTATTTGTCTATTTATTATTATTATTATTTTAAGCTTATTACTATTATTACTTATTTCCTTATTATTCGTATTTACTTATTCATTTTTTTAATTTGTTATTATTTATTATTATTATTATCATTATTATTTGTTATTATTTCTCCCTCTTCTTTTGAGTTTGTTGTTATTATCATTATTTTATTTTTTTTGTATCATTATTTGTTTATTTATTACGTTTTCTTTTAGCTTATTATCTTTATTATTATCATTATTTCAGGTGTACCGCTGGGTCATGGGAGTGCGCCGTTGGAGGGCCAAGGGAGTGTGCCGCTGAGGGCCAAAGGAGTGTGCCGCTAGAGGGCTAAGGGAGTGTGCCGCTGAGGGCCAAGGGAGTGTGCCGCTGGGGGCCAGGGGGTGTACCGCTGGAGGGTTAAAAGGGTGTGCCGCTGAGGGCCAGGGGTGTACCGCTGGAGGGTCAAAGGAGTGTGCCGCTGAGGGCCAGGGGGTGTACCGCTGGAGGGTTAAAAGGGTGAGTGTGCCGCTGAAGGCTGAAGCAGGAGCGTGCTGTTGAAGGGCTGAATGGTGTGTCGGCGAAAGGGGGTAAAAGGCGTACCGCTGAAGGGCTAAGCGGGTGTGCCGGCGAAGGGCCATGAGGTACGTGCCGGCGAAGGATGGCTAGAAAGGTGTGCCGGCTAAGGGAGACAAAAATTGCAGTCATGGTTAAATCTTGGTTTATTCAATTTTCAAGAATTTCTATGAAATACAAGATGCTCATTGATTGATAAGAAACTAATACAATATACAATAAAATCTGTATATTGATATAGTCCATTTAATTCTTGTTGGGGGGGAACGGAGCGTGGACTCCTCCCCTCCCTGGCCTCACTCCCTCTCTCCACCCACTCTCTTTCTCTTCTTCTCTTCTATCTTCTTCTCCTTCTCTTCGCGCGGACGGCGGTGGACGGAGCAGCAAGGAGGGGGGAGCGCCTGACCCTCCCCTCCTCCTCTTTCTTCTCTTCTTCTCTTCTCTTCTTCTTTCTCCTCACTCAGGCGGTGGTGATCGAGGCGGCAGGCTCCTCTTCTTCACCTTTTCTTCTTCTCTTTTAGCACAGACGGCGGCAGTGGGTGGAGCGGCGGGGCCCCTCCCCTCTCTTCCTCTCTTCCCTCTTCTTCTCTTCCCCTTCTTCTTCTCTTCTTCTCTTCCTCTTCCTCTCTTCTCCGTGTGTGTGTCTGTCTATTCCTCCTCCTCTTTTCTTCTCTGGGGAGCTTCCCCTGTGTATGCCTCTCCCCCCCTTTCTTTCACAGCGAAGAGGGGTTTTTATACCCCGGGCGGCGGGAGCCTCCGAAGGCGGGAAGCGTGCGACGAGCATTCAATGGGAGTTGACTCCCTTGTCCTGGATGGCAGGAGGAGTAAGCAGGTGGCCCAACGGTTGGTTGACACCTCAGGGAGCTCACTGCGCGCCAAGGACGCGTAGGGCATGGGCACCACGTCGTTCAGCCGTTGAAAAGGCTTAACGCTGTGCCGCTGGTGGGCTGAATAAGTGTGCCGCAGGAGAGCCAAAATGGCGTGCCGTCGAAGGCCCAGCAGAGTGTGCCGCTGAGAGCCAAGGGGGCGTACCGCTGAAGCCCAGGATGGGCGTGCCGCTGGAGACCCCAAGGGGCGTACCACTGAGACTCAGGATGGCCGTGCCGCTGGAGGCTCCTAAGGGCGTGCCGCTGGAGACCCCAAGGGGTGTGCCGCTGAAGACCCCCCCAAGGGGGGGTGTGCCGCTGAAGGCCGTGGGGCCGTGCCGCTGAAGCCCATGGGGGCTGTGCCGCTGAAGACCCCCCCCCCCCCAAGGGGGTGTGCCGCTGAAGACCCCCCCAAGGGGGTGTGCCGCTGAAGGCCGTGGGGCCGTGCCGCTGAAGCCCATGGGGGCTGTGCCGCTGAAGCCCTTGGGGGCTGGGCGTGCCGCTGAGGGGCTTTGGGGCCGTGCCACTGAAGGCCAAACTGGGCGTGTTTCTGAGCCAGTTCTGAGCCCGTTATGGACACGAGTCATGACCGGTTTGGTTTTCTTCGGGGCCCATGGATTGTGGGGCTCTTTGTGATTGATTCCTCTTTACTATCATGACTCCGGAGATGGCTTCACGGCAGTGTGGGCATTCGGGGGGGGATCCGGATGATCAGTCTCCCCGAGGCTTCTTCACTCAGCGCCGTTGTTGATGCGAGGCCGGGCATGATATCTGGGTGTGCAATTTTTCGGTGTCCACAAATGCCCCCCACCCACGGGTAGCGCGGGTGAAGGATGAGCCGGGCGGTGCCCGTGGGTGTACTTGCCTTTTTTCTCTTCGTCGGTGCTGACGGGGTGTCGAGAGCCGACCTGGTTTGTTGTTTGTTGGTCCCTTTGTTAGTGCCGACAGGGTGTCGGGAACTAAAGCAGCATATTGGTCTCTTCTTTTCTTTTGCATCAGTACCGACAGGGTGTCGGGAGTTGCCATGGTTTATCTATCTTTTCTTCTCTTTGTTAGTGCCGACAGGGTGCCGGGAGCTGACTTGGTTTGTTGGTCTCTTTGTCTCTTCGTCAGTGCCGACAGGGTGTCGGGAACTGAAGCAGCATATTGGTCTCTTCTTTTCTTTTGCATCAGTACCGACAGGGTGTCGGGAGCTGCCATGGTTTATCTATCTTTTCTTCTCTTTGTCAGTGCCGACGGGGTGCCGGGAGCTGACATGGTTTGTTGGTCTCTTTGTCTCTTCGTCAGTGCCGACGGGGTGCCGGGAACTGAAGCAGTATGTTGGTCTCTTTGTCTCTTCATCAGTGCCGACGGGGTGCCGGGATCTGAAGCAGTATGTTGGCCTCTTTGTCTCTTCATCAGTGCCGACGGGGTGCCGGGAACTGAAGTAGTATGTTGGTCTCTTTGTCTCTTCATCATTGCCGACGGGGTGCCGGGGACTGAAGTGGTATGTTGGTCTCTTCATCAGTGCCGACGGGGTGCCGGGAACTGAAGTGGTATGTTGGTCTCTTCATTAGTGCCGACGGGGTGCCGGGGACTGAAGTGGTATGTTGGTCTCTTTGTCTCTTCTCTTTCTTTTCTTCTCTCTTTTTTCTTCTTCTATTTTTTCTTTTCTTCTCTTTTGTCATCTCCCTTTTTTGTCCTTTTCGTTGTTGTTTTTTTGTTTCTTCTCTTCTTCCCTTCTTTTTTTCTCTTTCTTTTTTTTGAAGAACTCCTGGTGGCTGTTGGCATGGATGCCAATGATATAAGAGTTGTAGGCACAACGGCCGATAATTGAAAGCTGTTGGCACGGGAGCCAATAAGTGAGGCCGAAACAGCCAAGGCCAGAAGCAACTGAGATGTTCGTCGTCCGAAGAGACGGAGAGAAGATGATGAGGGCATCTCACGACACTCCCTCTAGCTCGGGTCGCCTGCACACTCTTGATGTGGACTGACTGTGATCCACACTTGTTATCTTCATTTCCTTAGTTTCATTTTATGTATTTTCCTTTTATTGAGTCCTATCATTGTATTTCTCTTTATTAAGTCATGTGGTTCTAGTCCATTTCCCTTGGTATGCTTAATTGGGCCTTATTACCTTAGTTATGGGCCCATTAGGTTGAGTCTAGGATATGCCCGGTCTTTTGTCTAATTGTCAAGGGTACTATGGTCATGTAAAGAGTGGATGCCTATAAAGAGGCCTCCCCTCCCTCTCATTGAAAGAACTTTGATGAATATTGAAAGGCATTTGCCATCTCCATCTCAATATCTCCCTCTCTCTCTCTCTCTCTCTCTCTCACTATCACTCTCTCTAAGTGGGTTGTGCCCCCTTTCTCTCTCCTCCCCACCCCAAATTTGAAATTCATTCTCTCTCCTCCCCATTCACCCCTCATTAAGGCCCCTTCCCCATGCATTCATTCAATTCCCCCTCCAACCCCTAGGTGGAAACCCCTTCTCCTAGGCACCTTTCCACTCTCCCAAGCAACCCTCCCTCTTCCCAAGGCTGAATTAACCCCTCCCAAAGCCCAAATTCGAATTTCCCTCTCCCTAGGGCTGTGCCCTTCCATCTCCCCACCTCCTAAACCACCCTAGGTCGAAATCCATCTCCCCCCAACAGCCAAGTTCGTCCCCCATCCTCCTCTCACACTCACCCTCTCTCTAGTGCACCTCCACCCCCCCATCTCCACCCCTAGCTACTCCAGCCCCCCTCTCCATCTACCCCTGCCACTCCAGACCCTCCAGAATCCCTAGCCACGTCCTTCCCATATCCACAAACCTTCAGCCATCCCCCCAATCTGTGCTAACTCCCTTTGCCCCTCCCCTTGTTCTTGCAAGTTGCAGCTTCAAGTAGCAGGTCGCAGGCAGCAGAGTGAGGCCCTGAAGTCACGTCATCCCAGGCCGGTCCCTGCTCCTCCTGGTGGCAAGGCCTACATCTCTGGAAAGGTTGTCCAGAGAGCTTCCAAGGCGAGGTGGTTTCGTCGGCATCCGAGCTCCGAGCAGTCCACAGCGGCCGATCTCCCTCGACTGCGCAGAAGAACCCAGGCAGAGAACCAGAGCGAGAGTGGAAGCTCGGCCACGACGAACCCTTTGGGATTCAGATCAAGCTTTCTTCAGAAAATTCTTTCCCTCTCAAGTCCTATTTCATCTTCAAGAAGCAGAGTTGCATTTGGACATCGACATCGGAAGTTACGAATTTTCTACTCCAAGTGTGTCAGGTCAGTTTACAAGAGCCAGAACTGACATCCCTCCACTCATCTGATCGTCCCGGTCTTCTCCGACATCTGCCGACCCCGCCGTTGGCACCGACAGAAAGAAGACTCGACCACGGTTCCAACGGTTCAGGTCTTGTACCCATCAGAGCTTTGTGGAGATCATGGCACCCTCTGCAACCAGCCCCATTGTTCTGCACCAGACAGAGGCAGAATCAACCAGTCCGGTTGCAGACTCTGCCACGGCCAGCTGGTGAAGGCTCTGAGCGCCATTTTTGGAGGAGAGAAACTACATCTAGTTAGCTGCCACCTCGAAGAAGAAGGGACTCAATCGGCCACTGGAACCCCCTGTTCCAATTTTCTTCGTCGGAGAGGGCAGACTGCCCGCTGTGATCCCAGGTTAGACCAGTCCACACTCCTCCGGTCACCCCTCTCTCCACCGACATCAGATTGCATCCCCGTCAACTCCGGCTCGAAGCTACCCCGATCACGATCGCGTCACCACCAGTTTCATTCCAATCGGAGTCCGGGAGAGCCCACAGTGACTTCTGCAACCTACTGCTTCAGTCCGGTACCAGCCAGAGACCAGACGCTGGTGCCCTGTTCCAGTCGCCGGTGCGGTCAGCCCCGAGAATCAGAGCTTCCCCAAAAATTCAAGCTTCATCCCCTGTCGGTTGGTAAACTTTTGGCGCTGGTCTCGTCAAGATCCGAGCTCCGTGGAGCCCGTGGCAGCACCGTCTCCGACTGTCTGTCCAGCGAACCTGAAGCAAGGCAGAACCGGTGGAGCTCGGAAGATAACGTTTTCATTGCGTAATCCCCACCCCGCTTGGCCGGCTGAAGACTCCTCCCTGCGTGGAGGTAGTTTTGGATGTACTAAGTCTAATCCCTACCCCAAGATCACCCCTCCTGTTCGAGGCGTAGTGTTGTACATCATTGTATTTTCAGGTCAAGCTACATCGCCGCGGCGATCGGTTGTATACCCTCGCCTCCCGGCGCGCCCTCATCTCCGAGCGGGATCGGTGTCTTCACACCGATCAGGTGAGCGTCTGATATCTCCTTAGTTGCCTTCATTCTGCAAGTTTAGTATTGCTTTGATTGCCCGTCGGCGGTGAGAAGAGGGCCCGTACTTATATGCTAGTTTGTTAGTGTCCACCGCGGACCGTGAGAGAGTGCCACCCACACCCCGCCCAGCGGGCCAGCCACCCACGAATTTGGGGAATCCTAGGCCCTTTGGGGTCAGCCTAAGCAAACTAAGTCCTTTAGAGTCATTGGGTCCCGCCTCGGACCCTTGCCATCATCCCCCGGCCCCGCCGGGTGATCGCGTGTGCCGTGTGAGTAAGACGCTATTGTGAGAATCATTGGAGAGCTTGTATGCTTGTGGATCTTGGTCTTAGGTTGTCCATTACATATTTAGTCATCCTAGGGCTGTTTTACATCAGAAGAGTTTGTTGATTCAAAAATGCGCCGGGGATATCAGTTATGAAACCCGGACTCGGGAAAGTGGGCCGCGAGGGCCAAAGTTGGCGTTACGGAAGCGGGCCGTGCAGGCCAGATTCTGGGAAGCAGGCCGTAAAGGGCCAGGGATGTTGGGAAGCGGGCTGCAAGAGCCGAATCGGGGAAGCAGACTGCGAGAGCCAAAGATATTGGGAAGCGGGCTGCAAGAGCCAGAATTATGAGAAGCGGGCCGTGAAGGCCGAATTACGGGAAGCAGGCTGCAAGAGCCAAAGCTGGGAGGTGGGCCGTGAAGGCCGAAATTATGGGCAGCGGGCCGTGTAGGCCGAATTCTGGGAAGCAGGCCGTAGAGGCCGAATTCTGGAAAGTAGGCTGCAAGAGCCAAAGATGTTGGGAAGCGGGCTGTAAGAGCCGAAATTAGGGCGCAAGATGCAAAAGCCCAAATCGGGGAAGCGGACTATAGAAGCCGGAGTTGGGAGATTAACGGGCCGTGAGAGTGAGAGGTAGGCCATGGGGGCCAAGATTGGTCTCTACGAGCCAGAGCTGAGAAAGTAGGCTTCGCTAGCCGAAATTGAGTTTATTATACACACATTTTTTTATTATTTATTTTTTTTCAAGCAAGCAAGCATTCATTAGCAGGCATAACATAAATATAAGTAAGGCAGCTCTCTCTATAGGGGTTAGGATAGGGACATCGCCCGTAATTCGTAGATGCGGTGCGGGCCGCGAGGCACAATTGAGGGGTGGTGCACCCGTCAAGAGGATATCGCACGTCTTGCATGCATAGCCTAAATTCACGCATTTCACCCGAGGTAATTCTCTGTGGCGTGACAGTGCAAATGTGTGAACAAAGAGCCCTAATCATAGGGATATGCAGGTTTTCCTTGTGACACTCGAGGATTACTCTAGCGCCTACACATTAGTTCCAGGCTTTCGACTTTCGGTAGCTTCACACAGCCCCCATCTGTTTATTTTGGTAGCGGATTTCACCGTTCGGCGCGAGTCTCCTCATGTGTCTCAATGGGGATTCCCGGCTACTAGGATTCATCCTTATTATAATTCTATTATGGATTCCACCGTTTGACGCGAGTTTCCTCATATGTCTCAATGGGGATTCCCAGCTAATAGGTTTCATCCTTATTGTAATTCGCTTCACCATTTCGCACGAGTCTCCTCATGTGTCTCAATGGGGATTCCCGGCTACTCGGATTCACGTTTCTCTCTTTTTTTTGCATCATTTTTTTTCTCTCTTTTTTTTGTTTTACAGTGGGGGTAGGCAGCTTTTTCCGCACGATTACCTTTCACGCGAGTGCAGGAATTCAAGTCTCCGTAGAGTGCTAAGAAGGAATTCGGGCAATCCCTATGGTTGAAAGCTATTGAACACATTAAGTGCTAAATGTGGGAGCGTTGCCTCAGGTTTATTTTGTGAGTTGGGCTTAGTGATTCAGCCATGACTCTTCCCCTTGACGTGTGCACCGGCCATAATTGGGTTCCCTTCGAGTGCGTGCCGTGATGCCCGTGCATCCGGAATCGGGGCGATACTATTTAGCAAGGAAACACGGTCCTAGAAAATTCCAAGGAAGTGTATTATTCTATATTAAGCAACCATGCAAGCAGGGCAATCATGCATTCTCTTTTTTTTGTTTCCATTTTCTTCTTTTTTGTGTTTGTTTTGTTGTTTTTTTTTTGTTCTGTTTTGTTTTGTCTTTTTTTTTGGGTGTTGTTGTTTTTTTTGTTTTTGTTTGTTTGTTTTTTGTTTTGTTTTGTTTGTTTTTTTTTTGCATAAGAAAATATTGTTGTTACGTATAAGTGTAGTGATAGAAAAGGTATTAGGGAAGCAGACCGCGAACGGCTGAAGGGGTATTAGGGAAGCAGACTGCGAACGGCTGAAAGGGTATTAGGGTAGCGGGCCATAGAAGTCGGGAGATGCTGGGAAGCGGGCTACCAGGGCCAAAGGTTGGGGGAGCAGGCTACGAGAGCCAACATTGGGAAGCAGGCCACAAAGGCCAAAGGGAAGTAAGCTACGACAGCCAAAGTTGGGGAGGCGGACTACAAGCCGAAGCTGAGAAGCGGACTACAAAGAGCCGAAGTTGGGAAGCAGGCCACGAGGGCCAGAGGGAAGCAGGCTGCAAGAGCCAAAGTTGGGAAGTAGGCTATAAAAGCCGAGGGGAAGCAGGCTGCGAGAGCCAGAGATAAGCAGGCTACGAGGGCCAGAATTGGGAAGCAGGCCACGAAGGCCAAAGATAAGCAGGCCACGAAGGCCAGAATTGGGAAGCAGGCCACGAAGGCCACATGTAAGCAGGCTACGAGGGCCAGAATTGGGGAAGCGGGCTACAAGCCGAAGTTATGGGATGCGGGCTACAAAGGCCAGGATCTGGGAGGCCTTTGTCGGTTTAACGCCCCGTCGGCGGAAGGTCTAGTCGGTTTAACGCCCCGTTGGCGGAAGGTCTAGTCGGTTTAACGCCCCGTCGGCGGAAGATTTAGTCGGTTTAACGCCCCGCCGGCGGAAGGTCTGGTTGGTTTCTGTTTGTTGGGTGGTGTTGGCACTCAAAATATGATCCTTTGGCAACCAAGCCGCAAAGATGAATGATACGGCCCACTGAAGCACAGAAGCCGATAAAGATCAATTTATCAAGAGAACCCCTCAAGCTGACGAAGCCCTGAGCCACCTTGAAGGGAACGTCGGGGACTTTACCTCAGGAGAGTCGAAGTGAACCCGCAACCAACCGGCAGCGCGATCAAGCCTGCCCAATGATCCGGCATCGACCTCGTCATGCCGCTACCCCGCATCCGTCGCCCGACCAAGGGCGACGGTCTACCCAATGACTCTCCTAAGGAGGAAGAATGTCCTCGGCCATCCGCAACAAGGGGGGGCCGAAGGTTCTGTCAGCAGAAGACCCCGATTACCCGGCACGGGTTCGGCTTCTCGCCATAGTGGGCCCGTTAGTGGCCGATTGATCACCGTTCAAGGTGGAATTGCCCAGGATGTAGCATCATCCTGCAGGGAAGCTTCGAGCACGAGTCGTCTCAGCCAGAAGCACAAATCACAGTGCCGAAGACTGTGTTAGCAGGACACCCGTGTGCTCGGACCAGACACACACGAAGTCTTGTTTAAGGCCGTTCGTCCTATCAAGAGCTTCGTCAACACCCCATCAAGGCCCTTCGATGGCCAGGGCGAGGGGAACAGTCGACGGGAGCTTCCGGAATCATCTCCGGGCCCACCGGACTGACACGCCAAGTGAACAGGTTAAAACGGCGCCGTCAAACCGGCGCGCCAAGAACAAAGGGGGTGTTCCCCGGCGCCGTCAATCCGGCACGCAAAAGCCAAATGGGGCCCTTCCCCGGCGCCGTCAACCCTGCGCGCCTCTTCCTGGGGCGCCGAATTAACCCCAAGGCTATATATAGCCTGTCGACAGAAGAGAACAAAGGGGAAAAAAAGAAAAGGGAGATATCAAGAGGGAGATATCAAAGAGATCGGGGAGAAGAGGCGGAATCAAAAAGAAAGAAAAAAGAGAATTAGAAAGAAAGGGGGGAGGTCCAGGGAAGAGTCGGAGGGGGTTCTTCGATCTGAAGAGTCTTCTGTCCGAGCTCTCGGCGGCCCACACCCTGCTCCACCCGAGTCTCCCGGAATCGGAGAAGAAGAGTATCTGTTCCTTATCTCTCGAGGTGGGTTTCCCGTGTTTCATCCGGTGAATCCCTCTGTTCCGCTTTGGGTTTTCTTCCTCTGGCATAATGTAAGTGAAGGAGGGGAGGGGCGATGACATGAGCCTCACCTCCCCTCCCTCACGATGATTCTTTTCCTCTTTTCGTTGTAATGGGTTTCCCCTGTTAACGGAAACGGCGGCCGAGCAACAACGCCGGCGCCGGAATGTATATTCTCTACTTATCTGTCTGTTTTTTTTCTTATATAAATGAATGGAATGGAATGTGAGTCTCTGGCCGATGCCACGTTTCTCTTTCTTCCCTGTTGGCTCCCCTTTTTTTCCTTACAGCCGGTGAAACGGTGCCGTGCGATGATGCCGGCGCCGTGGAGGATGAATGCAGAGCACCGTGGGCTTCCTGTGTGAATGACTTCCTTCTTGTTTCGTCTTCCCGACGCTTTATGCCCTTCTATGGTAAGGGCTACATTGATTCCCCTCCCCGGGGGTTTTCTCTTTCGGTCGAATGCTAGGAATCTTCACCGTGTAAGGTGTGTCAATATATGGGTTCCTCCCACCTGTCTGGGCCGCCCTCGTAATACCCTTTCTGTTCTTGACCATGAACAGAGGGAAGTAAGGGCGCCCCTACATTCCAGTTATTATTTTCTGAACATTCCTTGACGAATGTTTCTTTGATTCGTGAATATGCATATGCGTGAACGTACGTATATCTACAGGCATTAGTTCTGGCCTGCTGGTTATGCGAACGACCTCACAGCTCCGTTCTACTGTTTCACTAGTGCGAATCGATAACCCGGGGAGGGGGAACATCCCCCACTGTTCCGCTTTGATAGCACTCTGTCCACCGGGGACCGTCCAGCAGTGACAAATCTCCTATGGACTAACGAGTGAATAGCAAACGGGTTAGTCCCGACATCTCAAATCCACAGTCCCTAAGGGACTTTGTGGTGGCCGAGAGACGCGTGTGCCCCTCGTAGGCTGGCCCTCGAGGTTCCCTTCTCTACTCGGTCGTCTCGACTCGAGTAGTGTGGTGATTCGGGTTGCGTGCCCCTCGTAGCCCTCGGGGTTTTCGCTCCCACATCGAGTCACCTCACTCACTCACCGTTACCCACGGACTCAGTGCCCCTAGCAGGCTAGCCCTCGGGGTCTTCCTATCCGTTTGGGTCTGCCGGCCGCCGTTGCGCCACCCGGGTTTTAGGGGTTTACTCCGCCACGTGAGTACTCCCTGCGTCTCCCCGATAATCCTTTGGGATGGGGAGATGCTGCCAAAATTTTGGCTCGAATGAGTCTAAACTCGGAACAATCGCCGCGTTCGAGTCCGGATCTCGCGCGAGCCCGTGATTTGACCTTTGGACGACTCGGGACCGATCCGACGAATAATCAACTCAATAAATTCTCAAAATCCTCCAAAACCCTTTAATAAATCCATGAATAAACTGACAGAGCTCCTGTTTCCATGAAATCGGGTTAATTCGGCGCGTTTATGCGCGATAACGCCTTAAAACGGCGCGCCCTTCCCGGCGCGCCCTTTCCGGCGCGCCCTTTCCGGCGCGCTCTTCCCGGCGCGCCCTTCCCGGCACGCCCCAGCTCCCCACGCCGTTTTAACAGGGTTTCCCCTTTACCTACGGTTCCGGCGCCGTTTTAAACCTTTTACCTACGTTTCAGGGCGCCGTTTCAAGCGTTTTAGCCCCTTTCTTCGCATGCACTGCACCGGTTTCGTTCCGAATCATGTCGTCGCATCGTTTTAACCTTTTTCCCACTTGTGGGATGATTCCCTATGTTGATCACAGAGGGATGCAAGTTCCTCAACCAAATGAACTAAATAAAATTAGCATGTTCGGGCTTGAATCGATATATCTCGAATCCTTGCCGTCCTGCCTTAGTCCAAGCATTCATGTCACATCAATGCATGCCCGAATGTGTGCATCCTTGGTATATCAAATAACATCGCCAAAAGGTCAGGTTACACCTGATTGGAGGCTTTGTTACGCGTGAAGGTGGCCTTTGAGCCTAAGTCCTCCGCCGTGTACCAGGGTCCACCCTAATAAATCGCGTGTAGTCAATCGTATCATCCTGTATGATCACTTGCCCGCTCTGTACCCTTTATTCCGGCTTTGACAGCCCGATATCTCGGCAATTAATCAAAGGTGTTCCCTCCTCGTGGGGGATGTAATTAACGCCATAGCCTTTATGGTATGGCGGACTGCTGGTCCCGACCGAACCTCACATTCACCCGACATGGGTCAGAATGAGCGCACAATAAAATCGTCACTCATGTGACTGGCACGCCCGCATCATCAATCAGTCAGTTGATTACCAGTTAGTCAAATGGTTGATCGATACGCGAACGAAAAGAAAGGAACGAAAAGGTGAACGAAAGAAAAGGTCGCAAACAAGTCTGGCACGCCCGGTGGGACCAGTGTCACCTTTCATCTCTTTGTCGAGATATCCGGGCTTCGAAGCCCTTTCAAAGACTACTGATTGTTTTCTTGTTTGACGTTACAGGCAAACAATGACAACTCATGGAATAGCTGGCGTCGACTTCGATCAGTCGATAGTCGCTCGACACGCGCAAGGGTACCTGGCGGTACCTATGGAATTCGGCAGCTTCCCTGCCGCTGTTGGCTTCCCCAACTTCCTGGGCTTGGCCTTCGTCGACATCCTAGAAGTCGAAGCCCCGGAACCTTCCAAGCAAGCTACGGAGGAAGCGGAACCTCTGAAGGTTCCTCACTGCAACGACTTGCTCAAGAATCTGGCCCCGGCCGCTAGCTGCATGGTGCACCATGTTGTACGTGGGACGCACCCCGCTGTAGTCAACAAACCCCCTGGAGTACGTCAGCGTCGCCAGGCTCGCAAGAAAACTACTGTGATCACCGGAACTGTCTCTCAGTCTGGGAAGTCGATGCTGGTGGGAGGCATGCGTGTCTTCCTCAACGGGCGCACGGCACGGGTGACCCCAGACCGAGTCATCCCAAACGTTCCTGTCCACAACACATATCAGGCCCTTGCTGGAAGGAGGGCAGGAATGAAAGAAGCCGGCCACCATGGCCAAGGAAACTCGGCACTCAAGCCGAGGAAGTTCAGACAGGTGTGGGTTCCCAAGCGGACCCGACCTGTCCACCAGCCGACACCCGTCCGCCGCCATCCTGTGAATGACGATGCGGAGGTGATAAGAGAAAGGGGCCTACCCCCGAGGATGGAAGAAGAGGTGGTTGCGGATCCTCCGCGCCACAGAAGTTTCCGGGCTGCGGCCCGTCAAGCCAACGTCCCTACCACGGGGCGAAGGTTCCAACAGCCAGCCGACAGAGCTCGACTGGCCTACATTCCTCCTTCTGGAGGTCGACCACTCTCCCCCGTGCTACATCAAGAACGGGGTCGAGAAGAAATGGCATGCCTGGTCCGAAGCTACTTTCGAGGATTGGGCAACACCTCACTCGGACAGCAGCGGCTGATGCAGACAGTCGCCACTGAAGAAGATTACTGTCCATCAACGGCAGATGAAGAAGAGATAAGACACAGAATGAGGATGTCGTCGGTCGACGATAATGGATACGATGACGGCTTTGAGATCGAAGCCGATGAAGCCTTCCCCGAGCGGGAAGAAAGAAGAAGAATTTCTGTGTTCGAGAGGCTAGCCTTTCCGCAACAAGCAAGGCGGAGGGTCCATCGACAAAGAAGAAGGATGCAGGTTTTCACTTGCAACATGGCTGGTGTACCCAGCCGATATGGGGAGCTTCCTGAAGACCCCCAAGAACTGGCTCAATTGGCCGTACGGCCGGGGCCAACTACCCGCAGGACAGAAGCAGCAAGAGGGCTTCTGACAATGATGAAAGAGAAACAGCCCCAGGTCTACCTCCACTGGGATGATAAAGCCCCCGTCTTGACCGCTAATGTGGTGACGACGGAAGAAGAAGACGACGTACTCCTCGACATCCTGCCTGAGGGTACGTCCGGGGAGACAACAGAAGGTGTCCCCACCACTATAGATCCATCAGTCTTGATGCTGCTGCAAAAATATCAACGGGAAATAGATTCCCTGAAGAAACAGCTGATGGAGAAAACTGAACACTCATCGGCCTCCAAACTACCTGAAGTCCAGGGTGAATCATCCCGGGGAGCGGCTCGTCGAGACGACCCTCCACCGCTTTATACATTACCCTAGCCGTCAGAGCCAACTGTGACGACAGCATAACAGCGGCCACCACATTCTCAGCCGCTGCTACCTCCGGTGCTTCCTCAGGTGCACTCAACACCCCCGCTGCTGCATCCTCCACAGGCGACCACCCTGGTCACCCCGTACCTGCAGCCAGCACACTTCTATCCAGAACCGGTTGACCCCACGATCGTGAATCGGATGATGGTGGAAAGGATGATCGAGCTGAAGCTCGCAGAGAAAAGCGAAGGCGACTACGTCGCATTCGATGCCTATCGGGTGCCCTACCCGCAACACCATGCGGCTAAGCGACTTCCCCCGGGAGTCAACAAGCCACCCAAATTTGACAAATTCAACGGGATGTTGTGCATCCCTTGGTTTTGATGATGACAATAGGATATGTTTGATTAATCAAGTTCTATCTTGTTTCATAACAAATACAAGTGGTTTGATTGTTCCTTCAAAGTAATGGACTCATGACTATTTGATGATGACAAACAATGTTTGATTAACTCAATATAAATCTGGTAGTTCAAATTACTTCTGATAAGTTAAGTAATTTCAGGTCAGAAGAAGTGTCAAAGGCCGCTTGTCGACCAGGGAAGTGGTTGTGGTCGACCAACGAACCTAGCCAGAAACACCTAAAGTCATCCGTCTTCTGTTGTGCCTTGGCTGTCGACCAAAGACCCACTCCTGGTCGACCACAGAACAGACAGGGCGTCAGACAGAACTGACGGCAATCTGGAACTTGCCCATTGTCGACCAGCGACTAGGCTGTGGTCGACCACGGAGGACGCGAGTGTCAGCCAGAATGAAACCGCCATCAGGACACTGCTTGTTGTCGACCAGGGACAGTGCCATGGTCGACCACGGGCGTTATAGCGTCCAGAACCGAACTGTAACCGAATTCTGTTTTGGTTCCTTAAAACCTGCGGATTGTTGTTGCAGGTTGTTGGGTAGTTCAAATGAGGAGATTCCGCACGGGAATCAAGGAGAGAATCATGCTGAGACGCGGTCAAACCTATTATAGTAATCGGATTCAACCGTCTCCCTGTTTTCTAGCAGATTGACGCTAGATCTGGAATTTGAGCGGGAAGAGCTTCATGCTTGAAAAAGAATCTGAATAAAGATAGAAGGCAACTGATCGCGCAGGCAAGCACACTGAGAGAGCATAGAACAGAAGCTAAGAGACACACCTACATCACAGGACGAAGTGGCTCTCCATCAATCAGAAATCTGCAGAAGACTGAAAGCATTCTCATTGCTGCAGAAGGAAGACTGGGCTTGAAGCTGTGCGACCTCCAGCAGCAAAGCAGCTGAAGGCATCCGATTGGAAGCTCTACAGGGAGTCTATTCTTGTTATTTGTGTGATTAAGTCCCAGGCTGAATTCTTTCCTTTGTTACAAAAGTCTATATTCAGTCCTGTTGCATCATTCCACCTTCTCATCATTTCTATTCATCCTTACACCAAGTGTCAAGCTGTGAGGCAGCGGAGTCAAGCTGTGAGGCAGCGGAGTCAAGCTGTGTGTCAGCGGTGTTTGTGTGAGATCAGGAATTCTCATTTAGTAAAGCCTTGCTTGAGTTAAGCAAGGGGTGGATGTAGGTCTCGGGAAGAGACTGAACCACCTTAAAAATCCTATCTTGTGGTTTGATTATGTGGTGTGCTTGTGTGTGTTTGATTTCCTATACGTATGCTTGCATCTTTACTATCCGCATTAGTTCTATGATTCATTAATTACCAGTAGCTCATCTGGTTGATAGTCAGTAAATTATCGAAAAGGGGGAAAGATCTATTCACCCCCCCTCTAGATCTATTCAGTCCGTATCCAACACGTGGTATCAGAGCTAAACTCTCCGAAAATGTGGTCTAACAACCAGGAGAGACCTAGCGGACTGAACTCTAGAAGTCTAATGGCTGAGGGACACTCAGTAACTAGACCACCATATTTCGATGGAAATGATTTCTCATACTGAAAAAATCGTATGCAGGTGTTCTTGAGAGCACAAGATCATGAGATGTGGAGAGTAGTAAGCCGAGGACCCTACGATCTGCCCGAAGACGAGGATACCTGGACCAGAGAACAGGTCAAAAAATCAACCACCAACTGGGGAGCCATGAACGTAATGCAATGCGCACTACACCCCACGGAGTTCTCACGAGTTTCACAATGTGCAACGGCCAAGGAAATGTGGGATCGTCTAGTAGTTATCTATGAAGGTACGTCAGAGGTAAGGGAGACAAAAGCAAATATGTTAGTCTCAGAATATGAAATGTTTAGAATGAAAACTGATGAAAACATTTCTGATATGTATGCTAGACTAGTGCAATTAACGAATAGTTTAAAGAGTCTAGGGAAAACCTACAAGGAGCAAGAGCTAGTGAGAAAAATTTTAAGGTCCCTCACTCCTATGTGGCATACCAAGGCCACAGTCATTGAGGACTCAAAGAATCTCACTACTATGACTGTGGATGAACTAGTAGGTTCCCTAATGGCCTATGAGGTCAATCTAAAAGGAAAGGAAGACGAGGGCAAGAAAAAGAAACAGCTAGCTCTGAAAACTAAAATAGGCACCTCTGAATTATCTGACACTGATGACTCATTTAGCACAGGTGAGGAAACTGGTGAGCTTGCCAAGCTAACAAGAAAGTTCAGAAAGTTTCTGCGGAAGGAAGGTAAGGGATTTAAAAATCCGAAGGGCATGGTAAGAGGTTCACCCCAGTTTCAATCTGACAAAACTAAAGCCTCATCTAACAAATTTGCCTGCTACAACTGCAGAAAATCAGGACACATGAAGGCTGAATGTCCAGAGGCTCCTAAGAAATCAAGCTTTAAGTGGAAAGGCAAGAGACCAAAGGCAATGATAAGCACATGGAGCGAGGAGGAGGAAAGCAGCGAAGAGGAAATAACCTCCGAAGAGGAAGAAGGAAACACATGTCTAATGGCCAAAGGAGACAGCAACGATCTTGAGGTAACCTCCCCTTTTCAAGATTTTTCTAGCTCAGATTGGGAAGAAGTCTATTCAGACTTACTTGATGCATATGAAAGAATTAGAAAGGAAAATAAGAGTTTGAAGAAAAAGCTTAATCAGGTCAATAATGACAGCAACTCTTTTGCCAACAGAACTGAACTAGAATTAGAAATCACAACCTTGAAAAATAAGCTGAAACAATACGAGACAGATGAAGAAAATGTCAAAGGGCTGTTAGAAGAAAATGAGTCACTGAAAAACACAATTGATGAGGTAAAATTAAAGACTCAAGAATATGAACAGCAAACTAAGTTAACCCAAGAAAGAAACAACTCACTCAAGGAGGAAAATTGTCAACTTCTGGAAGAAATAGAAAGAATCCAGAGTGAACTGAAAAATAAACAGGAAACCTTGGAAAAAATGACTAAAGGTCAAGAAAACTTAAACGCTGTCTTGGGAATAAAAGCAAACTTTCAAAAAGAAGGGTTAGGATACAATCCTACGGCTAAAAAGGAATTCCAAATAAAAACCGTAACTGGGATTGCTGACTCAAAAGGAAAAAGGCCCCTGATTAATCTATACCAAGATAAACAAGAGGATGTAGCTGAATGCTCCTCCAAAAGGAACAATGTCACCAAGGAAGAGAGAAATTTTAAAGAGAAAACAGTCAATCAATATAAGATTCAAAATAATAAACAAGAAACCCAAATTCACAGAAATCACCAAACAAACCAAGGACTAAACCAAGTGAAAGGACATAAATCTGGAAAACAAGATGTCTGGAGACAGGCTGGTCGACAACAGACCCTTCATCTGTCGACCAGAGGATCTGCCAGAACAGGCGCTGGTTACTGGAGAAGCAGTGGTCGACCACAGGTACACCAGATGTCGACCAGAGGTGCTGCCAGAACAGACGCTGAGTTCTGGAGACGCGATGGTCGACCACAGACATACCAAAAGTCGACCATGACCAGACAAGCAAACAGAAATCACAGGTTGTCTCGGGTAAAACAAAATGAAAACTTGAATACACAAAGGTGGACTCAGATTAAAGAAAAATTAGAACAAAAGCCACCGAATCTGAACAAGTTCAGAGACGAAAAATTAAACTGCCCTAACAAAATCTGGGTTCCCAAAGGATTGTTACAGCAACTTTATAATTTCACAAGTTATCTTGGACCCGGGTACCATTGGGGTCCAAAAATTTCTGTGTAATTTATGATGCAGGAATGTCTGGCAGCCATGCACAATAAGTGGTACTTAGATAGGGGTTGCTCAAGACACATGACGGGAGACAAGACCAAGTTCTCCCAACAAAGATCAAAAGATGGAGGTTATGTGACCTTTGGAGGAAATAACAAAGGTAAGTTCGTCAGGACAGGATACTGGATGGGTTCTATGGCTGCGCAGATGTCGACAATAGACGGCTCCATGGTCGACAATGGATCTGTGCGGAAGCAAATGTCCACTTTAAGACAGGTTCCTGGTTAACACTAATTCTGGTAGGAAATCTTCTGGACTGTTTAATCTGTTTGGACTCTGAGCTCAGTTTTGCTTTACTCACTCATCCTCATTCACTTCCTATTCCTTGTGTCTCTATATCTCTTTGTGGCCAACATTTTTTTCTTCAGCAAGGACTCACAAATTGAGGGGGAGAAAAAGTGTAAACTCATTCCTTGATACAACATTGAAAAACCTAACCATATCTTTCAATAAAATCACCAAGGTAATCATTAAGAGTAGAGGTTGAGTGTAGTAATGAGAATTTGAACTGTACTACTGCAATAAATTCAAACCATAACTATGACTCTGTCACAAGATTTTGAGGACTTATGATTTTTAGTAATGAGACTGTTTCTCTACCTGTGTTTGTGCTGGACAGTAAAAATGAACTCAAATATAACATGTATGTACATGGAATACGCCATAATTCTGCCTTCTAGGTAGAGCAATGGGTTGAGGTCTGAGAAACTACTGTTCTCCATCTCAAAGCAAAAAAATTGGCTGAAATATAGATGGGAGACCAGTGTGTCATGAAGATCCAATCTAACTCTGCTGATATTGATTGGGCATACTGAGTAACTGGGGATATTGGCGTCTGATAAACGTATATCCTCACGGATAAAAGGTGTGTCCCAGTCATTAGTGGAATGGTTAGGCATGCTAAGTAGCCGGGGTTTCTGGCGTGTACAAAGCGTGTATCCTCGTGTAGAAAAGCATGTGATATACCTGCCCACAGCTCTCAAATGATTCAAAAAGAAAATTTTAAAGATTTCATAAAGGCAGAGAAAATGGTTGACCTAAAGCATAGCATGCAAATAAAAGTACAAAACACTGTTCAGCTAGCATAGTTAGTAAAACTATCTCTTGAAATATATTATAAGTTCAAGGAGCCATGTGTCAGAAATTGGATATGGGGAGTAAATTTATTGGTGCAATACTTTCAAATTCATTGAACCACAAGACCCACTCTATTTGGTCACAAGGTGGTCTTTGCTTAAGGATGGAAAGGTTCCATAAGTGTTCTATTAAAGAAAGGGAGTACACCTTAATATCTTCCAAACATTTGAGTTATGCTGATTCCACTTCGTTCATCTCTTTTTCACCTTCGGTTCCATCAACTTCTGCTCCACATCCTGTTCGGAGTGATTTTTTTTTCTGTTTCCCCTCTTTTTGCTGTTGACAAAGGGGGAGAGAGAGTCTCATGTCAATGTCATTGTGTTATATAATGCCAAGTCTGCTTATGTTTATGTTATTTTCATCTTACCTTCTCTGTTTTTGAATAACATATCAAGTGATTTGTCTGGCTGAAATAATTGCATGTTTTGACACAATGACTCATGGTTGTCATCATCAAAAAGGGGGAGAATGTTGTGCATCCCTTGGTTTTGATGATGACAATAGGATATGTTTGATTAATCAAGTTCTATCTTGTTTCATAACAAATACAAGTGGTTTGATTGTTCCTTCAAAGTAATGGACTCATGACTATTTGATGATGACAAACAATGTTTGATTAACTCAATATAAATCTGGTAGTTCAAATTACTTCTGATAAGTTAAGTAATTTCAGGTCAGAAGAAGTGTCAAAGGCCGCTTGTCGACCAGGGAAGTGGTTGTGGTCGACCAACGAACCTAGCCAGAAACACCTAAAGTCATCCGTCTTCTGTTGTGCCTTGGCTGTCGACCAAAGACCCACTCCTGGTCGACCACAGAACAGACAGGGCGTCAGACAGAACTGACGGCAATCTGGAACTTGCCCATTGTCGACCAGCGACTAGGCTGTGGTCGACCACGGAGGACGCGAGTGTCAGCCAGAATGAAACCGCCATCAGGACACTGCTTGTTGTCGACCAGGGACAGTGCCATGGTCGACCACGGGCGTTATAGCGTCCAGAACCGAACTGTAACCGAATTCTGTTTTGGTTCCTTAAAACCTGCGGATTGTTGTTGCAGGTTGTTGGGTAGTTCAAATGAGGAGATTCCGCACGGGAATCAAGGAGAGAATCATGCTGAGACGCGGTCAAACCTATTATAGTAATCGGATTCAACCGTCTCCCTGTTTTCTAGCAGATTGACGCTAGATCTGGAATTTGAGCGGGAAGAGCTTCATGCTTGAAAAAGAATCTGAATAAAGATAGAAGGCAACTGATCGCGCAGGCAAGCACACTGAGAGAGCATAGAACAGAAGCTAAGAGACACACCTACATCACAGGACGAAGTGGCTCTCCATCAATCAGAAATCTGCAGAAGACTGAAAGCATTCTCATTGCTGCAGAAGGAAGACTGGGCTTGAAGCTGTGCGACCTCCAGCAGCAAAGCAGCTGAAGGCATCCGATTGGAAGCTCTACAGGGAGTCTATTCTTGTTATTTGTGTGATTAAGTCCCAGGCTGAATTCTTTCCTTTGTTACAAAAGTCTATATTCAGTCCTGTTGCATCATTCCACCTTCTCATCATTTCTATTCATCCTTACACCAAGTGTCAAGCTGTGAGGCAGCGGAGTCAAGCTGTGAGGCAGCGGAGTCAAGCTGTGTGTCAGCGGTGTTTGTGTGAGATCAGGAATTCTCATTTAGTAAAGCCTTGCTTGAGTTAAGCAAGGGGTGGATGTAGGTCTCGGGAAGAGACTGAACCACCTTAAAAATCCTATCTTGTGGTTTGATTATGTGGTGTGCTTGTGTGTGTTTGATTTCCTATACGTATGCTTGCATCTTTACTATCCGCATTAGTTCTATGATTCATTAATTACCAGTAGCTCATCTGGTTGATAGTCAGTAAATTATCGAAAAGGGGGAAAGATCTATTCACCCCCCCTCTAGATCTATTCAGTCCGTATCCAACACGGGAGAGGTTCCCCAAAAGAGCATATTGCATATTATATGACCGTTATGGGTGATCTGGCCACCGACGAGTCATACCTGCTGAAATTCTTCGGGTCCTCGCTGACGGGGCTCGCTTTCGAATGGTATTCCAGTCTCTCGGCCGGGTCAATTAATGACTGGTCAGATATGCAAAGGAAGTTCAGAGAAAGATTCCATGTCACAGAGAGGGAGGTCACAGTGGCCGAGCTCTATTCAACAAAATAAAGGGCAGATGAGACAGCCCTTGACTACATCAAGAGGTGGAGGAACCTCGGAATGAGATGTAAGCGGCCCCCGCATCAGGAGGACGCTGTGCAAATATGTAAACAAAACCTCAGGAGGGAGGTCCTGGAAAAGATGATTGGTATGGAAATACGGTCGTTCGACCGGCTGAATAATGTGGTAGCTGAGGTGGAAGCTTTTCTAGCCAAGTCTGTCCCGACGTCAACTGCCAGCATAGCCCAGAAAGGCAAGGCTGCGGAACGGCGCCCCACACCTAAAGAAGCGAATGCGCTTGATATCAAGGCGTTCGAACAACAGAAGGAGAAAGGCAAGAAAGCGGCTCCCCCGCAACCTGCGAAAGCTCCAGATGATAAAGAAGGTCCTTCGCTGAGAGACAAAATGAAGAAAGCTTATTCCTTTCCAAAAGATAAGACCCGAGTCCTGTTCGACTGGGTAACAGAATACAACATGGTCACTCTGCCTGAACCAAGGAGGCCGGAGGACCTAAAAAGAAAAGACAGTCCAAGATTCTGCCCCTATCACCAGATGTTGGGACATCCAATCGAAGACTGCTATGTTTTCAAAGACGTCATCTAAGGGATGGTGAAGAAAAATGAGATAGAGCTGGGAGAGTACAAAGTAGACCCCCCTCAGCCACATGAAGCCCCTTTTAGGAGGGAAGCAGTCAACATGATCTCCCTCTACCAGGCATTACCTGAGGAGATCTCTGAAGCAAGCACACGGAGCACCTACGAAATCCATTTCCTGGAGCCCGTGAAGGAGCAGCAGGGGTGGCAGCAAATCCCTGTGAAGCGCAAGAAGAAGAGGGCACCCCGCCCAAAAGAGGGGGCACATATCCGTGGCACTACACCCCGGCCTGCTCCGCCAGTGGTAGCGCCCGTATGGGTCACTCCACCTACAGCTATCAGAATACATACACCCAACAGGAGGAGACAAACTCCGCTGCCAGTAATCAAGGAAACCAATCCTAGGGTCCTTCGACTGCAACACTTAATTGAAGGGCTAGATGAATATGTACAGCCCGCACTGAAACCTCTGCTGGTACGGGACCACGTCCCATGGCAAGAGCTGGAGCAACTCTCACTCAAGCAAGGGGAGGGAGCTGAAGCAGCACCACCTCAAGAGAGCAACCTGTTCTGGGGGCAAGCACCTGCAGAAACCAAAAAGAAGAAAAAGCAAAAGAAGAAGAAAAGAAAGGCCGCTGGGGCCCATAAAACATGGGTCATCTCCTGCAATACCCTGTCAGCACTCTTCAACCTGCCCGGAGAAGAGGAAGAAGAAGATATTTGCTTCACACCCCATGCTGGGGGAGGCAAGGCTGAGGCCGCAACTGCTGCACATGCCACTCAGTCAGGCCAGAAATGGGGGCGCCAGCCACCACCCAATCACAACATTATGTTCAGAGGGGAGCAACCCTACAAGACACCTCCGCCGGAAGTTAAGGGAGTCCAAATCCCTCCTCCGTCAGGTCTATACAACAAGACTGGGGGCAAGACAGTCCCTTCATTCCTTGAATTCATGAAGATGTCAAAGGGGAAGCAGCCTTGTCAGGAGGCTAACCCTACACCCGGGGTCATTCACCCGCAGCCAGCGTAATCCACTGAGGATGCAAATGCAGATGGGGCTTCCCCTACAGCCGCTAATAAAGAAGACCCGACAGCCGATGCCAGTCCAGAGGGTGCCGAGTCCGAGGGAGATGAAGTAGGTCCGTCTCGACCCACAAATCAAAACCTCCCCAAACCCAGATGGGCTGAAGAGATGAAGCTCTCCAATGTCCGGGCCGGGAGCCGAATAATGAAGTTGCTCAAGAAGCTCCCTGCTCGATTTACGATCTGGGAAATTCTCTCTTTGAGTGATGAGACTCGACAGGCGATCATCACTGCTCTGTAGACGCCTGCTTATTTTGAAACCTGCATAGCCGAGGCTATACCAGAAGCCAGTATGACCTTCTCTCCAGAAGACATGCTACTACCTACTGCCAGTCACAACAGGCCATTATACATGAAAGGGCACCTGAATGGCAGAGAATTGAATAGAATACTGGTTGATCCCGGTGCAGCGGTCAATATTTTTCCCTACAGAATATACGAGAGGTACCACTTTAATGTGCATCTCGAGAAAGTCGGGGATATGCGTATCGCTGGCTTCAACCAAAAATGTGAAGTATCTATGGGAGTGGCAGAGTTCACACTGACCCTGGCAGATTTCACTACAACGGTGCAGTTTCACGTCATTGACTCTCGCACCTCCTACAAAGCGCTGCTCGGCCGCCCATGGCTGCATGAAAATATGGTGGTGCCCTCCACGCTCCACCAATGCATCAAATACAGCCTCCAGGGGAAGGAGGAGAGGATATTTGCTGATACCCACCCATTCGAGGTGTTTGAATGTCACTTGGCGGACGCCAACCTTTATACGGGGCCTCCCCGGAAGGTTTCTGAAGCTGAGACCCCCGCAGGGGCATCGAAGAATAGATCGGGTGACGGTTGGTATCCACCACCGCCGCGCGGATATGTCAAGCCGAAGGTGGTCTCCCACATCACGGCTTCTGGAAATGTCGGCAGGGTGACACCCCCAGCATTATACCCCAAAGCTAAGGAGGTGCATGTTGATCGACAGCACGACCGCATCGGAGTCCCGGCCGGCCTCACCAAGCCAATCTCCGGCCTCAATGATCCCACTGTCGAACCTTTCAAAGCCTGGGAGGTGACACAGGAAGATGGGCCCAGCAGCTTGTTCTATACAGCTGAGGAGCATCCCACTCAGGAGGACACATACTGCAGCCTCCCCGAGGATCTAGCCAACCCGCGGGTTCCTGTTCAGGGCCTGGCATTTACCACTGATCGGACGGCCAGGATGTTTCAAAAGCAACACATCCCTCCCGATCAACCTCAAAAACGCAAGGAAGCTTTCCAAAAGATGTGGTATCCTGCAAATCTGGATAAAGAAATGAGACGTGTCTCTCAACATCCGGGTCTGGGCTTCACCCTGGAAGACTACTATTACAGTGGGCGGTACGAGGTGGATACCATTTCCACCTTCTATCCAACTGAAGATAGCCCTCTGGGGGCAACCTTTGATGAATATCCGGCGGAAGCCGAACATGCTGAATTGGCTCTATCCGGGAATCAACAAATGGAGACCTTGATCTCCTGCCGATGCTGGGAGCAGGTCCGTCCTGAAGAAGCGGCCTTTCAAGCCGAGTTTGATACGACTGGCAGTAGCGAAGCCGAAGATACTCAAGAAGCAGAAGTCTCTCCCTCCGCAGGGGTCATACTAATGACGACTTCAACATCCTTTCTGCCAGTCAACGAAGCCTCGGTTTACTCCAATCAAGGGGAGCCGGCTACCAGAAAAGAAAAAGCCACTTCTGCGGAAGATACAACTGTCCCAGAAGGCGAGACTCCCTCAACTTCTGCTACAAATCCAATATGCTGTCCGAGTCCGGCGGCAAACAACTACTGGCCTGTCATGGCTGCAACCTCATCTACAAGCACTGAAGCTGTTCTCTCACCCTCGGGAGCTGCAACGGCAACAGGTGTGTCCATAGACCCATCCACACAGCCGCTAGCACAAGAGATCAAGAGACCTCAGGAAGCTCTGGCAGTGTCTGACAAGGAAGTCGAAGTACTCGACCCTCAAGATGGTATTCCAGACTTCGTTGACCTCCAGCCGGCACCTCCGGAGATAGAAGACGGAGGCCAAGCCACAGTCGATGAACTGATAGAAGTCAACCTGGGAAATGAGAAGGACCCTAGGCCTACCTTCCTCAGTGCCCAACTATCCCCAGAAGAACGGGAGCTGTACATCCAACTGCTGCTAGAATACCGGGATTGCTTCGCCTGGACTTATAAAGAGATGCCAGGTCTAAACCCTGCTGTCTCACAACACGAGCTAACAATCAGCCCCGAAGCTGAGCCGGTGAAGCAACCACCGCGGCGTATGAGGCCGGAGCTCATCACCCGAATCTGTGCCGAAGTTGACAAGCTCATTGATGTGGGATTTGTTGAAGAAAATCAGTACACCACATGGCTGGCAAATATCGTCCCTGTGAAAAAGAAGAATGGACAGATCCGGATTTGTGTTGACATCCGGGATCTAAATAAAGCTTGCCCTAAAGATGACTTTCCGGTGCCAATAACCGAGGTCATGATCGATGCTACAACCAGCCATGAAGCCCTATCATTCATGGATGGGTCGTCTGGCTACAATCAGATTTGGATTGCGGAGCATGACTGGGTCCATACTGCTTTCTGAACTCCTAAAGGCATTTATCATTACAAGAGAATGCCATTCGGACTGAAGAATGCTGGCGCAACCTATCAGCGCGCAATGACCAAGATTTTTGATGAATTGCTCTACCACAAGGTCGAGTGCTACATAGATGACCTGGTGGTCAAAACCAGAAGAAAAGAAGATCACCTGCAAGACCTCCGGATTGTTTTCCAGAGGCTGAGGCAGCATGAACTAAAAATGAATCCTATGAAATGTGCGTTCGGAGTATCGAGCGGAAAATTCTTGGGCTTCATCGTCCGATATCGGGGAATCGAAATAGACCCCGCAAAGATCAAGGCGATTCAGGAGTTACCTCCACCTAGGAACATCTCCGAGCTGAGGTCACTACAGGGCCACCTGGCTTATATCCGGCGGTTCATTTCTAATTTGTCAGGGCGATGCCAGCCTTTTCACAAGTTGATGATGAAAGATGTTCCCTTTTATTGGGATGAAGATTGCCAGACAGCCTTTGACAAGCTAAAAGACTATCTGAAGACTCCTCCAGTATTGGGCGCACCGGTGAAAGGACGGCCGTTGATACTGTATATAGCAGCTACACACAATTCTCTGGGGGCAATGCTAGCCCAGAACAATGAAGAAGGAAAAGAACAAGCCCTCTATTACCTCAGTCGGAGACTGGTCAGAACTGAAGAAAAATACACTTATATTGAGAAGATCTGCCTGGCACTAGTCTTCGCAGTCAAAAAACTCCGGCATTATATGTTGTCGCATGAAATCAGCTTGGTGTCCAAGGAGGATTCCCTGAAATATATTATGTCCTAGCCGGCACTCAAAGGCCGCCTAGGCAAATGGGTGGTAATCCTTATGGAGTTTGCTGTCTCCTACGTACCGCGCAAGGCCATCAAAGGTCAAGCTATTGCAGACTTCTTCGCTGAGCACCCAGTGCCCGGGGAAAGCCCGTGGGAACTGGAACTTCCCGAGGATGAAACCCTAGAAGCCGCCCAAGTACAGCCTTCCTTATGGCAGCTATACTTTGATGGCGCTTCCAGAATTGACTCCTCTGCCACCGGGTCAGCCAGGGTCAGAGCAGGGGCAGGCATAGTCTTGAAGTCCCCAGAAGGAGAAGTGGTGCATACATCCTGCTCCATAAATAAACAATGCACAAACAATGAAGCAGAATATGAAGCCCTGATAATCAGGTTGCAGATTGCTCTGTCCATGGGAATTCAGATGCTGGAAGCATTCGGAGATTCCATGCTAGTTATAAAATAGCTGGAGGGAGAGTTCGAGGTGCGAAAGCAAGAGCTCCTCCCCTATCACCAGTTGGCAACTCGCCTGATGTCAAGATTTTACCTCATCAGCATCAAGCACATCAATCGAGGCCGGAATGCTCAGGCAGACGCCCTCGCTAAGCTGGCCAGTTCATTGGCGGTCCCGCCAGACACAAGCCTGAATATAACAGTGATCAACCGCCGACAGGTCCCCAGCGTAACAGAGGTTCTGGCCGACGAACAAGAGATGGAAGTAGCAGTCATCGAAGGGGTTCAGCAGCCCGACTGGCGAGAGCATCTCCTACGCTGGTTTCAACACCAGCAACTTCCAAAAGAAAAGGAACAGAGAATGAAGCTCCTGAGGATCAAGGATTCTTACGAGATGAGAAGCGGGACCTTGTTCCGAATTATGGCAGATGCCCGAAGGAAAGTCCTGCTCCGTTGCTTGTCTTCAGCAGAAACGGGACGGGTGATGCAAGAAGTTCATGCAGGATCAGCTGGACCACACTAGGCCGGTCCGAAAATGAAGATAGAGATAAAGAAATTGGGTTATTATTGGCTCGCTATGTTTAATGATTGTTGTAAATTTGCCAAGGCTTGTCAGAAATGTCAAGAACACGCTAATGTGGCGAGGAGACCTCCAGTGCCACTGCATCCCACTCTACCAAGTTGGCCGTTTGCTCAGTGGGGCACGGACGTGGTAGGGCCACTACCAGCATCTTCATCAGGATGCAGATACATCATAGCAGCTACAGACTATTTCTCCAGATGGGCGGAGGCGGTAGTACTAAGAGATGTGACCGGAGAACTAGTTGCAAGATTCTTCCGGCAGAATGTAATATTCCGGTTCGGGATCCCCAGCCGAATCATCTCTGATAATGGCAGCCATTTCAGAAATCAGAAGGTTTACCGGCTAGCCGACAAATACAAAATTGACTGGAGGACATCGTCCCCCTACAACCCTCAAGCCAATGGACTAGCAGAGGCCTTTAACAAGACCTTGTGCACACTATTGGCAAAGACTGTCAGGTCTAACAAAAAGGATTGGGAAGAAAGGATGTACGAAGCACTTTGGGCTTATCGTACTGTCTACAAGACCCCAACCGGCTGTTCACCTTTCTCCCTTGTCTATGGGTCGGAAGCTGTAGTGCCGATTGAACTTGAAGTTCCTTCATTACGAGTTGCCATCCAGCACGGATTAGTCAGTGGTGAGCAGACCAATGCAGAAAGAAGAATGGAAGAGCTCGCTGAGCTCGAAGGAAAACGCCTCCAGGCGCAACAAAACATCCAACTCTACCAAGCTCGCATGGCCCGCGCTTTTGACAAGTTAGTCAAGGGTCGAGAGTTCAAGAAAGGAGACCTGGTGATGGTCAAAAGAAGAGAAGTGATGGCCTCTAACCCCAAAGGGAAGCTGGTCGAAAATTGGGTCGGACCGTATATCATCCGCCGAGTATATGAAGGGGGTGCCTACGTCCTTGTAGACCACAAAGGAGTCATCCAGTTCTCTCCCCTCAACGGAAAACACATTAAGCTGTATCACGCAGCACAGTCAACACACCCCGAGTGATCGGTCGGAGCTACCTTTCCTTGGTTAGGGGCATTCCGCCCTAATCGAGTTACCCTTGCCTTGGTTAGTGGCATTCCGCCCTAATCGAGCTACTTTTCCTTGGCTAGTGGCATTCCGCCCTAATCAAGCTACTTCTCCTTGATCAGCGGCATTCTGCCCTAATCAAGCTACCTCCCCTGGGTTAGCAGCATTTCGCCCTGATCAAACTACTTTTCATCGGTCAGTGGCACTCTGCCCTGATCGAGCTACATCTTTCCTTGGTTAGTGGCATTCCTCCCTAATCGAATTATTTTTCCTTGGTTAGCGGCATTCCGCCCTAATCGAGCTACCCTTTCTGATGTGACACCAAATGCAGCGGAGACTTTGATTCCTTGGACCTAATTCGCAATCACAATTACAAGGCGCCGAGAATACGTTAAAGCTACCAACGCACCGTGCGCACACGATTCCCGTGGTGACCCGGTGTTGCCGAGTCGAGGTGATGGAGATAGCCCCTAACTGGTTAGAGGACCAGCACCACTTTAGTTAGCCCTCCCGAAGGTTTGAAAGCCCACACACAAGGGCGGCCGGGTGCCTTAAGGCCACGAGGTCACTCGCTCACTTATAGCCACGGTGACCACACTGAAAGGTGGCGCCGGGATCGGGCACTCGCTCTCCTACCGGCAGATATGTTTCGCAGATATTAAATAAACAAGTATAAGGAGGCAAGGGCAGGAGGCTCACCTGGTTGGTTTGAGGAAACCAACCCCGGTCGGAGACGAGGGCGAGCGGGGAAGTGTGGGTTCCCCGCACACTGCGCCGATGAAGCTTCGAACCTGTTTAAGTGTACACTCACTACACCTCACGCAGGAGGGTGATCTCGGGGATGGGAATTGAGGGATTACAACAAACACTACCTCCCGCAGGGAGGGGCGGTAAGCCGGTCAGGCAAGAGGAGGAAAATAAGCTAGTAATCCACGAGGAGAGATCGCTTCCGAAGTGGACCGCTGGCAGTGGATGTTGATAGGCAGTCGGTGTAGTCCCTGTAGATCTCGGTCAGGAATTTTGCCGATGACGAGCCCAGGGGAGATCTTCTCGTAACAGGAACCCAAATGCCTCTGATTTATATCAATTTGTTCTGTCGTCGACGATGGCTGCAGTGGAGGTCTGAGTAGAGCAGCAGATTCTGGGCAGGTGGCTCCCTGTTTCTGTCAGCAACTTGCAGAAGTTGCTCCGGTCGCTCCTGGATGCCGAATCACGAACCGTCGGAGCCGATAGAACCGGGGACGAAGCCTCTACACAGAAAAACTGACGGCAACTCCTTCTGAGGTCGGGGTGAACAGGGGTGCGCCGACAAGCAGGAACTAGTCGCTGCAGACTGCAGGAGGCAGACCCGCGCGACTGTAGGAGAAAAATCAGAACTCTGACTCCCGGATGCCGAATGTGGTTCTGCTTCTTGCTCCTAGATGGGAACAGGTGGAGGAAGATATTCATAGAAGAACTTGTGGCTTGAATCGTCCAGTGGCTGGTCCGGGTAGATCTTCGAACAAGGTGGCAGCTTCTGGCCGCAACAGCTACCTGGCATGAACAGTGACTTGCAGAAGTTGTCCCGGCCGGCCCCGGACACCAAATCTCGAACCGTCAAAGTTTTTGGAACCGTGGATGAACCCTCTTTGCAGGAAAACTGGTGGGGAAGCCGTCTGATATCAGGGCGAACTGAGGGATGCCGATGAGTGGAGGCAGGTCACTGCCACCTGTGGGAGACAGACCCGACCAGTCGAGGTAGAAAGACCATAACTCTGACCTATGGATGCTGAATGCGATTCCGCTTCCTGATCCTGGAAGAGGATAGGACGTGGAAGAACTTTGTTGAAGAACTCTCGGTCTGAATCCTCCGCCGTTTGTCGTGGTACAGCTTCAAATCAGGTTCAGGAACTCTGCAGAGGGAGCCCAGCGCAGTCGGGGGAGAATGGTTCTCCCGGACAGCCCCGAACTCAGAATGGGACGAGATCACCTCGCCTGAAAAGATAACTGGACGACCTTTCCAGAATGGTAGGGTACGCCTTCAGACGACGCCGTATGAATCCGTGGATTCTTCAGCAAGTCGACCCTTTCTCTGCCACCTGCAGACTTGGGCAAAGGGAAAGAGATAGTGGTGGAACTAGGCTAATGGAAGAACAATGGGGAAGGGGGTTGGGGGGGGCTGCGACCTAGGGAGGTGAAGGGGCTGGGAATGAATGGGGTGCAGTCCCCAAAGGGAGGAAAATTCAAATTTTAGCTTGGGAGGGGTGAAGGGTGTGCTTGGGGAAGTGAGGGGGTGTATGGGGAATGCCAAGGGGTGCCTTGGAAGAGGGAGAGGTGCCTAGGAGAAAGGGATTCCACCTAGGGGTTGGAGGGGACTTAAATGGGAGGTATGGGGAAGGGGGAGGGGTCTTAATTAGAGGTGAATAGGGAGGAGAGAGAGTGAATTTCGAATTTGGGGTGGGGAGGAGAGAGAGAGAGAGAGAGAGAGAGAGAATGAGAGAGCTAGAGAGAGAGAGGGGGGCACTTATGCTCAAATATTCAATACTTAATTAGCTTCAAAAGAGGGGGTTTGGGGTCCTATATATAGGAAAACCCAATTTACAAAGAAGTCCTCATGAAATAGACAAATGACGGAAGACCAAGGGGTGTCCCCCGATCTCCTAGAGCAGTACCACAGCAGGGAGGGCCTTTTCGTATTGAAGGACTTCGGTTCATGGCCAACCAACCCGCCAAGGACTTCGGTTCAAATACCACATTTGAGGAGGAGGACTCACCATCATTTGAAGACCTTGAGGAGATAGAATACCCCTTCCTTGGTAACACATTCCATGACCCCTTTGATCCCTCCCTATGGAAGACATTGAACCCATGGGACCTAACCGCCTTACCCACCACCCACTCCCTCCTACCCTCATCCACCATGTTGAACCCAACCCACCCATTCCACTACTTAGTTCACACTATGAGAGCCATGACCGAGGGTGACGTCCACCTAGGAAATGAGGAAGTGACCTATCCCAAAATGTCCACCTTCTTGGACCCCTTCGACCCCTATGAGTGGAAACCCCCAAATCCACCCCCACCTAAAGATGGGACCATCTTGATTGTAATGCATGGGCCACAACATTTTGCCCCACCTGGTAGGGATAGTCATCTCATTTGTGTCTCATACACACTAGGTCCGGTGCATGACAGGTTCACATTTGGATATGTAGGTCCACCCCCATTCATCGTCCATCTTATGCATGATAGGAGTCTACATGGAAGTCCATGTCCTCCGGCATTCATTGATTAGCGGCACTCCGCCCTAACCGAGCTATTTATCCTTGGTTAGCGGTATTCCGCCCTAATCAAGCTCTACCCGCCTTGGTTTAGTGGCACTCCACCCTAACCGAGCTACCTTCTCCTTGGTTAGTGGCACTCCGCCTTAATCAGGCTACCCTTTCCTTGGTTAGCGGCATTCCGCCCTAATCGAGCCGTTTCTTCTTGGTTAGTGGCACTCTGCCTTAACCGAGCTACCCTTTCCTTGGTTAGCGGCATTCCGCCCTAACCGAGCTACCCTTTTCTTGATTAGCGGCACTCCGCCCTAACCGAGCTACCTTTCTTTGGTTAGTGGCATTCCGCCCTAACCGAGCTACCCTTCCCTTGGTTTAGTGGCATTCCGCCCTAACCGAGCTACTTTTCCTTGTTTAGCGGCATTCCGCCCTACTCGAGCTATTTTTCCTTGGTTAGCGGCATTCCGCCTTAATCAAGCTATACCTTCTCCTTGATTAGTGGCACTCCGCCCTACTCGAGCTATTTTTCCTTGGTTAGCGGCACTCTACCCTAATCGAGCTACCCTCTCCTTGGCTAGCGGCTTTCCGCCCTAATCAAGCTGCCTCTCCTTGGTTAGCGGCATTTCGCCCTGATCAAGCTACCCTCTCTCGGCTCGCATTCCGAATAAAAAAAAAAGAGAAGTCAAAAGAAAAATGGGGTTAAAAAATAGAGATACCCCGCCAGACTTGCTCCCACGTCGGGACAAGTGCAAAAATGGCTATGACCCAGCTGTGGCGAAAACCCGAAAGGGCGTCGCAGGCAAAATCGGGTACCCCGCCACGTGAAAACCCGAAAGGGCGCGTGGGCAAAAGCAAGAGGGGGCTGACTTCGGCGAAAACCCGAAAGGGCTCCTGAGTCGGTAAAGTGGTAATTTCCCAAATGCCTCTCCTATTCTCCACCCAATAAAACTCCGAGAGGGACAATCATCAAAGTCCCGCCGGAAATCCTTTAACACAACCCTCTTCGACCCTCGTCATCCTCGACGAGATCGGTCGATCTCTACCCCCAACTTGGACCTTACGTCCCTGTTGACAACCCCATCCTTGTCTCGGCAGTAACATATGCCGACGCACAAACCCTCTTCGACCCTCGTCATCCTCGACGAGATCGGTCGATCTCTACCCCCAACTTGGACCTTACGTCCCTGTTGACAACCCCATCCTTGTCTCGGCAGTAACATATGCCGACGCACAAACCCTCTTCGACCCTCGTCATCCTCGACGAGATCGGTCGACCTCTACCCTCAACTTGGACCTTACGTCCCTGTTGACAACCCCATCCTTGTTTCGGCGGTAATATATGCCGACGAATAAACCCTTTTCGACTCTCGTCATCATCGGCGAGATCGGTCGATCTTTACTCTTGAACTTGGATCCTACATCCTTGTTAATAAACCACGTCCTTGCTTTGACATTTAACCAGTGTCGACGAAATAAACCTAAGACCAACCCTTGACCTCATCGACAAGGACGGTCAGCGTTCCCGCGGTCCAGTTCTTCTGAACCTCGAATTCAAAAACAAAAAAAAAGAAAAAAAAAGAAAAATAGGGTTAAAAATAGAGATACCCCGCCAGACTTGCTCGTACATCAGGTCAAGTGCAAAAATGGCTATAACCCAGCTGTGGCGAAAACCCGAAAGGGCGTCGCAGGCAAAATCGGGTACCCCACCGCGTGAAAACCCGAAAGGGCGCGCGGGCAAAAGCAAGAGGGGGCTGGCTTCGGCGAAAACCCGAAAGGGCGCTTAGGTCAGTAATGTGAATAAAAAAAATGATGAATGATGAATAGTGATGAACCATCCGCCGTCCAGAAGACCATTTACGAGGTCGGGGCGAAGGTCTTCATCTGATATCCCACTTACATACATCTACCCTTTTCGACCCTTGTCACCATCGGCAAGATCGGTCGCTACCTATCCGGTTTTTGTCACCATCGGCAATACCGTCTACCCTTTTCGACCCTTGTCACCATCGGCAAGATCGGTCGCTACCTATCCGATTTTGTCACCATCGGCAAGACCGTCTACCCTTTTCGACCCTTGTCACCATCGGCAAGATCGGTCGCTACCTATCCGGTTTTTGTCACCATCGGCAAGACCGTCTACCTTTTCGACCCTTGTCACCATCGGCAAGATCGGTCGCTACCTATCCGGTTTTTGTCACCATCGGCAAGACCGTCTACCTTTTCGACCCTTGTCACCATCGACAAGATCGGTCGCTACCTATCCGATTTTTGTCACCATCGGCAAGACCGTCTACCTTTTCGACCCTTGTCACCATCGGCAAGATCGGTCGCTACCTATCCGGTTTTTGTCACCATGGGCAAGACCGTCTACCCTTTTTGACCCTTGTCACCATCAGCAAGATCGGTCGCTACCTATCCGGTTTTGTCACCATCGGCAAGACCGTCTACCCTTTTCGACCCTTGTCACCATCGGCAAGATCGGTCGCTACCTATCCGGTTTTTGTCACCATCGGCAAGACCGTCTACCTTTTCGACCCTTGTCACCATCGGCAAGATCGGTCGCTACCTATCCGGTTTTTGTCACCATTGGCAAGACCGTCTACCTTTTCGACCCTTATCACCATCGGCAAGATCGGTCGCTACCTATCCGGTTTTTGTCACCATCGGCAAGACCGTCTACCTTTTCGACCCTTGTCACCATCGGCAAGATCGGTCGCTACCCCTGCCGGTTTTTGTCACCATCGGTAATACCGTCTACCCTTTCGACCCTTGTCACCATCGGCAAGATCGGTCGCTACCCCTGCCGGTTTTTGTCACCATCGGCAATACCGTCTACCCTTTCGACCCTTGTCACCATCGGCAAGATCGGTCGCTACCTATCCGGTTCTTGTCATCATTGGCAATACCGTCTACCCCTTCTCGACCCTTGTCACCATCGACAAGATCGGTCAACTACTCTCTAACCTGGGCCCTCCGCCCTCGCTGACCAACAAAACATCATGGCATCGACATTTGACCCGTGTCAAGGGTCATAACACACCTCTCATCATCAGCGGCAAGGTTCGCTAGGTGCATCTGCCTACGCTGCCTATGTCCCACAGTGGCAAAGGCCCCGTTCCGGGAACGGCTACATCGCGGTGGAGCGAACACCTCACCCCTTCCTTGAAGGCGTGAGCGCTCTCCTGCGCCATCAGCAAGTATCCCTAGGTTCGGGTGACCATCCAGAATAAAAAAAAAGAAGAAGGAAAAGAAGTCACGATTGACGGCAACGAAAAGAAATATTTCCATTTAATGAGAATGGGTGGAACACACTTTTGCCCGGGGCATCCCCCGGGGGTACATGGGCTCCGAAGACAAAAGGAGCATTACAAAAAAAAAAGAAAGAAAGAAAAAAGGAAGCAAGGTTACGGCAAAGGGCGCTGGAGGATATCTGCCAAGTCTAAAAGGCCCAGCGAAGGGTATCGTGTCAACTCTTGCAAACGGATCTCGGTGGCTGTCAGCTGAGATAACCTCTCGTCTAGTGAGGCAAGTTGTCCCTCAGCCAGATCAGCCTCTTCCGTTGTCTGGACCTCTAGGCGCTCGCCTTCCTGCAGCTCGGCTTCGACCTTAGCAAGTTCCGAGTGCAACTCGTCCATCCGTGCCGTGAGGAGCATCCGACGTTCCGAGATATTGCTGGCAACATTTCTCAGCTGTCCCACGGTCATCCTCAATGAACTGACGGCGGTACGGCAATCTGCTTTCTCCAGCTTCGCGGCAGTCAGCTGATCAGAAACCTCTCGACTGAGGAACTCCTGCCTGTTGGCGTGTTTTAACAACATCACAACCCGCGGGGTCCAATCATCCATTGGACAGCCGAATGCTAAAAGCGATCGGGAGAGATGATCTATCAAGCTTCTCAGCTGCAGATAAGTCAGGTCCGGAGAAGCTAACATGGCCCGCTGGAGGTTATCCAGAGATTGCCACACCATGTCTCCAGAAAATTGTAGGCCCAGTGGTGAAGTCTCGGGGAGCTGAAAGTCTACCCTGCTATCTACCTCGGCCCAGATGGCGTCGGCCGCCCCAAGGGACGTCGACGGCATAGTCTGTGCGACGCCCACATCTAGCCCGACCATTGCGGCTACATCAACTGAAGGAACCTCCATGATGGCAATTTCCTTGCCCGCCCGTTGCGGTGAGGCTACAACAACCGTGTCGGCAACGGAAGGCGCTGGCTCTTCCTGAGCAGTCTCACCGGTCACTGAGGTAGGAGAGCCCTCTATGATCGACAGAGTTTTAATGACACCGGCCTCGCCTGCAATAATTTCCCCTGCCTCTATTTCCGGGGGAGCGCTCGGCTTTAGCAATGACTCGTCACCGGCAACCAGGGCTTGAGCCCCTGCAACCTCGAGCAGGCCGCCGACCTCGGCAGTCACATCAGGTTCCTCTGAGGCCGCTGCAGCAGCATAGGTCCGTGGAAGCCGCAGGGCAGTGGGCCGCACAACTGGTGGGAAGGTCGACTGACCCATATCCACGTCTGGAAGGGGTATGCGGATCATTATAGCCGGCGGTACGACCTCAGCCTGCATTCCATATATGTACGTCAGCCAGCTAGGCTTGAAAATTAAAAGAAGTGCTGCAAGTGGGAATCAGAATACTTCCTACCTCAACCGGCACTATATTTAGGCCTCCCAAAGTGGCCTCTGAAGATTCTGGCCCTTCTCCTATAGCCGGGTATGATGGCCCGTGCTCGGCTCCCAATAGCCTCGGAGGGCTAAACGTTGGCAGGTCGCTTTCATAAGCTGAAGAAGCCCCGGCGTCCTCTGCCTCGGTGTCGACCATGGGGAACCCCTCATCATCGTCGGAGCCGCCGCCGTAATCAACCTGTTCAGAAGAGGATGACTCTTCTGCTTGTTCTCGAACCTCAAGTACCTGAGCGGGAACTAGGCTGCCAGGGGGGGGCCCTCTATCCAGAGCCTCCTCAGCGATCTCTGTCTCGGGAGCATCCGTTGGCGGAATATCTAGGGGCTGGTCCCTTGGAAGCCCTTGCCCTCCGATGACAACCTCTGCCGAGGCACCAACCTCAGGGAGCAGTGTGGGTCGAACGTCGACTGGAGTCAAAGGACAATAAACAGTCAGGACTTGACTGAAAATACAACATGCCACGGAGCTCCATGGGCGAGTTGCGAATTACCTTCTGTTTCTCGATGAGGTGTCGGTGAAGGCAAGTCGCCCTCAACAGAGGTCAAGGGGACTTCCCCCTCTCTCTCTCCAGCAGCAGCTCCGGATGCTGCCTCCAACCCAACAACGGCGAAGGTAGTGCCGGCAGCTACTGAAAAGAAAGATGGTCAGCCCAGGCGGCCGAAACAAGCAAATAAGCCAATACAAGAATAAGGAGTCACCTTCGCCCTCAGGCCTTCCCGTCCAGGCGGCCTCGAATTCTGAGAATGATGGAACCCGAGGAAGTGGAGCAGCGGACTCCTCTTCAACAGCCTTCCTCCGACGTGCTCTAGTAGCGCGGGACTCTGCCCTCTTGGCTTTCTTGGCCCTGCCGATAGCCTCCCTGACCTGGGACCTAGTTCACTTTCGCGAATCCCCAGGGGGTAATGGCGTCATGGTCGGAGCCTGCTCTGGAGTATTAAAATATGAAGGCTTCTCCGCCTTAGATATCAACTCCCTACAGTGTCGAGTCGCTCCCGCAGAAAGGCGAGCTGCAAAAACACATAAGTAAGAAGAGGCACACTGACTACAGAAGAAGCAGCTTCGGGGTTGAAGAAGAAAACAAGCATTACCTGGCAGCCCCGTATATCGAGGACTGAGTGGCCAGTAAAGCAATACTGGCGCCTTGTCCCGGGAAGCCGCCTCACGGATCAGCCAGCATACATCACCGATTGTTTCACTTTTCTCCGTCAGTTGGGCCAAATCTTCATGGCCGCGGGAGGACAAGTGATGATATAAGCTCAAGTGGTCGAATCCCCAGCCGTCGACGTACTTGAAGGATATTAGAAGCTGATGGCTCTGAATGGCTTCCAACGGACTGGTAACTGAAAGCCCATGAGAATGAAGCAAGGCGAATATCCAGGGGGTGTTGGCATACAAGTCAGCCCGCCTGTCTTCCCTCCCAATGAAGGTCCGATAAGGATGAAAATGGTCGACTTCTGGGTGCCAGCTCGCCAAACTAGGAAGAGGTTCTTCCACCGGAAGGGGGATTATCTGAAGAGCAATCCGGTCACTGCTAACCCGGCACAACCCCCAGAGAGTCTTGATATAGTCATCCCTCTGGATTTCTGGCATCTTCGGGTCGGCTCGGGACGACTTGCCCTTCACAGCTTTCCTGGCTTCTACATATGCCATCGCCTCAGTGTTGGACCAAGATTTCAGCCTCTTCAAGTAGGCTGGATCAACATCCAGAATGGGCTCCCGCTGGGAGTCTAAAAAACGGCGTTCGGCAGCATGCCAGCAATCCTTCCGGAAGTTCCGATAAAAGCCCGTTCGTGCATTCCACCACTTGATGAAGTCTGGAGTCACTCGGGGCAGACGAGCCGGGGTTGGCACCCTGAATGATACATCCTCTCGGCGATGGAAGTAGTCCCACCATCCACGGGCTTCATCAGTAGCTGTCTGACCAGCCCGGTGTCTATTCGGCAGATTGAATCGAGCTGAAGAAGAAGGAATTTGCTGGTCATACCCAAAATTCCGGCTGAAACGGAAAGGATAATACGGCTCCAGCCACAGCAAGCCGCTTTTCCTGAAGATTAGAACACTGGGGCGAATAGACAACGCCCACTCAACCAGTTCCGGCTCCAAGATGGGCCTTGTGCTCTTCGACCCGGTCAGCTGATGAATAAATTCCTCTGTCTCAAATAATCGGCATTGCCGCATCCTGTTAACAAGAGGGCTGGAGCTGGCAGCCAAGCTCCAGAAATGCAGAACGCCAGGGGAATCTGTTGGAACTGTAGTCAACTTCCCCCGAATGGTGAAAAGCTGATCCGCCAGTGAGGACGGTTCGGCACTGGCAAATTCGATCATCCGCGGCAAAGGACGATCTGACTGCATTGACCGGGGAGCTGCTTCAGGAAATAGGGTGCAGACCCAGGCATTAAAAAAGTGGAGGGGACCAACTGTCCGCGAATTTCTGGGAATGCGCGACTTGTGCAAATCCCCCAACATTTTGTATATGAGGCATAAAGCCACAGGGCACAGGGACAGCTTCGTCCCCCAAGCCATCGAACAGGCAGGGTAAATCACCTCCGGCCTGATCACCGTCTCGTCTCCTTGAGGAAGGGTGAATGAACAAAGCCAATATGTCAAGTACGCAGCACAGTGTGTAACTGCGTCAACTCCCGTGGGATTCGGGCCGGCCTGCCGCCCTCTCCCTGAGACAGCAGGATATGTTGCTTGGCGCCGAGCCCTCTTCTTCCGCGCCACCGCTGTCGGAACCACTGTGGGGAAGTCCTCATAGTGATGCTCCCCACCAAAGAAATATTGAAGCCACGTGCCCATCCGCACGCGCCTCTTCTCACCAGGCTTTCGCGCTTCCCGCGAGTCAAGTGTCAGGCGCAGCAGGGTGCGATACGCCTTCATCAAATAACGATAGGCGAAGCCCGTGAAGTAGTTGCCTTCACCATCCGTCTGGTCCTTCAGCCAGTCTGCAAAGCAAACTTCTTCATACTGCTCTCCATCTATCGGCAGGCCGCTCAGCTGAGAAAGGCTCCATAAATCCAATGAAGTTTCACCTTCTGTAGTGTAGAAAGTATTGTACTCTGGGCAGAAGACTTCAATCATCCCGCAACATAGACCTCGGGAGATCGAGTATCTATACCGGGAAGCATACACGCTCTGATAAACTCCGGCGTGCACCAAGATGGGGGCGTATTACCGCAACACGAAGTCTGTAAATTCAACCGCTCCCGATCTGAAGGCGTGAGCATCGGTGGCTTTGAGCTCTCCAAACCACCCCACTGAAATCTGATGTTTGAACCGGACCGCCAAGCAGTCCAAAAGAAAAGGCTCGTCCCGGTATCCCCAATGGAGCGGTGCGAGGAATAGACCATATATGGGCTTCTCCCTGTCAACGCGGCCGGCGGTTTCATTCCAGCGAGCTGGTGTATACTGCGGCGCTCTCGTCAGCATCCCGGCCTCGGGGGATAATTCCTGCACTCCGAGCACGGCCCCCCATTTCCTGGGCTCCTCGGGGATGTATATGGGCATACCATAGGTGACTGACTCAGTCAGGCTGTCCCGCTCCGCCAGTAGCGCTCCTTCAGCTCTGCGGACCAGAATTAAATCACGCTTCCCGCCAAGGTTGAAGCGCTCGAGGAACGCCATCAGGTGCTTATCTTTGGGGTGGTCCCATCTGATGTCATCCCCTCGGTCGTACCTGAAGTGGTTGCCGTCAAGAATCAACAAACGGCCGGTGTCGACGGTGTCGGTTTCTGAGTCCGAAGACTCAGCTACCACGGCTACACGTCGGAGCCCCCGATCAGGGGAATGGACATTCCCCCATGTCACGGCGACCCGAGATACGGAGGAAGAAGAGCCGGAAGCCATGTTATCTGTGAAACAGCACCCGGAAAAGAACAAACAAAAGTCAGGAATTAGTGGATCGAAACAACATTTCTGACAAAATTTCGGCAGAGTCTCCCCAGCTCGGGGGTTCGCCAAAAGAAAAGTGGAAGCCGTCCACCAAGGGAGCGGCCCCTAAAAGCAGCCATAGGCGCTAAGCCAAGGCCAAATGGGACACCCGAGGGATCTAGCTCCGAGGACAAGTCCTACAAAGAGCCTCCCGGGGCCCGAAGAATGGGTTCAAAACCCAAAGAACAGCAACACTCAACTCACCCGCTCACGGGCGAAATCACCCGAACCCTGAGCCACTCGGCGCCGCGGGAAGAGGAGAAAGCGAGATGAAGAGAGAGAAAGATTCGTTGCAAATGAGCAATGAAGAAGAAAAAAATGAAGAAGGAGGCCATATATAGGGGGGCTCCACCCCTGTTAAAACGGCGCGCCCCGTGGCGCGCCGTTTTAAGCAATTGGCGCGCCGGGGAGGGCGCGCCATTTTAACCTCTAAAAGGCCCAGGGCGCGCCGTAAAGGCGGCGCCGTTTTAACCCTCGAAGCAAAGGCCGCGCCGTTTTAAGCGACGCCGTCAGGCTTCCTGCCTCGCCGGATCAACATCCGACGCCAGAATTAAGTGCCGGTCGAGCCTCCGTCAGCCAAACGAAGCTCATCCGTAGGCCTTGCCGCATTCCTGCCTCACTTGCACCGCCTACGTCTGGGGGGCATTTGTTGGCACTCAAAATATGATCCTTTGGCAACCAAGCCGCAAAGATGAATGATACGGCCCACTGAAGCACAAAAGCCGATAAAGATCAATTTATCAAGAGAACCCCTCAAGCTGACGAAGCCCTGAGCCACCTTGAAGGGAACGTCGGGGACTTTACCTCAGGAGAGTCGAAGTGAACCCGCAACCAACCGGCAGCGCGATCAAGCCTGCCCAATGATCCGGCATCGACCTCGTCATGCCGCTACCCCGCATCCGTCGCCTGACCAAGGGCGACGGTCTACCCAATGACTCTCCTAAGGAGGAAGAATGTCCTCGGCCATCCGCAACAAGGGGGGGCCGAAGGTTCTGTCAGCAGAAGACCCCGATTACCCGGCACGGGTTCGGCTTCTCGCCATAGTGGGCCCGTTAGTGGCCGATTGATCACCGTTCAAGGTGGAATTGCCCAGGATGTAGCATCATCCTGCAAGGAAGCTTCGAGCACGAGTCCGTCTCAGCCAGAAGCACAAATCACAGTGCCGAAGACTGTGTCAGCAGGACACCCGTGTGCTCGGACCAGACACACACGAAGTCTTGTTTAAGGCCGTTCATCCTATCAAGAGCTTCGTCAACACCCCATCAAGGCCCTTCGATGGCCAAGGCGAGGGGAACAGTCAACGGGATCTTCCGGAATCATCTCCGGGCCCACCGGACTGACACGCCAAGTGAACAGGTTAAAACGGCGCCGTCAAACCGGCGCGCCAAGAACAAAGGGGGTGTTCCCCGGCGCCGTCATTCCGGCGCGCAAAAGCCAAATGGGGCCCTTCCCCGGCGCCGTCAATCCGGCGCGCAAAGGCATAATGGGGCCTCTCCCCGGCGCCGTCAACCCGGCGCGCCTCTTCCTGGGGCGCCGAATTAACCCCAAGGCTATATATAGCCTGTCAACAGAAGAGAACAAAGGGGAAAAAAAGAAAAGGGAGATATCAAGAGGGAGATATCAAAGAGATCGGGGAGAAGAGGCGGAATCAAAAAGAAAGAAAAAAGAGAATTAGAAAGAAAGGGGGAGGTCCAGGGAAGAGTCGGAGGGGGTTCTTCGATCTGAAGAGTCTTTTGTCCGAGCTCTCGGCGGCCCACACCCTGCTCCACCCGAGTCTCCCGGAATCGGAGAAGAAGAGTATCTGTTCCTTATCTCTCGAGGTGGGTTTCCCGTGTTTCATCCGGTGAATCCCTCTGTTCCGCTTTGGGTTTTCTTCCTCTGGCATAATGTAAGTGAAGGAGGGGAGGGGCGATGACATGAGCCTCACCTCCCCTCCCTCACGATGATTCTTTTCCTCTTTTCGTTGTAATGGGTTTCCCCTGTTAACGGAAACGGCGGCCGAGCAACAACGCCGGCGCCGGAATGTATATTCTCTACTTATCTGTCTATTTTTTTTCTTATATAAATGAATGGAATGGAATGTGAGTCTCTGGCCGATGCCACGTTTCTCTTTCTTCCCTGTTGGCTCCCCTTTTTTTCCTTACAGCCGGTGAAACGGTGCCGTGCGATGATGCCGGCGCCGTGGAGGATGAATGCAGAGCACCGTGGGCTTCCTGTGTGAATGACTTCCTTCTTGTTTCGTCTTCCCGACGCTTTATGCCCTTCTATGGTAAGGGCTACATTGATTCCCCTCCCCGGGGGTTTTCTCTTTCGGTCGAATGCTAGGAATCTTCACCGTGTAAGGTGTGTCAATATATGGGTTCCTCCCACCTGTCTGGGCCGCCCTCGTAATACCCTTTCTGTTCTTGACCATGAACAGAGGGAAGTAAGGGCGCCCCTACATTCCAGTTATTATTTTCTGAACATTCCTTGACGAATGTTTCTTTGATTCGTGAATATACATATGCGTGAACGTACGTATATCTACAGGCATTAGTTCTGGCCTGCTGGTTATGCGAACGACCTCACAGCTCCGTTCTACTGTTTCACTAGTGCGAATCGGTAACCCGGGGAGGGGGAACATCCCCCACTGTTCCACTTTGATAGCACTCAGTCCACCGGGGACCGTCCAGCAGTGACGAATCTCCTATGGACTAACGAGTGAATAGCAAACGGGTTAGTCTCGACATCTCAAATCCACAGTCCCTAAGGGACTTTGTGGTGGCCGAGAGACGCGTGTGCCCCTCGTAGGCTGGCCCTCGGGGTTCCCTTCTCTACTCGGTCGTCCCGACTCGAGTAGTGTGGTGATTCGGGTTGCGTGCCCCTCGTAGGCTAGCCCTCGGGGTTTTTGCTCCCACATCGAGTCACCTCACTCACTCACCGTTACCCACGGACTAGGTGCCCCTAGCAGGCTAGCCCTCGGGGTCTTCCTATCCGTTTGGGTCTGTCGGCCGCCGTTGCGCCACCCGGGTTTTAGGGGTTTACTCCGCCACGTGAGTACTCCCTGCGTCTCCCCGACAATCCTTTGGGATGGGGAGATGCTGCCGAAATTTCGGCTCGAACGAGTCTAAACTCGGAACAATCGCCGTGCTCGAGTCCGGATCTCGCGCGAGCCCGTGATTTGACCTTTGGACGACTTGGGACCCATCCGACGAATAATCAACTCAATAAATTCTCAAAATCCTCCAAAACCCTTTAATAAATCCATGAATAAACTGACAGAGCTCCTGTTTCCATGAAATCGGGTTAATTCGGCGCGTTTATGCGCGATAACGCCTTAAAACGGCGCGCCCTTCCCGGCGCGCCCTTTCCGGCGCGCCCTTTCCGGCGCGCTCTTCCCGGCGCGCCCTTCCCGGCACGCCCCAGCTCCCCACGCCGTTTTAACAGGGTTTCCCCTTTACCTACGGTTCCGGCGCCGTTTTAAACCTTTTACCTACGTTTCAGGGCGCCGTTTCAAGCGTTTTAGCCCCTTTCTTCGCATGCACTGCACCGGTTTCGTTCCGAATCATGTCGTCGCATCGTTTTAACCTTTTTCCCACTTGTGGGATGATTCCCTATGTTGATCAAAGAGGGATGCAAGTTCCTCAACCAAATGAACTAAATAAAATTAGCATGTTCGGGCTTGAATCGATATATCTCGAATCCTTGCCGTCCTGCCTTAGTCCAAGCATTCATGTCACATCAATGCATGCCCGAATGTGTGCATCCTTGGTATATCAAATAACATCGCCAAAAGGTCAGGTTACACCTGATTGGAGGCTTTGTTACGCGTGAAGGTGGCCTTTGAGCCTAAGTCCTCCGCCGTGTACCAGGGTCCACCCTAATAAATCGTGTGTAGTCAATCGTATCATCCTGTATGATCACTTGCCCGCTCTGTACCCTTTATTCCGGATTTGACAGCCCGATATCTCGGCAATTAATCAAAGGTGTTCCCTCCTCGTGGGGGATGTAATTAACGCCATAGCCTTTATGGTATGGCGGACTGCTGGTCCCGACCGAACCTCACATTCACCCGACATGGGTCAGAATGAGCGCACAATAAAATCGTCACTCATGTGACTGGCACGCCCGCGTCATCAATCAGTCAGTTGATTACCAGTTAGTCAAATGGTTGATCGATACGCGAACGAAAAGAAAGGAACGAAAAGGCGAACGAAAGAAAAGGTCGCAAACAGGTGGCTGAAGGTCGGAGGTAAAAGTTCATCTCGTGACTCTTCTTTCTCTTCTTTTCTTCCTCTTTTGTGAGGAGAGGCGGGTGCAAAGACCATGTTTGCCTCGTGATTATTTCCTTCTTTTCTTCTCTTCTTCTTTTGTATGAAGACGCGGGTTCAAGGACCGTGTTCGCCCCGTGACTGTTCCTTCTCTTCTTCTCTTCTTCTTTTATGGGGAGGCAGGTGCAGAGACCATGTTCGCCTTATGACTGTTCTTTCTCTTCTTCTCTTCTTCATTTCTGGAGAGGCAGGTGCAGAGACCATGTTCGCCTCGTGATTGTCCTTTCTCTTCTTCTCTTCTTCTTTTATGGAGAGGCAGGTGCAGAGATCATATTCACCTCGTGACTGTCCTTTCTCTTCTTCTCTTCTTCTTTTATGGAGAGGCATATGCAAGAACCCTATTCGTCTCATGTCTCTTTTTTTCTCTTCTATTCTTCTTTTGTAGAGAGGCAGGTGCAGAGACCATGTTTGCCTCATGATTGCTTTTTTTCTTCTTCTTTTCTTCTTTTGTAGAGGGGCAGGTGCAGAGACCATGTTCGCCCCATGATTGCTCTTCTTCTTCTTCTCTTCTTCTTTTATGGAGAGGCAGGTGCAAGGAACATGTTTGCCTCGTGATCATTTCTTTCTTTTCTTCTCTTCTTCTTTTGTGTAGAGAGGCGGGTGCGAAGACCGCATCTGCATCGTGACTCTTCTTCTATTCTTCTTTTATGGAGAGGCGGGTGCAAGGACCATGTTCGCCTCATGTCTCTTTTTTTCTTCTATTCTTATTTTGTAGAGAGGCAGGTGTAGGGACCATGTTTGCCTCATGATTGCTCTTTTTCTTCTTCTCTTCTTCTTTTGTAGAGGGGCAGGTGCAGAGACCATGTTCACCCCATGATTGCTCTTCTTCTTCTTCTCTTCTTCTTTTGTAGAGGCAAGTGCAAGGACCATGTTTGCCTCGTGGTCATTTTTTTCTTTTCTTCTCTTCTTCTTTTGTGTAGAGAGGCGGGTGTAGGGACCATGTTCGCCTCATGTCTCTTTTTTTCTCTTCTATTCTTCTCTTGTAGAGAGGCAGGTGCAAGGACCATGTTCGCCTCATGTGCATTCTTTCTTTCCTTCTCTTCTTTTGTGTGATGAGGCGGGCTCGAAGATCACGTCTGCGTCATGTGTCTTCTTTTGGTTCTGCTCTTTTTCTTTTGTGTGAAGAGGCGGGTCCAGGGACCACAGCTGCCTCATGTGTCTTTTCTTCATCTTCTTCTCTTCTTTTGTGTGATGAGGCGGGCTCGAAGACCACGTCTGCCTCATGTGCCTTTTCCTTCTCTTCTTCTCTTCTTTTGTGTGATGAGGCGGGCTCGAAGACCACGTCTGCCTCGTGTGCCCCTTTTTTCTTTCTTTTCTGCTCTTCTTTTCTCATTAACGCTTCCGTGCTGGAGTGTATTTCTCTTAATGTGCCCCCAGGTTGGGGTGTAGCTTCATTTGGTGTGCATCCCCCCTGAGGCGTGTGTTTTGCCTCTTTGCTTCTATGCCCCCAGGCGGGGTGTATTTTTTTGGCTTCTATGTCTCCAGACCAGGGTGTGTTTGGTTTTTTTTTTAATGCCCCCGAGGCGGGGTGTAGCTCTCTTCAAATGCCCCCATGGTGGGGTATACTCTTCATGGCTCCTATGCCCCTTGGTGGGGTATGTTTCTTCTTCATATGCCCCTAAGCTAGGGTGGACTTCTCTTCATATGCCCCTGAGCCGGGACGTGTTCTTTATAGCTTCTAGGCCCTCGAGGCGAGGTATGCTTCTTCTTCATATGCCCCTGGTACGGGGTGTAGCTCTCTTCAAATGCCCCCCCTAAGTCGGGGTATACTCTTCACGACTTCTATGCCCCCAGGCGGGGAATGTTTCTTCTTCATATGCCCCTGGTACGAGGCGTGTCTTTTGTTTCTTACACCCCCCCCATAGTGGGGGCGGATTCTGCTCTTTTTCTACCCCTAAAGGTGGAGGAGTGCTTCTCTTCATATGTCCCCGGCACGAGGGTGTATCTCTTGCTTCTTATGCCCCCCTGAGGCCGGGGTGCATCTCTTTACGGCTTTTGTGCCCCCAGGCAGGGTATGTTGTTTCTTCAAATGCCGCTTGGGCGGAGTATATCTTTCTTCTTATGCTCCCAGATCGGGATGCATGTCTCTTCGTTTCTGCGCCTCGGGTCAGGGTAGATGCTTCTGTTTCTTCTGCGCCAAGGGCGGAGTGTAATTTTTTTGCCCCCAGGCTGGGGTAGGTGCTTCTGCTTCTCATGTGCCAAGGGCGGAGTGTATTTTTTGTGCCCCCTGAGCAGGATGGACGCTCTGCATGTGTCCCCGGGTCGGGGTGCAGCTTTGTCTCCCATGGAGGGGGTGTGTTGTTTCTTCAAAAGCCTCCAGGCCAGGGTGTATTCTTCTCTTTCTTATACTCCCGAGGCGGGAGGGGTTCTCTTCATGTGCCCTCGTGGCGGGATGTGCTTCTTTCTTCAAGTGTCCCCAGGCCGGGGTGAATTCTTTTCTTCTTCCCAGACACACCGGGGGGATGTTTACTTCTTGTGCTCCCAAGGTGGGGTGTATTGTTGCTTTTGATGCCCCCAAGGTGGGGCGCATTGCTGCTTCTGGTGCCCCAGAGCGAGGTATCCTTTTTTTTATATATGCCCCCGGCACGGGGTGTATTCCGCTTCTAGTGCCCCCAGAGTGGAGTGTATTGCCGCTTTTGATGCGGGGTGTAGTTCCTGCTTTTTATGCACCCAAGGCGGGGTGAATTCTTCTTCTTTGTTTACGTGCCCCCATATCAGGGTGTATTCCTCTCTTCATATGCTTCGCAAAGTCGGGGGATGTTGTTTGTTCTGCTTCAGATATCCCCCCCGGGGAGGGTTAATGTTACTTCATGGACTCCGAGCCTGGGGTATGCTCCTTCAAATGTCCCTAAGCCGGGGTGGATTCTCTTTTCTTCTCATGCTCCCAAGGCGGGATGTAGCTTCTTCAAGTACCCCTAAACAGGAGCGGATTCTTTATGGCTTCTATGTCCCCTGGCGGGGTATGCTTCTTCTTCAAATACCCCTAGGCCGGGGTGGATTCTCTTTTCTTCTCATGCTCCCAAGGCGGGATGTAGCTTCTTCAAGTACCCCTAAACAGGAGCGGATTCTTTATGGCTTCTATGTCTCCTGGCGGGGTATGCTTCTTCTTCAAATACCCCTAGGCCGGGGTGGATTCTCTTTTCTTATCATGCTCCCAAGGCGGGATGTAGCTTCTTCAAGTACCCCTAAACAGAAGCAGATTCTTTATGGCTTCTATGTCCCCTGGCGGGGTATGCTTCTTCTTCAAATACCCCTAGGCCGGGGTGGATTCTCTTTTCTTCTCATGCTCCCAAGGTGGGATGTAGCTTCTTCAAGTACCCCTAAACAGGAGCGGATTCTTTATGGCTTCTATGTCCCCTGGCGGGGTATGCTTCTTCTTCAAATACCCCTAGGCCGGGGTGGATTCTCTTTTCTTCTCATGCTCCCAAGGCGGGATGTAGCTTCTTCAAGTACCCTTAAACAGGAGCGGATTCTTTATGGCTTCTATGTCCCCTGGCGGGGTATGCTTCTTCTTCAAATACCCCTAGGCCGGGGTGGATTCTCTTTTCTTCTCATGCTCCCAAGGCGGGATGTAGCTTCTTCAAGTACCCCTAAACAGGAGCAGATTCTTTATGGCTTCTATGTCCCCTGGCGGGGTATGCTTCTTCTTCAAATACCCCTAGGCCGGGGTGGATTCTCTTTTCTTCTCATGCTCCCAAGGCGGGATGTAGCTTCTTCAAGTACCCCTAAACAGGAGCTGATTCTTTATGGCTTCTATGTCCCCTGGCGGGGTATATTTCTTCTTCAAATACCCCTAGGCCGGGGTGGACTTCTCTTCATATGCCCCTGAGTCGGGGCGTGTTTTTTATAGCTTCTAGGCCCTCGAGGCGAGGTATGCTTCTTCTTCAAATACCCCCGAGACGGGGGTGTGTTTCTTGGCTTCATATGCCCCGGACGTGCGGTATATCTTTTGTTTCTTATGCCCCCGAGCCGGGATGTAGCTTCTTGGCCTCATATGCTGCCGAGGCGAGGGGTATGTTGCTTCATGTGCCCCCGGGGGGGACGCATTTTACATCTACTGCCCCGTGGCGGGGTACATCTCTTGGCTTCTTACGCCCCCAAGGTGGGGTGTGTTTTCTTCTTGTGCCCCCGGGGTGGGGTATGTTGCTTTTTGCACCCCAAAGGTAGAGTGTACTTATATTCAAGTGCCCCTGAGTCGGGGCGTACCTGTGTCTTACATGCCCCCCTGCGGGGTTAGCTTGGCTTCTTGTGCACCCGGGGCGGGGTGAGTTCTTCTCCTTTGCATGCCCCTGAGTCAGGGCGTGTTCTTTATAGCTTCCAGGCCCTCGAGGCGAGGTGGGCTTCTTCTTCAAATACCCCCGGGACGGGGGTGTGATTCTTGGCTTCATATGCTCCCAAGACGGGGTGTATTTTACTTCTTCTCATGACCCCAGGCCGGGGTGGATTTATCTTCAGTTACCCCTGAGTCAGGGTTGACTCTTCTGCCTCTTATGCCCCAAGGTGGGGTGCACTTCTCTTCATATGCCCCCCTAAGCCGGGGTGCAACTCTGCTTCTTCTCATGACCCCAGGCTGAGGTAGCCTCTTCTTCTTATGCTTATGTGCTCCCGCATCGGGGCGTATTCCTTTCTTCATGTGCTCCCCTAAGCCGGGGAATATCGGGTGTTCTGCTTCAGATGCCCCCCGGGGGGAGGGGGGGTATATATATGTTACTTCATGGACCCTGAGGACGGGATGTAGTCCTTCTTCGAATGCCCCTAGGTCGGGGTTGATTTTTCTCTTCTTATGTTCCCAAGGCGGGACGTAACTTCTTCAAATGCCCCTAAACTGGAGCGTATTCTTTTATGGCTTCTATGCCCCCAGGCGGGGTATATTTCTTCTTCAAATACCCCGAAGCCGGGGTGTATTCTTGCTGCTTCTTATGCTCCCGAGGCGGGATGTGACTTCTTCAAATGCCCTTAAGCCGGGGCGTATTCTTCATGACTTCTATGCCCCCTGGCGGGGTATGTTTCTTCTTCAAATGCCCCTATGCCAGGGTGTGTTCTTATACTTTTTGCGTCCCTCAGGGCGAGGTGCATTCCTCTCCATATGCCCCTAGCATGGGGTGTGCTTTTGTTTCTTATGCCCCCAGGTCGGGGTACATTCCTTCTTCATATACCCCTAAGCAAGGGCGAGTTTCTCTTTTTGTGTGTCCCCAGGCCGAGGTGAATTCTTCTGCTTCTTCCGCCCCATAGTGGGGTGGATTCTCCTGCTTCTTATGCTCCTGCGGCAGGGGTGTGTGTTTCTTTTCCAAACACCTCTAGAACAGGGGTGTATTCTCTTATGACTTCTATGTCCGGGACGGGACATGTTTTGCTTCTTGTGCCCCTAAGCCGGGGTGGACTTCTCTTCGAGTGCCACTGAGTCGGGGCGTAACTGTGTCCCGCATGCCCCCATGCGGGGTGAGCTTAGCTTCTTGTGCACCCGAGGCGAGGTGTGTTGTTACTTCAGATGCCCCCACGCGGGGTGAGTCCTTCTTCTTCTTACGCCCCTCAAGACGGAGTGCGTTCCTTTTCATATGCCCCCAACCCGGGGTATGTCCTTTGTCTCTTATGCTCCCGAGTCGGGGTATACTTTTTGGCCTCATATGCTGCCAAGGAGAGGTGTATGCTGCTTCTTATGCCCCCGGGGTGGGGTGTGTTTCTTTTTTTTTAATGTCCCTAAGTCGGGGTTTGCTTCTTTATTTGTGTACCCCCGGGCCGGGGCGAATTCTTACTTCTTAGTCCCCGTGGCGGGGCATGGTCTTTGCTTCTTATACCCTCATGACGAGGTGGATGCATGCTTCATATGCCCCCGTACCGGGGTATATTTCTTCCTCGAATGCCCCTAAGTCGGGGTGTGGGCTCTGCTTCTTATGCCCCAGAACGGGGTATGCTTCTCTTCATACGCCCCTAAGTCAGAGTGTATTCTTTTGCTCTTTATGCCCCTAGATCGGGGTGAAACTATGTTGCTTCTTATGCCCCCAAGGCGGGGTGTGCTTCTCTTCATGTGCCCCACAGTTGGGGTATGTCTTCTGCTTCTATGCCCCTGGACCGGGGTATGTTCTCTTCTTCAAAGGCCCCTGAGCCGGGGTGTAGCTTTGTTGTCTGTTATGCCCCCGGACGGGGTAGAATCTCTTCATGTGCCCCCAAGAGCGGGGTGTATATCTTCTTTTGCCTCCTATGCCCCCATGGCGTGGTATATCTCTTCTTCTTATCCCCCCCATGGCGGGGTATGTGCATGCTCTCTTCGGGAGTGGTGGTTGTGCTTGGCCCCATTACTATAAAGTATTCCCCACAGCGGGTAGCCATTCACCAAGCTACAATCGTTGCCCGCTGGGTCTTTTAACAACCACTCGGGGGGGCCGTTTTGTGCCGGACGGAGGCAGCAGGAAGGAGGAACGGGCCGGGTCATTACACCACGAACTCAGGGCCTCCTAGAGTCGGGCGGGATAACGGGTTTCTTGTTGCTCTTTTAGTCGGCGATGCTGGCCGACTTTTCTTCTTTTCTTCTTTCTCTTTTTTTTTCTTCTCTTCTTTTTTGTATGATTGACCAGGGTGGAGGTGCAGGAGAGCGCTCACCCCCTTAGGGAGGGGATGAGTGGTTCGCTCCACCGCATCAACCCCACAGTGGTAATCTTTCTTCAGCACGGGTCTCGACGGACGTGGCCGTACAACCCTCTCTTGCCAATTCTTTCTCTTCTTTTTTTTTTTGCTTCTTTGTTTTCTCTTCTTTTTTTTTCTTCTCTTCTCCTTTTCTTCTTTTCTTCTTTTCTTCTTTTCTTCTCTTTCTTCTTGAGGGAAACGGGGGGCTTGATTTCCCCTCCCTTCTCTTCTCTTTCTCTTCTTCTTTTTATCACAGCCCTCATGATTCCTGGAAGCTATAGGTGCCTCGGAGTAGCATCGTCGAGGCGACAAAGATAATTTCGCCTAGTCCGGCTTTTCCCCCATAGGGCAGACGAAGACAGCACCTGCAATTCATCAAAGCAGGCAAACATCGTTTATTAGGGGGGGCCATGAGGCCCTGAATCCCGGCGAAGAGATGAAGGGTAGTTTGGTCCCACCGGGCGTGCCAGAATTGTGGACGCACTAAAATTCGCTTATTCAGGTAATTTCTTCTATTGAGTGCGTGGGCGTGCCAGTCACAAAGTGACAATTTATTCGGGCCCCGAAGAGCCCATGGTGCGCTCGACCTGACTTCGTCAGACGATTGTGTGGTTCGTGTCGGGACCAAAACCCGCCGCGCCATAAAAGTTATGGCATCATTTACATCCCCCATACGAGGGAACACCCTTGATTAATCGCCGAGATTTAGGGCCTCATGGCCAAGGAATCAATTGCATGAAAAGTCTATTACGAGGTATTGAGATCCTCACGCGAGGGCGAGAAGAAAACCATTCGAGGTCATGTCGGTCATGTGCTAACCATTTTATGTTCGGACGAGTGTCCGTCTCGGGGAAAGCGCGATCGTCGCGGGAAGACCGGAGCATATGTATGCCAGGATATGACAATTTACTATTCAGAAGAACGGAAAACGTTTGGCTCGACCTCGGTTAGAGCGGTCGAAAACCGGTAAATCTATTGGCCCGGTGCAAGAGCAAGCTGCGACCATACTGCGGAGGGCCCCCCGCGGTCGAAACAATACTTGCATGAGTGTCATTAATATTTCCGGTGCCAAGGGGCGACGAGGGAATATCCCTTGAATCGACTGAAAAGCCATGTGTCCGGAGAAGCGGGCATTCGAAACATGTCGGTCATTCGGGAGACCATTTAATATTCGGACGGGAGTCCGGCTTGAGAATATTGTAATCGTCACGAGAGGACCTGGGACATATGCATGCCGGGATACGACAAGTTTATTATTCCGAGACACTGAAAATATTCGTTTGAATCTCGGCTAGTGTAGCAGGAAGCTAGTGGATTTATTAGCCCAGTGCGAGATCGAGTCAGGACCATGCCGGGGGCGCCTCCCGTGGTCCGAACGAGGCTTGCGCGGGCATCATTAATATGTCCGGTGCCGGAGGGCAACGGGGGAGAGTCCCGGGACTAGACCCCAGACCCGAAAACGTGTTTGAAAGGAGCGGGCTGTAGACCGAGGATATGAGCCAGACGATGACCATGATCGGGTCAGGCCCGAGGTCTAAGTGTGGCCCCCGGAGGCCTTATTGATATTCCCATGGAAGGAGTCCAGGGGTGGCGGGAGCCGTCTCGTTCTATTCCGATTCTGTCGGTCGCTTGCGGACCTTTTCATGTTCGGGCAAGGGCCCATATTGAAAGTGCGACGTTGATGGAAACGACCCCGTACGAATGTATGCCGAGTTTACGGCAGTTTCAATGAAAGGACGGGAACGAATCCCATTAGAATGAATCCGATTTAACGGGCTATCGACCCGGAGCAACGCCGGCTCACGACCATGTCGGGGAGGGAGCCGTCGGTCATATTGGTTGCTCACGGGTCTTTTCATATTCAGACACAGGTCCATAATAGAAATGCGGCGAAAACCGAGGTGAACCCGTTCAAATGTCTGCCGAGCGTGCGGCAATTTTAGTAGCGGCTCGGAAGGGATCCGGCCGGAGAAATGAATCCGGTTTAATCGGAATGTCAGCCCGAGGTGAGGTCGGGTCACGGCCAGTTCGGGATGATTCCCGAGACTCAGGCCCAACCTGGAAGGGCGACATTGTTGTTCCTTCGGCACCGGGTCACGAGAGAGACGGGGCTGCAAAGTGGATCTCATTGTTTTGTTATCATTTGAAATTTTATCATTATTATTCGTTAATTTATACATATCTTTGAGTGAATTCTTTATTACTATTTATTCATTTTTCCTTGTGATTTATTCATTCATTATTGTTATTGTTAGGTTTGTTTTTATCGTTTGTTCGTTTTATTATCATTCATTTGCTTGTCGTGTTTCATTAAGTTTGTTACTATTATTATTTATTTTGGTTGTCTTTTCTTTATTTATCATTCTTATTGAGTTTGTTATTATTATTCATTCATTTTTTGTTATCGTTTATTTATCTATTTATTATTATTATTTTAAGCTTATTACTATTATTACTTATTTTCTTATTATTCTTATTTACTTATTCATTTTTTTGAATTTGTTATTATTTATTATTATTATTATCATTATTATTTGTTATTATTTCTCCCTCTTCTTTTGAGTTTGTTGTTATTATCATTATTTTATTTTTTTGTATCATTATTTGTTTATTTATTACGTTTTCTTTTAGCTTATTATCTTTATTATTATCATTATTTCAGGTGTACCGCTGGGTCATGGGAGTGCACCGCTGGAGGGCCAAGGGAGTGTGCCGCTGAGGGCCAAAGGAGTGTGCCGCTAGAGGGCTAAGGGAGTGTGCCGCTGAGGGCCAAGGGAGTGTGCCGCTGGGGGCCAGGGGGTGTACTGCTGGAGGGTTAAAAGGGTGTGCCGCTGAGGGCCAGGGGTGTACCGCTGGAGGGTCAAAGGAGTGTGCCGCTGAGGGCCACGGGGTGTACCGCTGGAGGGTTAAAAGGGTGAGTGTGCCGCTGAAGGCTGAAGCAGGAGCCTGCCGTTGAAGGGCTGAAGGGTGTGTCGGCGAAAGGGGGTAAAAGGCGTACCGCTGAAGGGCTAAGCGGGTGTGCCTGCGAAGGGCCATGAGGTACGTGCCAGCGAAGGATGGCTAGAAAGGTGTGCCGGCTAAGGGAGACAGCAGGAGCGTACCGGCGAAGGGCATGGGGAGCCCACTCCTCCTCCGTTTCTTTTAAGGTTTTTCTTCTCTTCTTTTCTGATTTTTATTAAGTTTGCATGGGTTTCTTCCCTCTTTCTCTTGATCATCTTCCATTCTTTCTCTCCTGAGGACGGATGTTCGAGTTGCTTAGTCGTTATTTGATTCGGCTCTCTTTGAGTTGATTACGGTTCCCTTGCCTCGGTTAAAGCATTTTACCGTTGTTCTTTTTATTTGCTTGTTGCTTTCTTTTAGTCCTTTTTAACGTGTGGTCGTTCCATTTGTTTGTTGCTTCCTCTTATCCTTTTAATATGTTATCGTTTCTAACGAAAATTCGGCAGCATCTCCCCTTGACCCGAGCGTAAGGGAGATACAGGGAACGCGCCCACATGGAGTGGCGGAACCCGACAACAGGAGGTGGGCGCCCGAGAGCGGCAACACCTTAATAAAACCTTGAAAAACTCGGAGGGAACGGAGAATGGAAGACTATTCTAGGACTGGCTAGGGGGGTGTGCATCAGGCAAAAAGGAGGGGCTGGTGGCTAGCGTGCCGGCCAGGGAGCCTGTAGGGGCTGGAGAGGTGTACCGGGAAAAGGCCAAAGGGGGACCGTGCCGGTGAAGGCGCACGAGAGGGCGTGCCGCTAAAGGCGCACGAGAGGGCGTGCCGCTGAAGGCTTGGCCAAGGCGTGCCGGGCAAGGGTCCAAAGGACCGTGCCGGGGAAGGGCATAGGAGGGTGTGCCGCTGGGGCTGGGCTGAGGTGTGCCGCTGGGGCGCGGCTGGGGTGTGCCGCTGGGGCACAGTTGGGGTGTGCCGCTGGAGGCACAATCAGGGCGTGCCGCTGAAGCCGTTGGAGGCACAATTGGGGTGTGCCGTTGGAGGCACGACTGGGGGTGAACGAAGAGGAAAACGCTCGGCATGAAGTAAACCCTAAGGAAGGGAAGAAAAGAAAGGGGCGTGAAACACCGAATGATGTAAACACGGAAGACATACATTGGGGAGACGTCCGAGGAGACGTTTGCAAGCCTTCTACTTTTATTCTCACAAGAGGAGTGCCCCAAGGGGGCTAATACATCGCAACGACGGCAAAACAAGAAACGAAAGGAAAGAAAGAGGAAAATAAAATACAGTGGGGGGGGGGGGACGGAGCGTGGACTCCTCCCCTCCCTGGCTGTGGATCCTAATTAGAAATCCACTTAATGTAATTATTAAGAATTATGCAAAAGAATAGGAAAAGCATGCACGAGGTGCTAAGATGGAGTTTGTGATCGCCAGAGACGCGAGGCCTCAAAAAATATAACAATAATAAATAGGAGGGATCGCGAAAAATACCTTGAATGCGGGGATGTGAGTGCTTTCCTTTCTCTTCAAATCGGCCGGCCGATGAAGAGAGTTCTTCTTTAATTACCCTTGCAAAAATCAACAAACACCAATAAAGAAATTGAATTAGAAATATGGTGAGTGTAGCATCAAATTCTTAATAGAAGGATGAGTATGAAAGCATGATGAAAAAACACACCTTAAGGGTGGTGGCCCTTAAACCCCTATGCAAAAGGGTGTGGGAATATGAATGTAAATAAAAATGATGAAAGGTGTGCGAGAGTGCACTGTGGGGAAAGCCTCAATGTGGTTGAGTTAAAGAAAATGAATACGTATGAACATGCATGCATGCATATGTGAATCGATGATGATAAAAACAAAAGGAAGAATAAAATAGCAAGAAGAAGGGGCCTGTTGCTCGTGGCTTTGATGCTCGATAGGGAGAGGACTTCCAATAGGATGAAGAGTGAACCGTGGAGAAGACCCTCCTTCAGCCACAGCAACAGCAACCTGCGAAGGAAAGAAAGAAGAAGAAAACAGGAAAAGAAAACCAGAAGAAGAAGAACGGAGGGGAAGAGAAGCATCCGAAAAAATCAACCTCTTAACAGAGCTGCAGAAGCAAGTCTATTAATAAGATCGAAGAAGAGATAAGAAGGAAAGAGTCCAACGGAGGAAAAGATAAGAAGGGGCAAGAGCCCAAGGAGGGGAAGATAAGACTGGGCAAGAGCCCAAACGAAGCAGGGACCCTCTGGGGAAAGGCTGCGTTCGTTTAGAACCCGAAAGGTGAAACACGACCTGAACAAGGGCGTCGATTCAAGAATTGACGACCTACCAGAAGGCGTTATTAAAAACACGACTTAGATCAGGACGTTAATTCAAAATATTCAAAATAGGGCTATTTTTCATTTCTTAATATTATTTTCCCATTTTTTAGGTGAAGGTGCATCTTGATGTGCTGATTCCAATGACTATTTTTACGTATTTTTCTGACACCCGGAAGGCCACCAAATCACCTCTGGAAGAGGGTTGAAAATAATATTAAAATAATCAATTAAAAAGTGACGCCCACACTATATGTCGTGAATTCAATTTTTTATTTTTTTATTCTTTTCAAATTCAAAATAACGTCCCTTTGTAAGTCGTTAATTCCAAAAAATTCCGAAAAATTCCCAGAAAAATCCAGAAAAATGGAAATTTGAATATAGTCGTCAATTTTTTTAGAAACGCCCAAGTGTTAAGCCGTTATTTAAAAGACGCCCCACATCAAGTCGTTATTTTTGAAAAATATTTAAAAATAGAGAAAAATGCCCAGAAAATTCAGAAAAATCCAGAAAAATAGGGAAAAATAGGAAAAGAGAGGAAAAAGGGAGAAATCCAAGAAAAGTGAGAAAAATCACTCAAACAAAGTTAATTTGAGGGTCAAATTGGGGCATTACAGGGTAATACGAGATGTGCTCACAGTAACGTCAATTTTGGCGTGTCTACAGCTGCCCCGCCTTGGCGTCTGCTTTGCAAGGGAGCAGAGCAAACTGAAAAGTAGATGCCAAGGTGTGATGAGACACGCAATCAACATCACTTGATGAGAAACAAATCAAAAGCACGAGATGAAGCAATCCCGGGAAATTTAATGAAATCAACGATGTTTGGATAAAAAGAGGGAGTGTGCACGCGGGCACGAAGGAGATAAAAGAAGTGATGAACTTCCAGCGCGGTGGAAGTACCTCAGATCACAAACCTGTAGGTTTCACCATTGGGGAGCGGTTACCAGCCAATGTGGACGTGCTGCAGCCAAGGTGGATCAAAGGGAAAATGATTAAAATAAGATGATAGAAATCCAAACAAGGAGCTTTCGAGAAAATGACCCAAAACAGCGACAAAACGAACTGAGGACACAATTCGGCATGGAATATCTCATATCTGGAAAGATTAAGATCAATTTGACTCTCCAAATCAGCTCATCAGAATGATTTTCCAAAATTATTCAAATTCATATATGAATGCATGCTGGGTTTAAAAGGAAAAATTAAAACAAATTAAAATATAAGATAATCAAGGATAATATTGTTAAACTGCCAAGACTGGGTCAAGAAACCGATTCTGCGAGCCGATACTAAGCCGAAACCCGTTTATCCACGCACCAACTCGCAAAAGGGAACCATCATCCCCAGTCTTGGACGGCTCAACGGCCTATCCGTGTGACTAAGACTCCTCTGGAATCATCATTGTTTTTGATGAAGGGGAACTCAAATCCCAGATTTACCAAAGTCACAAGGTCCTTGATATAATCTAGTAGCGTATGTAACATATAGTAGAATGCATACAGGGAGAGTGGTGATAGCAATGAGCATGGGGGAACAGAGAACTGAGGTGCAAGCACCGTGGGGCTTGGATGTTGATGCCCAGTCGGTGGGACCAAAAGCTCCTTATCCTGCGCTCAAAGATCATTAACCAAGATATAATGAAGATAACAAGCAATGAATAAGGCATTTAAGCATAGCATGCATAGCATGAATCAAAGCAATCAAATTTTGTATAAATATCATTCAAACATGTATAGCATGAATAGCATTGCATTGCAAAACATCATTGTTTGTCGTTTTGTCATGAGGATGACAATCTTGGCTAATCAAGATTTGGAGTTGAATGATCAAGATCTGATAATGCCCAGCGGTAGAGCGATCAGGGAATGATAATGCCCATTGGCAAAGTGATCAAGAAAATCAGCAGGAGTTGATTAAAAAGATCTGGAGATGAACGATAATCAGGAGATATGAGGAAATGATATCAAAATGCCCAGGGTGGCATGTCATGAGAATATCGGGAGAAATCAATAGATTGACAGCAATGAGTGGAGATAGGACTTATCCCGTGCTCTTGATCCTTGCAAAGTCGTTCTTGCAAAACGCCATCAGAAAAATACAATGCAATTTTTGTGGAGTTTGAAATATGCAAATTTTTATGAGTTTTGTTTTGAAAAAATATTCATTTTTATGAATTTTGATCAATATGCAAATTTTTGTGGGGTTTTGGAAAATATTTCAAATTTTTATGGATCTTGGACAAGAAATATTCAATTTTTTGTTTGAATTTTGCAATATTCAATTTTTTGAATTTTGGTTAGACATTGCTAAAGCAGCATCAAAGGGTGTTTTAAACCACTGGCTAGGGGTCCTCGTTCATTCCCCTTTTGCTTAAAACTACCTAAAGCCGGGCGTGCATTGAAAGTGGCGCCCTATAACCGACTACCCTTGACCAACGGTGCCCCTACCAAGGCCATACCCGAGAAACATTCAGTCTTGGAGGGAGAAGAGAAGAACAATTGAGATAAGCTTTATACATGATGGGAGATATCAAGACTTGAATTCCTTCCAAAGTATTAACCCTCAAAGAGGTAGTCTGTTGCGCCGGGACTTTGTGCCTTTGATTTTTAGACCCTTGACATGCATACGACCAGGGTTTTCCCCGCGGGGACTTTGCCACTCTTGACATGCCATAATTCACACTTTTGAATTTATCAAAGTTTTTGACTTGATTTTCATAATTGCCCTTCTTGGCTAGATGTATATCATGAAAACTCATATGAAAACTCAAATCGATTTTGGGTCAAGACTGCCCCTATTTGAGACTCCTCTCGTATTGGAGATTTACCGAGGTTGGTCATCTCATCCGTCAACCTCTTGCCCCTGCATTCGGCCGAGTAAAGAAGAGAAAAAGACTTTCAGATATACTCATGGCATGGCCAAAGTAGCAACGGTGTTTTATTAAAGGAGCCAGCTAAGGACGCCGTGAAGTGTGTGGAATGTCCAGCTAAGGGTTACTCTTAACAAGCGGGGAGAGAATGTCGAATTCCCAGCGCGGGGTTCTTATAACCAAAGTGCTGCATAGCAAGCCTAAAGACTCTTTTTGACAATGATTTTTAATTAAACAAAAACCTAAGATAAAGGTCTAAAACACCACTTTTAATCTTGTTAAGAAGTACTTCATTTTAAAATTATGCGTGAATTAATGAGATAATGATATTATGAAATGAGTACTTACGCCAATATGTTACCTTGCAACCTTTGTAGAAATAAATGCCGCGAGAGGCGGGGTTGATCATCGTGGGATAGTCCTCTTTGGCAGTCAAAAGGATTGGGAGCAAAGGGTTTAAAAGTGGCTTAACAAGAAGGAGTGGTGCTCAGACCAGACTCAGACGAATAAGGAAAAAAAAGGAAGAGAGGCGAGGGCTAGAACTCCCTCGCTAAGGCGCGGAGACCCTGATCACGTGAAAGGTCTACAGAAGAAGCGGAGAATTAGAAGGAGGAGTGAGGACTAAAGCCTCGAAAGCAGTGAGAGAATGGGCAGATGCCCAAGGCAGTGGATGTGGAAGAAGTTGGGTCAGACCCATGATCAGGAGGAATTAGAAGAAGAAATTGATAGATGGAAAGAGGCGGATCCGGAGGGTCCGGAGGCAGAGGAGGAGAATCATGAGCAGAAGAATCATCCGGAGGCTCCGGAGGGATAAAATATCGAGGGACGCGGAACCCTGGGGAGAAATATGGAAAAAGATGATGGAAAAGGAAGAAGAAAATGAAGGATGTGATGTCCCGGAAGAGCAGAAAGATGAATCGGAAGAAAGATGGAGGGTCCGGAGGTTCCGGAGGAATGAGATGCCGAGGGACGCGGTGCCCAAGGATGAGTGGATGAAAAGGATCAGGAGGGTCCGGAGGAATGGAATCAGAAGGGCCGGGATGCCCCGAAAGAAGATAGAAGGAATAAGATGGAGAATCTGGAGGTTCTGGAGGGGAAAGATGAAAAGGGGCGCGATGCCCGCGGGATAAAGAGAGGGGTGAAAGATTCGGAGGTTCCGGAGGAAGCAGATACTGAGGGACGCGATGCCCTGGGCATGGAAAGAGGAATAGCGGATCCGGAGGTTCCGGAGGGATGAGGTGGAAAGGGGCGCGATGCCCAAGGAATAAAGAAAGATCCGGAGGTTCCGGAGGAAGAAAATGAAAAGGGGCGCGATGCCCGTGGGGAAAATCCGGGAGAGTGAGATGAAAAAGGGCGCGATGCCCTAGCAGAACAAGGGAGAAATTCGGAGGGTCCGGATGCAAGAGCTGAAAAGGGACGCGATGCCCTGAGAAGAGATTGGGGAGGGGGCAACGCCCGAGCAATGTAAGGGGACCCACAGATCCCGAGGATGGAGATGAATAAGAAGGGAAATTCGGAATATCCGGAGGTGCCGGAAGGCGGGGAAGATACGGGTTTGGAAACCCGGGAATCAGGAGGTGTATGCAAAATGATGGATGCGATGAATGCAGTGAATGCGCGAATGCAACAAAATGCGTGAGATGCAAAGAAGATGGAGAATGTGAAGGGTGAGAGGACGAGATCCTCCTCCTAATCCCGGGAATAGCCCATGAAGAAAAAGTGATAGAAATGGATGCATAGAAGGTGGAACAAATAAGGGACGGCCCCTTAGCACTAAGATAACTGCCCCTCCACGGCAGTGAAAGTGTATAATCAAACGGCCCAATGGAAGAAGCTTCAATAATAAATGACAACCCCCTTGGAAGGCAAGGATCCATAATGTAAGGGAGTCGGAAAGTTGATACAGGAAGCATTGCCATGCCCATTGATTTGAACAGAATAGGAATTTGCCCCTTGTATGGAAGAATGGGTTTAAGATTTGGAAACTGGAGCAAGGGGTGCCCTGCCCGGCCCTTGGATGGCATCAACACTTGGCATTCTTCTCTGAGCAATGGCGGCGACTTGGCTTCTTCGACTATGCTTGGCACAACAACCCGGATTGGCATCCGGTAAATAAATTCTGGCATCTTGAACAGCACGGTAGTGGCCAAATTCTTCTTACCCGGCTTTTGCTTATCTTCGGTACAAGTACTTATAGAAGGACGCCCGTTCCGAGTAGTAAAGGGGGGTGAAGCGGAGGCGGAAGGTTCCATGGATGGTGGAGGTAAAAGGGTGAGTGGAAGCGAAGGTTCAAACACGTCGAGCTTGTCCCTTTGCTCGGAAGTAATCGGGGTTGGCTCGAGTGCAAAAAGGGGTGAACCTTACTTAGGACTAGCCACAGGTAAGGGTGAAGGGTTAAGTAATGGGGTAGGGGTCATAGGCATAGTGGACGGTTGAGGTGGCGAACAAAGAGGAGGTGTAATGGAAGGCTTGGCGGAGACTGGCGTAATAGAGGGTAATGGAGGTTTGGTGGAGGCCGGTGGAGTGGAGATTAGTGGTGTGGTTACGGGAGGTGAGGGTTTAGTGCGTTGAAAATGCCGGATGGGGCGAGAGGGGTCATGTATAGGATGAGACTCATGATGCGGCGGTATGGGTGATTGAAATATCGACCCATCATCATAACACCAAGAGGTCTCATAAATGGGGGTTGGATCGGGGACGGTGGCATAGTCCTGAGCATAGGGGTCTTTTGGTAGTGGAGGAAGAGGACGGTGAAGGAAACTAGGAAGGGGTGCTTGCAAAGCTTCGTCATATGCCGCCTCGAATTCTTCAACTGCCGGTTCTTGTTCGCTTGAAATGCCGATGCCAGAGTCATCTCTCTTATCCTTCCATTCTCTCTCCATCTTAGTAATCTTGTCCAAAGCGGCATGGAGAGGATTGACCGGAGTAGGAGGAGCCGTGACCCTCCTTAATTGTTCCTCCATCAAAGTCATCTTATCAAGCAGAGATTGTTGGAGGGGTGTAACTGGAGCAACCGAGGGTTGGCAGGGCCTTGAAGGAGGAGGGGCGGCATAAAAATGCCGTGGAGGAGAGTTAACGGGATGACCCGTAAAAGAACCCGGATGGGCCGGATTGCAAGGAATAAAAGGGCCTCGGGGCCGTGATGGAGGAGGAATAGAAGGAGGCGGGTGATGGGCCACCCGAGGAGGAGCATGTGTGGATGAAGGAGATGCGTAATGGGCTACCCGAATAGGATTGTGAATAGAAGAGGGAGGTGGGTGATGGACCACCCGAATAGGATTGTGAATAGAAGAGGGAGGTGGGTGATGGGCCACCCGTGTAGGATGAGATGAAGGAGATGCACCCTCAACGGCGGCCTTAAGGGCTCGGATCTGTTGAGGGGTGAGATGATCTAATGCACGAATGATTTGAGAGACCTTCTCGTCATTGGGAGGAGAGGGTCCCGGAGGAGTAGTGGCTCGAAATTGAGTTGAATGGCCATAAGATTGGGCGTTGCCCGTGGGTTGGGCATGACCAAAGGAATGAGAATGTGGACCCTTGAAAGAATGGTGGTGAGAATTATGAACATGTTGAAATTGAGGAGTATAAGAAGTGCTAGGTTGTGCATCCTCATGAATTGAATTAAACATGTTATTTAGTCTATCAAAGTAAGCCATTATGCAAGCAATTTAATGTGCAAACAATTTGCAAAGAAACACACAAGTTGGAATGGTTACCTTTGATTTCTTATGTTTGAACCTTGGTGAATTAATGAACTTATGCAAATTGATATGATTCACACAAGGGGAGGATCCTAGTTTCAAATGGTTTGAACTCCGGTGCCAACTAGGAACACTCTCTCACCGTGTATAGGCCAACTAACTCGGGACTTCAAAAGGGTACAACCTACCCGGCGTCCGTGAGGGAATCCACGGGTGCGGGGACTTATGGAGGCTTGGTTTAGGAACTTCCAATCCAAAGAGACGGAATGCTCAATGGAGGGTCCTTCCTTCACCAAGGGGGTGTGTGGAATCCTAATGTAGAGAGAGGAGGTCTCCCAAACCAATGCAAATGAGTGAATGAATGTAGGGTAAACAAGCCAATCACAGCAACATAATCAATCAACAAATATAAGCATGAATCATGATGAAAAGCCACACACGGGAGGGTTCTGTAAACCCACAGTAAAAAGACGCCCTGGAAGGGGACGCTATTAACCAAAGCAACGACAGTATCACTGCCGTGAATCACTGGAGGGCCCAGGGGCAGTGAAAAACATGCCTTAGTGTGAGGCGCTATAAATAAAAGGACGCCCCTATTTGAGGGCGTCAAATTCAAAACCCGCGCCTTGATGTGAGGCGCTACGAAAAAAAGACGCCCTTAGGAAGGGCGTGAATTCACAAAAGCAGCAGATATGATGGAAGGCGCCCTGTCAGAAGGTGTTAAACATGAATAAGACGCCCTAGGTTAGGGCGTGAAATTAAAACGCGCCTCTGACAGAGGCGTTAATTCCCAGACAGACCCCACGGCCAGCAGTATCAAACACTCACAATCACAGTCAATCAACAAATATGGATATTAAGATAGAAGCATGCTCATCAAAAAAAAATTTTTGGATAAGTGGAATTTTCAAAAAGAAAATCTAACAAGCTGACAGATCACTTGGGGAGAGTGCAAAGCACAATGGAGGGTGCTCGAGGGGCACAAAGGAGGGGTACCGTGGGTACCAAAGGGAAAGGGGCACGCGAGGGTGCCAAAGGGGAAACGGGTAATAAAAGGAAGAACACAAAGCGTCCCACCGTGATCGCCAATTTGTAGATCCTAATTAGAAATCCACTTAATGGAATTATTAAGAATTATGCAAAAGAATAGGAAAAGCATGCACGAGGTGCTAAGATGGAGTTTGTGATCGCCAGAGACGCGAGGCCTCAAAAAATATAACAATAATAAATAGGAGGGATCGCGAAAAATACCTTGAATGCGGGGATGTGAGTGCTTTCCTTTCTCTTCAAATCGGCCGGCCGATGAAGAGAGTTCTTCTTTAATTACCCTTGCAAAAATCAACAAACACCAATAAAGAAATTGAATTAGAAATATGGTTAGTGTAGCATCAAATTCTTAATAGAAGGATGAGCATGAAAGCATGATGAAAAAACACACCTTAAGGGTGGTGGCCCTTAAACCCCTATGCAAAAGGGTGTGGGAATATGAATGTAAATAAAAATGATGAAAGGTGTGCGAGAGTGCACTGTGGGGAAAGCCTCAATGTGGTTGAGTTAAAGAAAATGAATACGTATGAACATGCATGCATGCATATGTGAATCGATGATGATAAAAACAAAAGGAAGAATAAAATAGCAAGAAGAAGGGGCATGTTGCTCGTGGCTTTGATGCTCGATGGGGAGAGGACTTCTAATAGGATGAAGAGTGAACCGTGGAGAAGACCCTCCTTCAGCCACAGCAACAGCAACCTGCGAAGGAAAGAAAGAAGAAGAAAACAGGAAAAGAAAACCAGAAGAAGAAGAACGGAGGGGAAGAGAAGCATCCAAAAAAATCAACCTCTTAACAGAGCTGCAGAAGCAAGTCTATTAATAAGATCGAAGAAGAGATAAGAAGGAAAGAGTCCAACGGAGGAAAAGATAAGAAGGGGCAAGAGCCCAAGGAGGGGAAGATAAGACTGGGCAAGAGCCCAAACGAAGCAGGGACCCTCTGGGAAAAGGCTGCGTTCGTTTAGAACCCGAAAGGTGAAACACGACCTGAACAAGGGCGTCGATTCAAGAATTGACGACCTACCAGAAGGCGTTATTAAAAACACGACTTAGATCAGGACGTTAATTCAAAATATTCAAAATAGGGCTATTTTTCATTTCTCAATATTATTTTCCCATTTTTTAGGTGAAGGTGCATCTCGATGTGCTGATTCCAATGACTATTTTTGCATATTTTTCTGACACCCGGAAGGCCACCAAATCACCTCTGGAAGAGGGTTGAAAATAATATTAAAATAATCAATTGAAAAGTGACGCCCACACTATATGTCGTGAATTCAATTTTTGATTTTTTTATTCTTTTCAAATTCAAAATAACGTCCCTTTGTAAGTCGTTAATTCTCAAAAAATTTCGAAAAACTTTCAGAAAAATCCAGAAAAATGGAAATTTGAAAGAATGGACGCCCTCCAATATAGTCGTCAATTTTTTTAGAAACGCCCAAGCGTTAAGCCGTTATTTAAAAGACGCCCCACATCAAGTTGTTATTTCTGAAAAATACATAAAAATAGAGAAAAATGCCCAGAAAATCCAGAAAAATCCAAAAAATAGGGGAAAATAGGAAAAGAGAGGAAAACGGGAGAAATCCAAGAAAAGTGAGAAAAACCACTCAAACAAAGTTAATTTGAGGGTCAAATTGGGGCATTACAGGGTAATACGAGATGTGCTCACAGTAACGTCAATTTTGGCGTGTCTACACTGGCCTCACTCCCTCTCTCCACCCACTCTCTTTCTCTTCTTCTCTTCTATCTTCTTCTCTTTCTCTTCGCGCGGACGGCGGTGGACGGAGCAGCAAGGAGGGGGGAGCGCCAGAGCCTCCCCTCCTCCTCTTTCTTCTCTTCTTCTCTTCTCTTCTTCTTTCTCCTCACTCAGGCGGTGGTGATCGAGGCGGCAGGCTCCTCTTCTTCACCTTTTCTTCTTCTCTTTTAGCACAGACGGCGGCAGTGGGTGGAGCGGCGGGGCCCCTCCCCTCTCTTCCTCTCTTCCCTCTTCTTCTCTTCCCCTTCTTCTTCTCTTCTTCTCTTCCTCTTCCTCTCTTCTCCGTGTGTGTGTCTGTCTATTCCTCCTCCTCTTTTCTTCTCTGGGGAGCTTCCCCTGTGTATGCCTCTCCCCCCCCTTTCTTTCACAGCGAAGAGGGGTTTTTATACCCCGGGCGGCGGGAGCCTCCGAAGGCGGGAAGCGTGCGACGAGCATTCAATGGGAGTTGACTCCCTTGTCCTGGATGGCAGGAGGAGTAGGTAGGTGGCCCAACGGTTGGTTGACACCTCAGGGAGCTCACTGCGCGCCAAGGACGCGTAGGGCATTGGCACCACGTCGTTCAGCCGTTGAAAAGGCTGAACGCTGTGCCGCTGGTGGGATGAATAAGTGTGCCGCAGGAGAGCCAAAATGGCGTGTCGTCGAAGGCCCAGTAGAGTGTGCCGTTGAGAGCCAAGGGGGCGTACCGCTGAAGCCCAGGATGGGCGTGCCGCTGGAGACCCCAAGGGGCATACCGCTGAGACCCAGGATGGCCGTGCCGCTGGAGGCTCCTAAGGGCGTGCCGCTGGAGACCCCAAGGGGTGTGCCGCTGAAGACCCCCCCAAGGGGGGTGTGCCGCTGAAGGCCGTGGGGCCGTGCCGCTGAAGCCCATGGGTGCTGTGCCGCTGAAGACCCCCCCCCCCAAGGGGGTGTGCCGCTGAAGACCCCCCCAAGGGGGTGTGCCGCTGAAGGCCGTGGGGCCGTGCCGCTAAAGCCCATGGGGGCTGTGCTGCTGAAGCCCTTGGGGGCTGGGCATGCCGCTGAGGGGCTTTGGGGCCGTGCCGCTGAAGGCCAAACTAGGCGTGTTTCTGAGCCAGTTCTGAGCCCGTTATGGACACGAGTCATGACCCGTTTGGTTTTCTTCGGGGCCCATGGATTGTGGGGCTCTTTGTGATTGATTCCTCTTTACTATCATGACTCCGGAGATGGCTTCACGGCAGTGTGGGCATTCGGGGGGGGGGGATCCGGATGATCAGTCTCCCCGAGGCTTCTTCACTCGGCGCCGTTGTTGATGCGAGGCCGGGCATGATATCTGGGTGTGCAATTTTTTGGTGTCCACAAGTAGCCCATTTGTTCTTTGATGAAGTCGTGCGTCTGCATGGTCTCCCCCAAACCATCGTGTCTGACCGGGATGTCCGGTTCACTAGTTATTTTTGGAAGACACTTTGGCACCTAGTTGGCACCAAACTGAAATTTTCCACTGCCTATCATCCCCAAACAGATGGGCAAACTGAGGTCGTCAATAGGAGCTTAGGCAATCTGTTGAGATGTCTTGTAGGGGAACATTCTGGCACTTGGGATCTTCTTTTACCCCGAGCCGAATTTGCATACAACAGCTCCATCAATAGGTCCATAGGCATGAGTCCATTTGAGGTCGTGCATGGCTACAAACCTAGTAAACCTGTGGATCTCATCCCCCTTCCCCTCGAGTCTAGGATATCTAAGTCAGCTGAGGAGTTTGCACAGCATGTAAAAGGTTTGCATGAGTCAATTAGCAAGCAAATCAACCTCAATAATGAGACTTATAAAAAATTGGCTGATTCGCATAGGCTTCACCATGAATTTCAAGAAGGTGACATGGTTATGGTACGGGTTCGACCCGAACGACTCCCTTCGGGAGCCGTTAAAAAGTTGCAAGCCCGTAGTGATGGACCCTTCCCAATTCTGCAAAAGATTGGCTCCAATGCTTATGTTGTGGACTTACCTCCCGAATATGGGATTAGCTCGACCTTTAATGTGGCAGATCTAGTGGCCTACAAGGAACCCACAGCGATTCCTAGTGACCCTTTCGAGCCTTCTCCTCCCATTGAGAGTGAGCCCACCACTGTGCGTCCCACAGCCTCGAGAGTACCGCGCGAGCACATTGAGAGGATACTGGATGAGCAGGTGACCACTACACGGAGTAGGGTGTACCAGCGCTACCTTGTCCGCTGGCGGGACCGTCCACCTTCTGATGATTCCTGGATCAGCCGGGACGATCTCCAGCACCTCGATCCAGATCTGCTGGAGCACTACCACAGCAGTGTCCCCCCTTACTCGACGGAGTCGAGTTCCAGCCGCCCCGGGAGGGTTGGTGGGGACACCGGGTCCACTACTGGGCCCACTACTCGGAACCGACGCCGCACTGCCCCGACACCGGGCTTATGGCTCGGAGACTCGACTGAAGACCCGGCGTACTGAGTAGATATACTTGTGTGTATTATACTTATTTTGTCTTGTATTTTGAGTATTTGTACGTGTGTAAAATACATGTTTTACTACATGTATTTACTTTTATTTTATTAGGCAATGTTGGTCAAAAGTTATTTGTATTTTAAATCTTGTTAAACCCCTAAGTCAATAGTGGGTTGGTGGCCTTTGTTTTATTAGGCTAGGATAGATATGCAAATAAAAGAAATGAGGAAGGTATGGATGTAATAGGCCTTTCCTATAAATAGGAGGCCAATGCTTGTTACGAGACATGTGGTATGAATGAAAAATTGAGTTGAAGGAGCCTTTGCCCCTTTGTTCATCTCCCTTCCCTCCTTTCTCATTTTGTGAGATTCGAGTGTCGCCCAGTGTGAGACCGTCCGGCGTGAGGCCGAGCTGTGTGAGATAGCAGTTATCCGTCCCGTCCCATTCGTGTCCCGGAGTGTCGTCGATCCATTCCCACGTCACCGCCGAGTCAGGCTGCTCGCCCTTTTCTCTTGTATATGGCTCGGAGGCAATCGTCCCCGTTGAACTGGAGATACCGTCCCTCAGGGTTGCCATTCAGCATGGCCTTGTCCTTGAAGGGCAGACCAACGTTGAACGAAGGCTTGAGGAACTCTCCAGTCTAGAAGGAAAGCGGCTCCAGGCCCAACAGAACATTTAGATCTACTAGGCCCGGATTGCACGCGCCTTTGACAAGCTTGTCAAGGAACGTGAATTCAAGAAGGGCGACCTCGTCATGGTCAAGAGAAGAGACCTCATGGCTGCCAACCCTAAGGGTAAGCTGAATGAGAACTGGCTCGGACCCTACGTAGTCCAAAAAGTCTACGAAGGTGGGGCCTATGTAATTGTCAACCATCGCGGGGAAGCTCAGTTCCCGCCTCTTAATGGAAGGCACTTGAGACTGTACCACGCTCCGGCGCCCCCATTCAATCAATAATATAACCCTCCGCTCTATTTTGGGCGGATTTGCGTGATTGATGTCCAAACAATTGGCCATTATCCATGTTTTCAAAAAGCGAGAAGAAAAAAAAAGGGGAAGAGGAAGGTAAAAAAAAAGAGAAAAAAGAGAAAAAAAGAGAAAAAAAAGAGAAGAAGAAAAGAGAGAAAGGAAAAAAAAAAGAAGAGAAGAAGAGGAAAAGAGAGAAAAAAAAGAGAAGAGAGAAAGAAAAAAAAAGAAGAAAACAGGAGAAAAGGAAAAAGAAGAGAAGAGATAACGAAAGAAAAGAAAGAGAAAGAGGAAAAAAAAGGAAGTGAGAAAAAAAAAGAAGGGAAAGATACAAGAGCAAGGGAAGAGTGGAAGCCGAGAAAGGGGGAACTCCCCCCATTTCCAGCCGTCGCCCCGTAGCAACGGAAGTACTAAAAGAAATTTCTAAACAAACTCTTCTCTCCATCCTCCTCGGGCGGTGAGTACCCCCTTGGCTAGGACCTCCCGTCCGGGTCATTGACTAAACAAACTCCCTTTGGCTCGGACCTCCCGTCCGGGTCATTGATTAAACAAACTCTTCTCTCCATCCCCTCTGGACGACGAGAAACCCGGTCTCTGACCGAGACCCCCCCGCCTGAGGTCAGTACGTGTTTCCAATGTTGTGACGAGGCCAGTGAGTCACCCGTTCGGTATGGTGGAGTGGTCCCCTCGTCCTCCCCCTGGGAAGGCGAGCGCTCTCCCGTGCCCTGACATGGGTTCCTGCCCGGTCCTCCTGGAGCGAACCATCGCAAAGACTCACGCCCTCCCGATGCGTCTCGGCACAAAAAAAGAGAGAGAAAGGACAATATACGCGAAAGAGGAGGAAGGAGAAAAGAGGCCCCCTAGGGGAATGTGTGCTAGAAGAGCATGTGAAACCATAAACCTGTTGTTCAATTCAGATAAAAAAAAAAGACCTACATGAGCTTCGGGGCATACCCCTGTGTTACATTCAAAAGAAAAGAGAAAGAAATTAAGGGGTGCAACGCTCAGTCGGTGCCCCTGAAGATGTCCTCGAGGGGGAGGATTCCGACGGAAGGAAAATTTGTCATGTCGCGCAAGCGGCCCCTCCGTTCTTCGAGTCGAGCAAGTTCCGCCTCCATGGACACCGCCTCGACCTGGGCAACGGCCAGAGTCTCGCCTTCCGCCTCTACCGCTTTTTCAGCTTCGGCAAGGTCAGACCTGGCCGCAGCAAGGTAGCTCTCCAGTTTCGCAATTCGGCTCTTAAGGGAGCGAACATTACTCTGGCCTTCCCCGAGAGCCTTCCCATGGCGCTCTTCATCATGGCATCGTGCCTCCAAGGTCTGTAAATACTCGTCTCCCTGGGCATCAAGGGCGGCGCACTCGTCAGGAGCCTGGGTCTCGAGGAACTCGCGACGCTTCACATACTTCAGCAACAGCAGAACCCGCCGCGACCACTCCTCCAGTGGGCAGCCCAACACTTGCAGTGCCCCGATCAGCTGCGTGTGGACGCACTTTTCATTTAACAATTGTTTTATTCGTTTGTTGGTTTATTAAGTGCGTGGGCGTGCCAGTCACCGAGGTGACGATTTATTCGGGCTCCGAAGAGCCCATGGTGCGCTCGATCTGACTTCGTCAGACGATTGTGTGGTTCGTGTCGGGACCGAATCCCGTCATGCCATAAAGGTCACGACGTCGCTTACATCCACCATAGGAGGGAACACCCTTGATTAATTGCCGAAATTAGGGGCCCCGCGGCCGAAAAGAATAATACCAACTGCGTAAGAGAGAGATAGGGATAGGTCACACTGAAAGTCATATTAGGGCCATAAACTGTCGGCCATGTCGGTCACTCGTGGACCTTTTCGTATTCGGACACGGGTCCGTGGCAGAGACACAACGAGAAAACCGAGGTAGATCCGTTCAAATGTCTGCCGAGCATGCGACAATTTTAATGAGGATTCGGAAGGTATCCGGAACGAGAAACAAATCCGGTCCGATTAGGATGTCGGCCCGAGATTAGGTCAGGACTCGGCCATATCGGGATAATTCCCAAGGCTCGAGTTCGACCTGAAAGGGCGGCGTCGTTGTTCCTTTTGCCCCGGGTACCGGGGAGAGAGAGAGCTGCAGTGTGGGGCTCGGCATTTTTTATCTGAGAAATTTTTTATTATGTGCTCTGATTTTTGGCCTACGGTTTATTACTTCTTTAGGTGTTTGTTCCGGATGATTCCTCTTCTCTTATTCGTTATTATTATTATTATTATTATTTGTTTATTATTTATTTTCTTATTACCCCTCCCGCCTCTTTTATTATGATTAATGTTGCGCATTCGAAGTCCTTTAATTAGCGTAATTCTATTATTAATTTATTTGCCATTGTTAATGCCCTTATCAGGTTGTATATATATGTATGTATATGGTGTGCCGGCGAAGGGAATAGGGTGTGCCGGGGAGCGAAAGAGTGTGCCGCTGAGTGTTGCAAAACGGGCGTACCACTGAGGGCTACAAGGGCGTGCCGCTGGAGGCTGAAAGGGGTGTACCGCTGGAGGCTCAAGGGGCGTACCGCTGGGGCTCAAGGGAGTGTACCGCTGGAGGTCAAGGGAGCGCACCGCTGGAGGTCAAGGGAGTGTACCGCTGGGGCAATCAGGGTGTACCGCTGGGGGCTAAGGGATGTACCGTTGGGGGGCGATAAGGGTGTACCGCTGGGGGTTCAAGGGGCTAAAAGGGGTGTGCCGTTGAAAGCTGGAAGGCGTGGGTTGGTGATGGAGGGGGGGGGATATAAAGTCTGCACGTTCCCCAGGCTCAAAATCTATACACTGCAGCAGAGTCTGTACGTTGCAATATGAAGTCTATACGTCGACTGGCCCGAAGTCTGTACACTGGCCATCATGAAGTCTATACGTTGGCTGGCCCAAGTCTGTACACTGGCCATCATGAAGTATATATGTTGGCCGGCCCAAGTCTGTACGTTGTAACATGAAGTCTGTACATTGGCCCTTTGACTGCAGCTCGAAGTCTATACGTTGCCGAGCCCAAAGTCTGTACGTTGTAACATGGAGTCTATACATTGGCTGGCCCAAAGTCTATACATTGGCCAAGTCTATACATTGGCCAACCCCAAGTCTATACGCTGCAACATGAAGTCTGTACATTGCCCCTTTGACTGCAGCTCGAAGTCTATACGTTGCCAAGCCCAAAGTCTGTACGTTGTAACATGGAGTCCGTACATTGGCTGGCCCAAAGTCTATACATTGGCCAAGTCTATACGTTGGCCAACCCCAAGTCTATACGCTGCAACATGAAGTCTGTACATTGCCCCTTTGACTGCAGCTCGAAGTCTATACGTTGCCAAGCCCAAAGTCTGTACGTTATAACATGGAGTCCGTACATTGGCTGGCCCAAAGTCTATACATTGGCCAAGTCTATACATTGGCCAACCCCAAGTCTATACGCTGCAACATGAAGTCTGTACACTGCCCCTTTGACTGCAGCTCGAAGTCTATACGTTGCCAAGCCCAAAGTCTGTACGTTGTAACATGGAGTCCGTACATTGGCTGGCCCAAAGTCTATACATTGGCCAAGTCTATACATTGGCCAACCCCAAGTCTATACGCTGCAACATGAAGTCTGTACATTGCCCCTTTGACTGCAGCTCGAAGTCTATATGTTGCCAAGCTCAAAGTCTGTACGTTGTAACATGGAGTCTGTACATTGGCCGGCCCAAAGTCTATACATTAGATCCCGTTGAGACGGTGGCTGAGGGTGTACCGGTGAAGGGAGGGAGCGTGCCGCTGAAAGGGCCAAGGGGAGTGTGCCGTAGAGGGCCAATGTGCGTGCCGCTGAGGGCCAATAGGAGCGTGCCGCTGAGGGCCAGTGGGGGTGGTGTACCGGCGAAGGAGTTGGTGAAAGGTGGCCAGAGTGCGCCGTTGAAGGGCCAATCAGGGCGTAGTATTGGAGGTTCAATTAGTTTTCAATTTCTCATTTTAAGGCTTTTCTTTTCTTATTGTCTCAATTTGTATGCTTTTTTATATAAACTTCTCCCCTGCTCCCACTTTGCTCAATTCGGTCTCTTTTCTTGCGGGTCGGACGTTTGGGCTGTCGGGTAGTTAATCAGTTCGGTTCAGTTCTCGTTGTGGTGCCGGCAGTGGTTTGATTAGTTGGAAGGTTTCATTAATTATCATGTTCGTTTGTTGCTTCCTTTTGCCTCTTTTAATGTTTTGTTATTTTCTCACAAAAAAATTCGGCAGCATCTCCCCTTGACCCGGGGCGTAAGGGAGATAAAAGGAACGCGCCCACACGGAGTGGCGGAACCCGACAACTGGAGGTGGGCCCCCGAGGGAGCAACACCTTTATAGAGCCTCAGAAAACGTGAAGGAAAGGGCTCGGGGGCGAGGCCAAGAAGGGGCCTGCTGAGGGACTGAAGGGTGTGCCACTGAAGGCCATAAGGGGGTGTACCGGCCAAGGGCCAATTGAGGTGTGCCGGCCAAGGCCAATCGGGGTGTGCCGGCCAAGGGGTGTGCCGGCCAGGGGTGACAGGGTATGTGTGCAGCTAAAGGCAGCAGGGGGCGTGTGCCGCTGAGGGCAAATGGGTGTGCCGCCCAGAGGTCAAAAGGGTGCATCGCCGGAGGATTAAAAGGGCCAAGTGTGTGGGGGCTTGCAGGTTGTTCAAGAAAAGGAGGAGGGGTTACTGGAAGTGAGTGAAGGACCCACAAGGCTAGGCTTTGAAGGGGAGACATCACATTGATACGGTGACTCGAAAGAAACCGGAGAAACATAGAACACGGACAACACACTACATGCATTGTGAAGGCGGGAGCAAGCCAACTGAAATAGCAGGAAAGGCCCAAGGAGGGCGATTGTTTTCATTCGTGGGTGGCCAAGGACCGTAGCCCTACATGCGTATTACAAAAGAAAACGCCCAAATGAGGCCATGGACAAAAGGGAAAAAACCAAGACATAGAACGGGAGGAGGAATGGAATACAAAAGGGCAGAAAGCATTGGGGCCTAAGACATGGGCCACCGTCCCCAACCTTCTCCCCCATTACATTCAGCTCTCTCTCTCTTACTCTTGCTTCTTCTCGGTGGTCGTCGGAGGGAGCTCACGCCGGGACGCTTCCTCCTCTCTTCTCTCTTCTTCTCTTTTCCTCTCTGCGCGTCTCTATGTGTGTCTTCTTTCTCTCCGGGGGTTCCTCCCTTTTCTTATCGAACAGAAGGCTTTTTATACCACCAGCCACCTGTGACTTCAATCACGGCTGTCGAAGGCGGGAAGCCAGCTGTGATGATGGGTTTGACCTGCTCCTGTCCTGGCTGTCAGTGGGGTAGGCTACGTGGCCCAGTCATCGACTGCCACCTCAGACGGCTTCACTGCGCGCCAAGGATGCGTAGGGCATGGGCTTCACGTCGTCTTGCCGTTGAAAAGCTTCACCGCTGTGCCGCTGGCGAGTTGAATAGGCGTGCCGCTGGAGAGCCAAAACGGCGTGCCGTTGAAGCCCCTAAGGGCGTGCCGCTGAATGGCTTGCAGGGCGTGCCGCTGAAGACCCCCCAGGGCTTGCCGCTGAGTGGCCTGCAGGGCGTGTCGCTGAGGCCCCTGCAGGGCGTGTCGCTGAAGACCCCCCAGGGGGGGTGTACCGCTGAGGACCCCCCCAGGGGGTGTACCGTCGAAACCCCCCAGGGGGGTGTGCCGTTGAAACCCCCCCAAGGGGGGTGTGCCGTTGAGTGGCCTTGGGGCCGTGCCGCTGGGACCCCGAGGGGGTGTGCCGCTGAAGGGCTCCTCGGGGCGTGCCGCTGGGCCTTGCCAGGGTGTGCCGTTGAGGCCCCTTGGGGCTGGGCGTGCCGCTGAAGGGCTCCCCAGGGGGGTGTGTGTACCCGGGGCTGTTCTGAGCCCATTGTGGGCACGAATCATGGCCCGTTTGACTCTCTTTGAGGCCCACGGGCTGTGGGGCCTTTTATGCTTGATTTCTCCGGGGTTTCTCCACTCGGCACCGTTGCTGACGCGAGGCCGAGCAGGCTATCCAGCTATGCATTTTTTTTGGTGTCCACAAATACCCCCCACCCATGGGTAGCGCGGGCGAAGGATGAGCCGGGCGGTGCCCGTGGGTGTACTCGTCTCTTTTCTCTTCGTCAGTGCCGACGGGGTGTCGAGAGCCAAGCTGGTTTGTTGTTTGTTGGTCTTTTTCGTCAGTGCCGATGGGGAGTCGGGAACTGAAGTAGTATGTTGGTCTCTTTGTCTCTTCATCAGTGCCGACGGGGTGTCGGGACTGAAGCAGCATGTTGTCTCTTTGTCTCTTCATCAGTGCCGACGGGATGCCGGGGACTGAAGCGGTTTGTCGTCTCTTTGTCTCTTCGTCAGTGCCGACAGGATGCCGGGAACTGACCTGGTTTATTGTCTCTTGGTCTCTTCACCAGTGCTGACAGGGTGTCAGGAGCTGGCCTGGTTTGTTGTTCTCTTAGTCTCTTCGTTAGTGCCGACAGGGTGTCGGGAGCTGACTTGGTTTATTGATCTCTTTGTTCTTTTCTTTCCCCTTTTTTGAACCACATTACCGATACAAGCGCCCTTTCGGATTTTTGCCGGTACCGACCCCCTCTTGCTTTTGCCCACGCGCCCTTTCAGGTTTTCACGTGGCGGGGTACCCAATTTTGCCCGTAGCGCCCTTTCGGGTTTTCGCCACAGCCGGGTTATTGCCATTTTTACCCTTGTCCCTATGCAGGGGCAAGTCCGGCGGGGTATCTCTATTTTTAACCCCATTTTCTTCTTTTCTCTCTCTTTTTTTTTTTGAAATTGGGTGATATGTGAGTGTAGGCTAGGGCACGAAGCCTTGCGCCGGAAGATGAGGTTCACTCGTTGGCAAGAATAGAATGCCAGCGCAACGGGAGAGTTCGTGCCGATCCGGACGTAAGGTCCATAATGGCCATATTGTACGGAGTGGGTGGCTAGGGCACGTGGCCTTGCGCCGGGAAGGGACTTATTCGTTGGCAAGGGAATATTGCCAGCGCAAGGATAGAGATTCCGCAGATCCGGGCGTAAGGCCTGTGACGGCGATTTCATATGATGGGAGGCGGCTGAGGCCCGAGGCGATGTGCCAGGGACGGGTTTGTTTGTTGGCATGGGAATGGCACCATTGCAGAGGTGGCTGTGTGCAGGGGTAAAGTCGTCTTTGCTTGTGCGGACGCCCGTCCGTATAGGATTGTGGGGATGGCATGTTTTCCCCAGGGACGTTTATTATTATATGTCATCGACTCACTCCTCCGCGTATGTGAGCGGATGAGTATGTAAATGTGTGTACATACATGGGTGTATATGTATACATATATATATATATATATATATATATATATATTATTTAATATGTTATATATTTTTTTGCTTCCCCTCCTTTTATTTTCTTCTCTATTTTCTCCTTTTATTCCCCCCCCCTTTTTTTTATTTTCGCCCTCTCTTTTTTTTTCTATCTCCTTCTCTTTTTTCCCTTCTTTTCTTTTTTCCTCTTTTTTTCTTTTCTTTTCTTATTTCTCTCTTCCTCTTTTTTCATATAAAAGGGGGGCGGGGCGGTTGACGTTTCCCCCCCCTCTTTCGAATTCTCTCCACCCTGTCTCTCTCTCTTTTCAACGGGCGAAACCCCCCCCCCCTTTTTCTTCTTCTTTCTTCTTCTTCTCCGTCACCGAGCAGCGCCGCCGTGTCCGTCGCCCTCGTCGTCGTCCGGTGAGGGCACTGCCGCGAGGGCCGCCCCCCCCCCATCTCTCTTCTCTTATCTTCTCTCCCTTCTTCTCCCTTCTCTTTCCCTCTTCTTTCCCGTTCTCTTCTTCTTCCTCTTTTCTCCACAATGGACGGCGGCCGGAGGCCCTCGCCCCCTCCATCTCCGTCTCCCTATCTCTTCCCTCTCCCTCTTGTTCTCTTCTTCTTCCCCCCCCCCTTCTTCTCCGTCTCCGGCGCCGTGGGTGGCCGGAGGTGCCGTTGGGAGCGGGCGTGGGCGCGCCGGTCGGGATGGTGCCGGGGAAGGCCCCTTAGGGCGTGCCGGGGGAGAAGCAGAGGCGTGTGCCGGTGAGGGGCTTCAAGTGTGTGCCGGCGAGGGCTGTTTAGGGCGCATCGGGGAAGACCCCCATAGGCGTGCCGGCGAAGAAGCCCAGGAGCGCGTCGGGGAGCGGGGCTCCAGCGTGCCGGGGAACACTGTCAGGAGTGTGCCGGGGGGCACACATGGGTGTACCGGCGAAGGACCCATGGGCGTGTCAGTGAAGTTAGCTACCGGGTGGTGTGCCGGGGAAGCCTTAATGGGACGTGCCGGTGAAGGGGGCATCAGGGAGCGTGCCGGGGAAGGCACTGAGGGCGTGCCGGGGAACAACCCTGGCGGGTGTGCCGGGGAAGGCCGTTGCAGGGGGACTGTGCCGGGGAAGGCACCCAGGGGAAGTTGTACTGGCCAAGGGGCCAAGGGGGATTTTTAGCTAAGGAAGAGGACTCCTTTGACCGGCGGACTTCTGGTGTTGCCTCTCGGGGCCCACCATGCTTTGTTGGGGCCGTCACTCCTTGTGGACGCGCACCCGTGTTTTCCCTTACGCCTCTGGCCTAGGGGAAACTCTGCCGAAATTTCGTCAGAAATTGGCAATATCTTATTCATTTGACTCGTAGTAAAGCCCCTTTGCAGTCTTTTTGCTTGTGATTTATTCTGATCTTCTTATTTGTGTATCTTTGCAGACAAATGGCTGCCCCAAGTGGTTCTTCCGCCCCTGCTGCTGCTGTCGGTGCCGACCTCATTCCGCGGGCTCCCGTGCCAGCGATCACGTGGCTTAATGTGGAGGACCTGGACCGCGAACATGCGGAGATAGCTGCCTTGGCAGAGTCGTCGGCTTCTGACCGGGAGAGCATGGACTTTGGCCGGCTTGCCAGAGTTGACAGCGGCTTCACTTTTGATCGGGCCACCGGGGAGTACAGGAAAGACTTCCCGAAGGATCGGCACCTTGTTCGATTCCTGAAGCACCTGCGCTCCCGAGAGGGGCGAGATTATCGCGTCATACAAGCGGCCGAGCGGGCGATCCTGCATGCCCGAGACAGTCTGCTATGCAGCGTCCCCAGAAGCATTCCAATGTATCTGGTGGGAGAAGCCCAAGAATGGAAGCCGGTCCTGGGGATCGAAGGGGTGCTGCCGGCTGAAGATAAATTGGTGCGAGCTCCTCAATTCACGCCAGCAAGGTGGGACATGTCTGCGGGGAAGGTGCATGGCGAGTCGCCCCGATTTGGCTTATTCTTGGCTCCCCTAAAATGGGGTTATAGGGAGGAGCCGTTCATATTGGACTGTTTGGCCATCAGGTTCAAGTATGAACTATCACTGGGCTGGTTCGGGGAGCTGAAGCTTCAAGACGCCCACAGCTTCCGAGAAGGGGCGGTGGAGTTCACTGAATATGTACTGTTCAACTATGCCCCATTGCTGGTCCGGGTTGGCATCTACCACAGCGTGTACGCCTCCCGGTATGGTTACCCCATCTCCAAGGGTCTCTGTTGCGGCATGATAGAGGTATTCAGCGCGGAGACCAATACCTTCTACACGGCAGAGGGAGAGACTTCACTTGATTTATGGAGCCTAAGCCAGCTGAGCGGCTTGCCCATTGACGGGGAGCCTTATGAAGAAGTATGCCTCCCGGACTTGATCAAGGACGAGACTAACGGGGACGGCTATTATTCTCTGGGGTATTCATACCGGTACCTGATGAAGGCGTACCGGGAGCTGTACCAATTGTCGCACAAGGGGAAGCAGCCCGCCCGTGGGGACAGAAAACGGGTGCGTATGGCAGTATGGCTGGAGTATTTCTACGATGGGCTGAAGCAATATGAAGATTTTCCCTGCGTTGGCACCGCCGTTGCTCGCAAGAAGCGTGCGAAGCCCAAGCATGATGTGAAGATCCCCTCCAGGGGACGTCGGAGCGGGGCCAATCCGATGGGGGTCGACCCACAGACTCACTGTGCCGCCTATCTGACGTACTGGCTGTGCTCATTTGCCATGCCGTACGGGGACGAGACAGTGATCCGGCCAGATGCCATCTACCCGGCGTGCCAGATGGCGTGGGGTGTCAAACTTTCTCTGTGCCCGACGGCGCTCTGTTTGATTTATAAGGCCCTGGGAGACATCAGCACGCACCAGTTCCCGAGGCAGGCCCGGTACGTGTGCCCACTGCATTTCTTCAACGCGTGGGTTTGTTCACTGTTTCCGGAGTTTGCCCCGCGAGTCCTTCAGGATTGGGGGCTGGTACCGAGGATGCTGGAGTTTGCGAGTGCAGAGCCGGCTTCTACTTCCATGCGGATGTATGATATTCGGGGCCGGTTGACCATGGTTCCCCGGGATGCAGCCGGTACCATTCATTTCTGGACGCTGGCCGCACATTCAAGCCCCCTTGTGAATAATAAGAGGGAGTGCAAGGATGACCAGGTGGAGAGGTACGTTCACCCTATCAGCCCGCTGCTGGAACCGTAGCTGAGGGACTGGGCGGTATCCATTCGTCCTAGTGTATTGGTGTTCAGAAAGGGGGATAATGTATTGCTGGAGCCGTATTACCCCTTTCGATTTGTCCGGAACTTCGGATATGACCAGCATATCCCCGCCTATCATTCACAATTCGGCTTGCCCTCGCGGAATATCCGGGGAGGTTCAGTTGCCGAGCACGCTAAGAGCTGGTGGGACTTCTTCCACCGGGCGGACTCTGCCTCCTTCAGGGTGCCAGCCCCGGGTCGCGTGCCCCGAGTGACCGAAGACTATATCAAGTGGTGGAATGCCCGGACGGCCTTCTATCGGTTGCACAAAACCGATTGTTGGGATGGCGCCGAAAGGAGGTTCCTTAGCCGGCAACCAGTGCCAGTACTTGACATTGAGCCAGATCATCTTCTTCAGCTCAAGAACAGGCAGGAGAAGGAGGTGGCGGCATATATGATAGCTCGTCGGGAAGCCCGGGATAGGAGGCCGACGTCGAAAGTGGAGCTGCCTCCAGTGGCGAAGGATAACTATCAGAAGACGCTGAGGGATCTGTGCCGGGTAGGGAGCGACCGCCTGGACCTCATCAATTATCCATTCCCCATAGAGGAAGAGGGGACTCCCGCCAAGAGCTGGCGTCTGGAGAGAGATATGCTTTGCCCATACCGCACTTTCATGAGGCGGGAGGAGAGGAAGCCCGAGAACTATAAGGACACCACATGGCTATATGTCCTTCTCCGGGTGAACGGACTGACGATCGAAGATCAGAGGGCCTCCGTCCTGGGCAAACGCCAGCACATCCCGTACTATTACGCTGACGGGTGGGGCATAGACCACTTCAGCCTCTTCTGCCACCTTTCTATGAAGAAACACGCGGATCTGGCCAGTCTTACGGATCGGTGCCAGAAGATCGAGGATGTGTGCTGGCTCGTTCGAGAGGTGGCGCGTCGGGATAAAGAGCCATCCCTGAGCTACTGGCCGATTACCCTGCGACTGTATACTGGCCCTCACGGTACTTGATCTCTCTTTCTTCTTTTGTCTTCATCTCTTATCATTGCGGCCTTTGCAGACAGTTGGATGCTAATCATGAGTGCGTGTCTGTTCTTTCTCTTTTTTCTCTTTTTGACAGACCACCCCGATAGCGCGCAAATGGCCACGTACCGGAATCTCCTTCGGCTTGTGCAAAAGCCCGCATATTTTGAAGCCGCTCCACTGGCCCCGACTGCGGCTCCTCTGCCCAAGGCAGCGAAGAGGCCCCGGGCAAAATCTCCTGTGAAGAAAGTAGTGGACACCGCTAAGGTGGCCAAGCAGCGGGACACGAAGAGGAGAAAAACAGAGGCGGCCAAGGCCCCGACCGTTGTTCCTTTGGTGCCACGGGTCCCCACTTTTGAGGAATTCGAGGCTGCCCGACCCGAGCCCAGCCAACCTGCCGGTCAGTACCTTCGACCATCGCCGTGCTCTTTAAGTCTCCCCCCCCCCCTTTTTTTTTTACTTTCATCCTGGAGCGGATCCCTGACACTTGAATATTTCTTTTGTCTCAGCCCCTGTGGAAAAGCCCGTGCTCACACCTGTTCCCCACGCGGGGGAGCCTGTTCCTGTGCCCGCGCCTGACATGGGTGAAGCCGCGGCCATAGCAAAGTCTCCTGTTAAGGAGGCGCTGGCTACTGCCAGGGCGGCCGGGTCACAAGCGGCAAAGCGGAGGCGGGCTGAGGATTTCTCGGCTCCGACGGTAGCCCCTCCGGTGGCCCCTATCCTGTCTTTTGAGGAATTTGAGGCTACCCAGACCGAGCCGAGTTACGAAGCCGGTGAGGTTCATCGTGGCGAGTCGCCCGCGTCGTCCGTGATCGATTTGCCTCCTGGGTTGGCCTCGCGCTCGCGTATGGCGACGATGCGTTTCTTTTCTGCGGGCGGCGCAAAGGACGCGGCGCCCATGTCAGTCCCGGGCGAGGGCAGGGCTGCAACTCCCGAGAAGGCTCTGCCCGTGGAGGAAGCCCGCGGGTCATCCCGGGCTGTAGGGACCGAAAAGGGTATTTGTCTTTAGTCGGCCTGAACGACTTATTTGTTCTCGGAGAGCCGACCGGATTTGATGTAATCCACCCTTTTCTTCTTCGTGACAGGCCCAGCAGAGGCAGTCGCTGGACTATTTGGGCCCCGCGTGCAACTCCCGACGATGCTTTTATATGTGAGGAGGAGGCCGAGGTCCGGTGTACCAGCCTCATCTAGCCCGAGGGAGGGTGCGCCAGCCATCAACCTCGAGGCGGAGACCCCTTTGCCGGCAAGGGGAGAGCCTGCGGCGGTCGAGTCATCGTCGGGCGAAGAGGTAGACTATAACTACTCCTCCGATGAAGCGGCTCTCGACGAGGGCGTGTCCGGGGCATCAGAGCCGCCCGAGCCGGTCTTCGGGGCCCCCTTGCTTGCTGGCTCCCCGAGCCTTGTGGGGAAGACCGCTGTGAGTGTGAGCTTGCTTGGGCCGGCTCCCCCCCCTTTTTGTGATTGCCTGACGACCTTATTCCCCCCTTCCTTTTTTAGGATTTTCAAGAACCGGCCGAACTTGAGGTCGCAGAGGAGGCTGCCCCGGCTGCGCTAATCGACTGCCCAACGGGAATCAATGTCGGCATGGGTAAGTTGGCCTTTTTACTCGACGCCCTTCGAGAGGAAATGCCCGTGGAGCCCTCCGGTACTGCCAGAGCGGCGGGCGAGCCTCTAGAGGAGGGGGAGATCGCGCCTGAGGGTAGCATCATCCAGTGGCTGAGGTAAGTATGCGGGTTCCGCGGTCTCCCTTTTTGCATGATTTATTCTAGATGGCGAATAGCTGATTCCCCTTCACATGGTCAGGCGATGCCGGGGAAGGCGCCTGGCTGTATCCGGAAGGCCGTGGCCAAACGGAGACCGAGCATTGGCCCGATAGCGGTGGAGGGGCCGGCTCCAGTCTTGGGCTTGGGGGCAGAGAGCCTCGCTGCACTCGTGGAAGCGGGACGCTTACCCCAGCTGATGGTTCCGCTTCCGCCCTTCCCGAAGCTCCCGGCTCAGATGGAGGACCCGCTCTTGCAACAGATATTTGCGGGGCTCCGTGCGCATCTGGAGGGATCCCAGCCACGAGGGAGGAGTTCATGGGTGGCGACTTCGGGCCTGGCCTTACTCGAAGCTCCTCCTCTAGCCGAGGTGACGGCACCTGCACCCCTGCCCCTTGGAGCAGCGGCAGAGGCGGGCCAGACGGAGGCAGAGGAGGCAGGGGAGCTCCAAACGATGGGGGCACCGGAGGCTTCGGCAATGGTCTTGTCCGCTCCCCCGGTAGTGGCTGGACAAGGGTCTCTCGTCGAGCTATGCCGGTCGGGCGACTTGGCCCTCGCCCTTCCTTCATCTTCAGTGGCGGTAGACACCGACCTGTGGGCAGAAGTGGACAGCACCGTGGAATTCACTCCTCCGGTAGCGCCCTCAGTCAGCCATATGTCATCAGAAGCGCCAGTACGCCAAATGCTGATCACTCTACGGACCATGCTCCTCGCCGACCCTTCTCTGTCATATAGGGAGGTGCATACTATAGTGGTGCAGTTGACCGGGGCGCTGTAAGTGCTCAGCTGCCCGCTGGGAGAATGGTCGCGGCGGGTTCTGCTGTTGCTGAAGTATGTCAAGCGCCGCGAGTTCCTGGAGACCCAGGCTCCTGACGAACGTGTCGCCCTTGATGCTCAGGCAGACGAGTATCTGTAGACCCTAGAGGCCCGACGCCACAGTAGAGAACGCCACGGCAAGGCCTTAGAGGAAGGCGAAGGCAGCGTTCGTTCCTTCAAGAGCCGGATCGAGAAGCTCGAGGGCTATCTCGCTGCGGCTAAACTTGGCCTTGCCGAGGTGGAAAGGGCGGTGGCAGAGGAGAGGGAAGCTCTTGCCGTCACCGACGTTGAAATGGCGTCCGTCGAAGCGGAGCTCGCCCGTCTTGAGGGATTGAGGGGCCGACTGCGTGATATAACGAACTTCCCTTGTGTCGGGATCCTTCCTCTCGAGGACATCTTCAGGGACATCGACTAAGCGTTGCATCCCTTAATTTCTTTTTTCTTTTCTTTCGAATGTAACACAGGGGTATGCCCCGCAGCACATGTAGTTTAATCCTCTTTCTGAATAGAGTAGAACATTTATGGTTTCTCATGTTCTTTGCGTGCGCATTCGTCCCAGAGGGACCCTTCTTCCCCTTCTTTCTCTTCTTTTGCGCTGAACCACGTTAGCAGGGTATGGGTCTTTGCGAGGATTTGCTTCGGGAGAACCAGGCGGGGACCCACGTCAGGGTACAGGAGAGTGCTCGCCTTCCCAGGGGGAGGACGAGGGGACCACTCCACCATACCGAACGGGCGACTCCCTGGTTTCGCCGCAATATTGGAAGCGCGTGCTGGCCTCAAGCGGGGGGGGCCTCGGTCAGAGACCGGGCTTCTCGTCGTCCGGAGGGGACGGAGAGAAGAGTTTGTTTAGTCAATGACCCGGACGGGAGGTCCGAGCCAAAGGGGTACTCACCGCCTGGGGAGGACGGAGAGAAGAGTTTGTTTAGTCAATGACCCGGACGGGAGGTCCGAGCCAAAAGGGGTACTCACCGCCCGGGGAGGACGGAGAGAAGAGTTTGTTTAGTCAATGATCCGGACGGGAGGTCCGAGCCAAAGGGATACTCACCGCCCGGGGAGGACGGAGAGAAGAGTTTGTTTAGTCAATGACCCGGACGGGAGGTCCGAGCCAAAGGGGTACTCACCGCCCGGGGAGGACGGAGAGAAGAGTTTGTTTAGTCAATGACCCGGAGGGGAGGTCCGAGCCAAAGGGGTACTCACCGCCCGGGAAGGACGGAGAGAAGAGTTTGTTTAGTCAATGACCCGGACGGGAGGTCCGAGCCAAAGGGGTACTCACTGCCCGGGGAGGACGGAGAGAAGAGTTTGTTTAGTCAATGACCCGGACGGGAGGTCCGAGCCAAAGGGGTACTCACCGCCCGGGAAGGACGGAGAGAAGAGTTTGTTTAGTCAATGACCCGGACGGGAGGTCCGAGCCAAAGGGGTACTCACCACCCGAGAAGGACGGAGAGAAGAGTTTGTTTAGTCAATGACCCGGACGGGAGGTCCGAGCCAAAGGGGTACTCACCGCCCGGGAAGGACAGAGAGAAGAGTTTGTTTAGTTAATGACCCGGACGGGAGGTCCGAGCCAAAGGGGTACTCACCGCCCGGGAAGGACGGAGAGAAGAGTTTTTTGTTGTTTTTTTTAGTCAATTTTTGGTACCTCCGCAGATGCGGGGTGGTGGCTGGAAATGGGGGGGGGGGGCGTCCCCCTTTTCTGGTTCTTTTTTTTCTCTCTTTTTTTCTTTTTTTTTCCTTCCTTTTTTTTCTTTTCCTTTTTTTTCTTCTTTTTTTTCTTTTCCTTTCTTCCTCTTTCTATTTTGTTTTTCTCTTTTTTTTGCTTCTTCCTTCTTTCTCTTTCTATTCTTTTTTTGCTTCTTCTTTTTTGTGCCTTTTTTCTTTTCTTTTCTCTCTTCTCCTCCTATTATTCTTTGTTGTACCCTGTGGTTTTGATGATGGCAATTGTGGCTTTGCTGATGGCTTTGATGGATTTTGATAGTTGATCCTTGATGTGTGTGTGTTATTCACTGTGAGTCATCCTGCTGTGTGAGTCATCATGCTATTACTCACCTTTTGATCATAATGCAGTTCTTCATAAGTTTTGATATGGCATTGCATATTAGATTATGTTCAGTCTTGGCTGATTGGTCAACTCCTCAGTTCATGCATTGTCTTAGGCTAAGTGTGTACAACGTCTTAGGCGAAGTCTGTACAGCCGTGTCTTATGCTCCTAAGTCTATACATTGGCATGAAGCATCTCTTGATGTATGTACATTCTTCAATGAACCTTGAAGTCTATACACTGATTCACTGTTCATCGTCTTTGGGCATCAAAGTCTGTACATCGCCTTCAATCTTCAAGTCTATACACTGGCTTATTCTTCAAGTCTGTACATTCACAGTTAAACTTGAAGTCTGCACACTAGTCTTCACTGTCAAGTCTGCACATTGGTCTTCGATTTCAATGTCCATACATTGGGCTTTTACATGAAGTCTATACATTGTTTTTTGCAGTACAAGTCCATACATCTTTCTGTTCATCAAAGTCTGTACATCAGACTGCTATAGTAAGTCTGTACAGTGAGTGATTCATTGGTGAAGTCTGTACACTCAACTGAACTTCAAGTCTAGACATTGCACTGTTCTTTTCATCTTCGTGTTGTTTTAGTGTTTTCGTCTTCGTGTTGTTACAGTGACACTTCGTGTCGTTACAGTGACACTTCGTGTCGTTCTCGTTTCACTTCGTGATGTTTTTCTCTTTAACTTCGTGTCACTTATTGTTGTTCCTCGTGTCGTTTCTTCCTGGTCCCACTGCTTCATCACGTGTCGTGATAGCCGTGGCATCTTCTGTCTTCGTGTTGTTCTTCCTAGACCTCGTGTCTTTCGTATGTTGAAACCACACTTCGTGTTGGTTTTTGTTTTGTCTTCGTATGTACCCCGTGTCGTTTCACTTCGTGCTGTTCTCACTGACTTCGTGTCGTTTTTCTTCTTGTGTCTTCGTGTCATTTTCCTTGTTGTGTCTTCGTGCTGTTTTCACTGTCTTCGTGTTGGTCTTTCTCATTAGACCTCGTGTCTTCCTCGCCTTGACCACACTTCGTGTTGCTTTACGTAGACCTCGTGTCTTGCTTGTTTGCAACCACTTCGTGTCGGTTTCTGTTGTCAGCCCGTGTTTGTCCTCGTGTTGTTTTTGCATTCGTAACCTCGTGTTGGTCTAGTATTTGTGTTTTTGTTGTTTTTATTTTCGTGTCTTCATGTTGCCTTTTCTAGACCTCGTGTCTCTTTTATTTTATAACCTCACTTCGTGTCGTTCCCTTCATTGTGTCTGATCTATTACAGTGTACTCGTGTCATTCTTAGTTATTATGTCCGCGTGTTGTTTCCTTCTCACTTCGTGCTGTTCTCATCCTACCTCGTGTCGTTCTTGTCGTAGTGCTTGTTTTGTTACAGTGACTTCGTGTCGTTCTCCTTGTAATGTTTGTTTTTGTCACCACTGAATGTCGTGTCTTTCTCAGTGCATCTAGAACTGCTACCACATACCTCGTGCAGCTTTAGGTATTGTGGCCCTCAGTTTTAATGGGTTGTATCTCCTTGCAGGTCCGAGGAAGAACATTTCCACGTGACTGGGCAGCACGTGATCCGAGGCTGGAATGAAGCCTGCTGAGAGACTGCCACGTGGTCCTAATATTTAGGGCTGAAAGTGTGAAGGTCACACGACGGAGCTGCCACTGCGGCTGCTGCTCCTGCTATATATATGAGCCTTCTTCCACAGAAGAAGACTGATCGAGTTGGGCAAAAGTTGAAGTCCATACAGAGAGCCACGATCCAGATAGAGAAGAAGAAAAGGAGAAGAAGAGGAAAAAGAGAGTGAAAAAGAGAAAGAGAGTGAGAAAGAGAAAGAAAGAGAGATTGAGTAAGAGATCGAGATAGCAGAGTGTGAAGAGAAGAAGAGGAAGAAGAATAGAGAAGAAGAGAGAGCTAGAGTGATAGAAGCTTCAACTGAAGATTTGTTCCTGCTGGACCGTGGATCAAATCCAGGCCAGCCAGCTCCTGCGAGAGCCACATTTGTTTTTATCCTTTCAGCTTTCTGTTGCTGGTTTCATTTTTTCTTTTAAACTATCCATTTGCTGTATTTCCGATACTCTGTAGAGAGGTCGGGGTTCCTCCTGTTAGTTCAGGAGAAGGGAGATTGCTATCTCCGGTTGCAAGTAGCTGGGTGCTACTTGTGGGTTCCCTCCGGTTTGGAGGAAGGGAGATCTGATCTCCGATTCTGGGCTTGTGGATTGCAAGTCCAGGGGTCCCTCCTGGTCTGGAGGAAGAGAGGTCTTCGACCTCTGGTTTGCTGGTGACTGGAAGTCACCGGTTGGTTCCCTCCGGTTTTGGAGGAAGGGAGGATTGGTCCTCCGGTTCTAGTCTTGTGGGTTGCAAGACTAGGTGTTCCCTCTGGTCTGGAGGAAGAGAGACTTGCGTCTCTGGTTTGCTAGTGACTGGTGTCACTAGTGGTTCCCTCCGGTTGGGAGGAAGAGGGGAGGTTGTTCCCCTGGTCAAGCTGTGTGGCAGCACTTGTTGCAGACTGAGTCTACGGTTTCTAGCGTGAGCTAGTGGAAGCCACACTCGGGTTGAGTGTGGGGTGGATGTAGGTCTGCTGGACCGAACCACCTAAAAACCTTTGTGCAGTGGTTTGTCTTCTTTGTGTGTTTGGCACTAGATGAGTGCATAGGGTCGAGATATGTTGATCTTCCATATGTGTTCATTTCATTGATGCGCATTCTATATGCTTGACAGTGGTTTTGTGTGTTTGCATGATCTGTCTAATTGCTGCCCACATTAGATGTTTGCTAAGAGCGCACTTCATATTTGTATACAGGTTCAGTAGATGACTGGATTAGTTTTTCTTCAGTTAGTCTTAGTGCTTTTATTCCGCAGTTCTGAGCACTAGTATTTTAATTGGAAGAAAGTTTTTTAAAGGGTATTCATTCACCCCCCCTCTGAATACATTGCACCGAACCCTATCAATTGGTATCAGAGCGGTTCTCTGATTGATCAGATCCAACGATCTGCAGAGGATCCTATTGTCCCTTGGTGCATTTCTGACTTTACTCTTTGCTGCATAAATCTACTTGCCAATTTAATCCATGGGTTCTCCACCGGTTTACAATGGTTCTAACTTTAATTCATGGGTTAGCAGTTTACACAATTATGTGGAATTGATGGATCCGAATCTGTGGAAGTTAATTTCACATGGTCCTCATAAACTGCCAAAGGAAGAGTCCAAATGGACTAAAAGTGATAGATTAAGAAATGGAGAGAATCAGAAAGTTTTGAGATTAATGAAAGAAGCTATTGACAAGGCTCTACATTCTTATTTTTATGACTGCAGGTCTGCAAAGGACATTCTGGATCAGTTGAAACTAGTTCAGAGGATGAATGAGGACAGCTGTCCGATGACTGATAAGAGTGACCATAGCAGTGAACAAGATGAATTTGAAGATGCTGTGGAGGTAAACCCTTTCGAGAATTTCACTTTAGATGACTGGGAAGATGCATATGCTAATCTGTTACACTCCCATGAAAAACTAAGGAAGAAGAATAAAAGTCTGATAAAGAAGATAACAAATCTAGGGGATCCAGTTTCTGGGACTGAAGATTTTGAAAATCCTGAAGTTTTGAAAACTGAAAATGAAATACTCAGAAGACAAGTGTCTAAACTAGATGGAATCCAATCAGAACTTGATCATGTTAAATCTGAAAACACTAAACTTAGAAAACAATGTCAGGAATCTGACCAAAAACTAGTCAGTCTTGAAAAAGAAAACAGATTGATCAATGAAGAGCTCAAGGCAGTTAGTGTCGCAAACTTAAAATTTCAGGAAAACTTTGAAAACTGTACATCAGAATATCCAAGTTTCCTAACTAATGCAATATTTGATGATGATAAACTTGAGCAGGAAAACACTAGTCTAAAGGAAGAAATTGAGAAACTGAAACAGTTGAACTCCACCATGTCAGAGAGATTGCTGACATTTGAACAAGGAAAATCTGTTGATGAAAATCAAAATGAGCTCAAATTGAAACAACAGATTGAAACTCTTAAAAATTTGAATGATGTGATGCATCAACAGATTCTGGTCTGTGAAGAAGATATAGTCAACTATGAACATCAGATTTCTTCTCTTCAATCTGAAATAAATGATCTGAACAATACTTTGTCAAAATTCGTAAGTGGGCAGAAAAACCTAGACAAGCTACTAGGTGTAACAATCAACACTAGGAAGGAAGGGCTGGGCTACAATAATGGTAACAAGAAAGAATTTCAGAGCAAGTTGATGACATCTTTTGTAAAAATTTCAAATGTAGCCACCACTTCAAAAGATAAACAACCCATTGTTCAGAAAACTGAAGAACAGAACAAAAATCAGAAAAAGATTGGAAAACAGAAATTAAATAAAAGGGGTTCATTAGGGCATATTGATCAAAGCTCACACACACATTCACATGCATCTACAAAGAAAGTGTCATGCCATTATTGTCATAAATTTGGTCATCTGATGCATGAATGTAAATTGATGGAGAAGGATGATATGACTGCTAGGAACCTTCATGATAGAAACCCTTCATTTCAGAAAAAGAGAATTGAATGTTTTCACTGTGGTAAATTAGGACACACAATTGCACAATGCTGGTTTGCAAGTGATATGAAAACATCTCATTCATATCATGGTAAATCTCCTGCAATCCAACATGGTCCTAATAAGAACAAATTTGTTTTTAAAGATAAGCTCATTACATGCTTTGAGTGTGGAAAGACAGGCCACCGGGCTATTGAATGCTGGCTGAGGGCTGGTGGAAGAAATCCTAATTCATGCTTTCACTGTGGCAAGATGGGTCACATTGCAGCCCAATGTTGGCATGCTCAGGGAAGGAAGTTTAACAATAAATCTGGTAAATTCCCTGTCAATAGAAATATTTCTGATAGAAATGAATTTGTGTTTGAAAGGAAAACACTTACATGTTTTGAATGTGAGAAGCCAGGCCATAGAGCTTCTGACTGTTGGCTGGCTTATGTTGGTAAACAGAATCTTAATTCTGTTAACAGAAAATTTCATGCATATGCACATAGAACTCATACTAATCAGAGTGTGCATAAATTAAATCTGAAATCTACTGCCTCTTGCTATTACTGTGGTATATTAGGTCATTCAATAAATAATTGCCATCTGATGAGATCTGATGACCTACATGCTAAGAGGTTGTTTAGAACATCTACCAAAGGTGTCACTATTAACCATGCAGGACCCAAGACTGTTTGGGTACCTGCCCATGCAAAATAGTGTGCTAACTTGCAGGTGTGCCTTGGAAGCTGAAGAATAAAAAGAGAGAAATAAACCACGGCACCCAAGTTGATAAAACCCCATTCAGGTAAATTTCTCAAATCTATTCAAATGAAAATTATGGTTGAGTTGAGAAGTCATAGCTTCATGCATACATGTTTTATTTTAATTGGTTTGACTCTTGCATTGATCTTTGTGGGTTTTCTTGTTTGTACTGTGAGCTGTGTGCATATATGAGAATGGCATAAACATGCACATGACATACATTCATTGAAAATCTGATGCATATAGGACTGTTTGTATTGCATAATCATGCATGACCACTTGGTATATAAGTGGAAAGCTACTAAAGGGCAGAGGAAATCTGTCTAGAGGTTCTTACTATGTGTGAGATGGTCTTTTAGGCCAAGTTCTCTGCCAAGTACCAAGGGTCAAATCTGCATTTCAGAGAATGTCTGCATTTTCATGTGAATATTTTACTTCATGCCCCTGCATACAAGAAGTTAATTGAATTGCATTTCTTTCCATTGAAAATGTCAAAAAGATAAATTCGAATGCATACATTTAGGGGGAGCATTATTCATACATCTGAAATCACTCAACTGTTTTTAGATTTACTGCATAGCATGTTAAATCTGTTGTTTGCATAGTCATTCATCACCTACATTGTCTGCATGACATATAGGATGATTCAGTGTTTTTAGTTAGAGGGAATCATTGCATAGCATATCACTTCTTTGAAAAATAAAAAAAAAAGGGGAAGGGAAATATCACTGCATATAGATAGGGGGAGCTTGCTTAATCCGTTCTTCTCCAGCTATATGATTCATCTTGTCATATCTGAAGTGTCAGTGATTCCATCATTTAAAGTGGTATCAAATGATTTCTTGACTACTTTTGAAGTTGTTCAAAATCCGAATGCATACCTTGTTGGTATCTGATTGTCTCTCCTAAATCTGCTGAATGAGAGCTCTTTCTCTATTCAGTCAACTTTGAACCTCTTTGCTCAAGAGCAGCTCTATTGCTAAACTTCTTCAGAATCATGCTGTTTAGTGAATATTCTCACTTGAATTACTCTGCTGAGATATGAAGTAAACCTTCAGCCTGTATACTACTTCATAAAAGTTAAAATACCTTTAATGAGGAACCTTCCATTATACATGCTTAAGAACATTTGTTAACTAGAAGTGGTTTAAGTCTTATGTACTCTTGTTTGGTTACAAGAAACTTGAAAATATCTGTTTCAACCTCTTAATAAACTTGAAATGTCTGCTTCATGTAAATTCATGTAAGACTTTCTGAAATCTAAAAAGTTGATATCCATGTCTACGTTGACTGAGATATATAGTGTATGTTCCTAAACAACTAACTAGTTCTGAATCCTTTTTAAGAAAAAGTATGGACAGAGCAATGACTGTGGCTACTGAGAAACCTGTCCAAAGGATTGTGTCATGAAGTACCATGGTTAACTCTGTTTAAAGAGATGATTGGAAATTATTGTGAAAATATGGCAGAGCAATGGCATAGTTGTATTGAGTAACTGGGGATTATGGCCTCTGATCAAGGTGTATCCTCATGCCAAAGATACTTTTAATGCTACCTCTGTTCTCTAAAATGGGAGAAACAATACGGTTGTCACACTAAGTAACTGGGGACTCTGACCTCTGATCAAGGTGTCTCTCCACGTCAAAAGGTGCTGATAAACCAAAATTGTTCATTAAAGAAAGATTTGAGCAAGTGTAAATCAAATTCTGATAGAACAAGTAAAATTCAGGAGCATTCACTTATGTTTCTCTTAAAGCTGTCATGGAAAGTAAACTAATTAAGATAGAAGTTGGTTGAACTAGAATCTTATATGAACTTGTAGTTCCTTTTTATTAAGTGTTGGTTCAGATATGAGTACAATTTCTTTTGAAAATTTCAGTTTACATCATTCGTAAACCATATCTGACAATCAAGGTTTCATAAGCTTTTATGATGGAGGAATCCAGAACTTAAGACTTTGATTTTATGAAGTTGGTATCTTGCTGAAAAAGTTCATTATCTCAATTTTCACAAATCGTTGAATCTGCTCATCCTATTGCCCTTTATCACTGTGATTTGATTCAGACTAATTGTCACATATGAGAGTTGTTGTCTCTGGATCAAGGATCATAAGGGTAGAATTCTCTGGTCTGTTTGAGGTCTACATGCATAAGGGGGCAATGTGCTAGATTGTCTGATCGTGTTATTTGTCTGCATTAGCTCTATATCTTCTGCCATGTCAAAGGGGGAGTATTGGTGCATATGCATGACTGCATAAGTTGTTTGACTAAGGGGGAGACTTGTTTTTAATTGCGTCTGATATGGTGTTACCCAAATCTGCTGAACTACCTTGTGTGTCTCATATGACATCACTGGATTATCTTTCTCAAACTATTTTCTTTTTGATGAAGTCAAAGGGGGAGAATAGTTTGAGTCATCAGACTGACTCACTGTGTAGTGTTGCCATCATCAAAAAGGGGGAGATTGTTGTACCCTGTGGTTTTGATGATGACAATTGTGGCTTTGCTGATGGCTTTGATGGATTTTGATAGTTGATCCTTGATGTGTGTGTGTTATTCACTGTGAGTCATCCTGCTGTGTGAGTCATCATGCTATTACTCACCTTTTGATCATAATGCAGTTCTTCATAAGTTTTGATATGGCATTGCATATTAGATTATGTTCAGTCTTGGCTGATTGGTCAACTCCTCAGTTCATGCATTGTCTTAGGCTAAGTGTGTACAGCATCTTAGGCGAAGTCTGTACAGCCGTGTCTTATGCTCCTAAGTCTATACATTGGCATGAAGCATCTCTTGATGTATGTACATTCTTCAATGAACATTGAAGTCTATACACTGATTCACTGTTCATCGTCTTTGGGCATCAAAGTCTGTACATCGCCTTCAATCTTCAAGTCTATACACTGGCTTATTCTTCAAGTCTGTACATCCACAGTTAAACTTGAAGTCTGCACACTAGTCTTCACTGTCAAGTCTGCACATTGGTCTTCGATTTCAATGTCCATACATTGGGCTTTTACATGAAGTCTGTACATTGTTGTTTGCAGTACAAGTCCATACATCTTTCTGTTCATCAAAGTCTGTACATCAGACTGCTATAGTAAGTCTGTACAGTGAGTGATTCATTGGTGAAGTCTGTACACTCAACTGAACTTCAAGTCTAGACATTGCACTGTTCTTTTCATCTTCGTGTTGTTTTAGTGTTTTCATCTTCGTGTTGTTACAGTGACACTTCGTGTCGTTCTCGTTTCACTTCGTGCTGTTTTTCTCTTTAACTTCGTGTCACTTACTGTTGTTCCTCGTGTCGTTTCTTCCTGGTCCCACTGCTTCATCACGTGTCGTGATAGCCGTGGCATCTTCTATCTTCGTGTTGTTCTTCCTAGACCTCGTGTCTTTCGTATGTTGAAACCACACTTCATGTTGGTTTTTGTTTTGTCTTCGTATGTACCCCGTGTCGTTTCACTTCGTGCTGTTCTCACTGACTTCGTGTCGTTTTTCTTCTTGTGTCTTCATGTCATTTTCCTTGTTGTGTCTTCGTGCTGTTTTCACTGTCTTCGTGTTGGCCTTTCTCATTAGACCTCGTGTCTTTCTCGCCTTGACCACACTTCGTGTTGCTTTACGTAGACCTCGTGTCTTGCTTGTTTGCAACCACTTCGTGTCGGTTTCTATTGTCAGCCCGTGTTTGTCCTCGTGTTGTTTTTGCATTCGTAACCTCGTGTTGGTCTAGTATTTGTGTTTTTGTTGTTTTTATTTTCGTGTCTTCATGTTGCCTTTTCTAGACCTCGTGTCTCTTTTGTTTTATAACCTCACTTCGTGTCGTTCCCTTCGTTGTGTCTGATCTGTTACAGTGTACTCGTGTCATTCTTAGTTATTATGTCCGCGTGTTGTTTCCTTCTCACTTCGTGCTGTTCTCATCCTACCTCATGTCGTTCTTGTCGTAGTGCTTGTTTTGTTACAGTGACTTCGTGTCGTTCTCCTTGTAATGTTTATTTTTGTCACCACTGAATGTCGTGTCTTTCTCAGTGCATCTAGAACTGCTACCACATACCTCATGCAGCTTTAGGTATTGTGGCCCTCAGTTTTAATGGGTTGTATCTCCTTACAGGTCCGAGGAAGAACATTTCCACGTGACTGGGCAGCACGTGATCCGAGGCTGGAATGAAGCCTGCTGAGAGACTGCCACGTGGTCCTAATATTTAGGGCTGAAAGTGTGGAGGTCACACGACGGAGCTGCCGCTGCGGCTGCTGCTCCTGCTATATATATGAGCCTTCTTCCACAGAAGAAGACTGATCGAGTTGGGCAAAAGGTGAAGTCCATACAGAGAGCCACGATCCAGATAGAGAAGAAGAAAAGGAGAAGAAGAGGAAAAAGAGAGTGAAAAAGAGAAAGAGAGTGAGAAAGAGAAAGAAAGAGAGATTGAGTAAGAGATCGAGATAGCAGAGTGTGAAGAGAAGAAGAGGAAGAAGAATAGAGAAGAAGAGAGAGCTAGAGTGATAGAAGCTTCAACTGAAGATTTGTTCCTGCTGGACCGTGGATCAAATCCAAGCCAGCCAGCTCCTGCGAGAGCCACATTTGTTTTTATCCTTTCAGCTTTCTGTTGCTGGTTTCATTTTTTCTTTTAAACTATCCATTTGCTGTATTTCGATACTCTGTAGAGAGGTCGGGGTTCCTCCTGTTAGTTCAGGAGAAGGGAGATTGCTATCTCCGGTTGCAAGTAGCTGGGTGCTACTTGTGGGTTCCCTCCGGTTTGGAGGAAGGGAGATCTGATCTCCGGTTCTGGGCTTGTGGATTGCAAGTCCAGGGGTCCCTCCTGGTCTGGAGGAAGAGAGGTCTTCGACCTCTGGTTTGCTGGTGACTGGAAGTCACCGGTTGGTTCCCTCCGGTTTTGGAGGAAGGGAGGATTGGTCCTCCGGTTCTAGTCTTGTGGGTTGCAAGACTAGGTGTTCCCTCTGGTCTGGAGGAAGAGAGACTTGCGTCTCTGGTTTGCTAGTGACTGGTGTCACTAGTGGTTCCCTCCGGTTGGGAGGAAGAGGGGAGGTTGTTCCCCTGGTCAAGCTGTGTGGCAGCACTTGTTGCAGACTGAGTCTACGATTTCTAGCGTGAGCTAGTGGAAGCCACACTCGGGTTGAGTGTGGGGTGGATGTAGGTCTGCTGGACCGAACCACCTAAAAACCTTTGTGCAGTGGTTTGTCTTCTTTGTGTGTTTGGCGCTAGATGAGTGCATAGGGTCGAGATATGCTGATCTTCCATATGTGTTCATTTCATTGATGCGCATTCTATATGCTTGACAGTGGTTTTGTGTGTTTGCATGATCTGTCTAATTGCTGCCCACATTAGATGTTTGCTAAGAGCGCACTTCATATTTGTATACAGGTTCAGTAGATGACTGGATTAGTTTTTCTTCAGTTAGTCTTAGTGCTTTTATTCCGCAGTTCTGAGCACTAGTATTTTAATTGGAAGAAAGTTTTTTAAAGGGTATTCATTCACCCCCCCTCTGAATACATTGCACCGAACCCTATCATTCTTTTCATTTTTTTTGGAAACCCGGCTGGTGGTCAAATCATTCGGACATTAATCACGCAAATCCGCCCCAAAAATGGGGTGAAGAGTAATATTATTACCTGAATGGGGGCGCCGGAGCGTGGTACAGTCTCAAGTGCCTTCCATTAAGAGGCGGGAACTGAACTTCCCCGTGATGGTTGACGATTACATAGGCCCCACCCTCGTAGACTTTTTGGACTACGTAGGGTCCGAGCCAGTTCTCGTTCAGCTTACCCTTGGGGTTGGTAGCCATGAGATCTCTTCTGTTGACCATGACAAGGTCACCTTTCTTGAATTCACGCTCCTTGACTAGCTTGTCAAAGGCGCACGCAATTCGGGCCTGGTAGACCTGAATATTCTGTTGGGCTTGAAGCCGCTTTCCTTCCAGACTGGAGAGTTCTTCGAGCCTTCGCTCGGTGTTGGTCTGCCCTTCGCGGACAAGCCCATACTGAATGGCGACTCTGAGGGACGGTATCTCCAGTTCGACGGGGACGATTGCTTCCGAGCCGTATACGAGAGAGAAGGGCGAGCAGCCCGTTGGGGTCTTGTATACGGTTCGGTACGCCCAAAGCGCTTCATACATTCTTTCTTCCCAGTCCCTTTTGTTAGAGCTAACAATTTTGGCCAGGAGAGTGCAAAGTGTCTTATTGAAAGCTTCGGCCAGCCCATTGCCTTGTGGATTGTAAGGAGTCGATGTCCTCCAGTCAATTTTGTATTTTTCTGCTAGCCGGTAAACCTTCTGGTTGCGGAAGTGGTTGCCGTTGTCTGACACAATCCGGTCGGGCACGCCAAACCGGAATATAATGTTGCGGCGGACAAACCTGACCACGATTTCTCCGGTGACCTCCCGTAAGGCAGCAGCCTCTGCCCAGCGGGAGAAGTAGTCGGTCGCCGCCAGAATGTATTTGCAGCCTATGGAAGATGCGGGTAAGGGGCCCACAACATCTGTTCCCCATTGGGCAAACGGCCAACTGGGCGCGGTTGGGTGCAGTTGCACGGGAGGCCTCCTGGGTATAGTGGCATGCTCCTGGCATCTTTGACATGACTTAGCGTACTCGCAACAGTCGTTGAACATTGCAGGCCAATAGTAGCCAAGTTTCTTGATTTCAATTTTCATCTTCGGCCCCGCCTGGTGTGCGCCAGCTGTGCCGGCATGGACCTCCTTCATAACCCTCCAAGCTTCCTCAATGGACAAGCATCGGAGGAGTAGCTTTTGTTTGGCATCCGCCACAATTCGGAACAATATTCCGTTTCAGAGCTCATAGGAGTCTTTGGTTCTCACTAGCTTGATCCTTTCTTCTCTTCGGTCAGGTAATTGCTGGTGTTTGAACCACTGCATCAGGGAGGCTCTCCAGTCAGGTAGGCCGACGGCTTCTGCTGCAGTGACCTCTAGTTCTTCTTCTTCTGGTTCCTCTTCTATCATGTTGGGCATCTGGCGCTGGTTTATTACTTGGATATGGAGAGATCCATCTGGAGGCACTGCCAGTGAGCTTGCCAATTTTGCCAATGCGTCGGCTTGTGCGTTCTCCCCTCTGGCGACATGGCCTATCTCGAGGAGGTAGAACTGCTCCATGAGCCGCTTCGCCTTAGTGTGATAAGGGAGCAACTCAGGTTTTCGAACATCAAACTGCCCCTGGACTTGCTTGACGACCAGCAGCGAGTCGCCGAACACTTGGAGCATTTTGATCTCCATTTGGAGGGTGACCTGAAGGCCGATGATCAGAGCTTCATATTCTGCTTCATTATTGGTGCAGGGTTTGCTAATGCAGCAGGAAGTGTGCATCACTTCTCCGTCTGGCGACTTGAGGACAATGCCTGCTCCGACTCGTACCTTGGCGCGCCCGGACGGGGTCGCTTCTGTCCTCGAGGCTCCATCAAAGTAAAGCTGCCAGATGGCTTGTTGTATTTGGTCTACCTCTAGTGTTTCATCCTCGGGCAGCTCTGTGGCCAACGGGGAGTCTTCGGGCACAGGGTGCGCTGCGAAGAAATCCGTGACGGCTTGTCCCTTAACGGCCTTCTGCGGCACGTAGGTGATATCAAACTCCATGAGCAGCACGGCCCACTTGCCAAGGCGCCCCTTCGGGACAGGCTGGAGGAGGATGTGCTTGATAGGGTCAGCTCTGGATATTAGACTTACTTCATGGGACAGCATGTAGTGCCTCATCTTCTTGACTGCGAAGACCAAAGCGAGGCAAACTTTCTCTATCGGAGTGTATTTGGCCTCCGCTCCCACCAATCTCCGGCTGAGGTAGTAGAGCGCCTGCTCCTTTCCCTCATCATTGTTCTGGGCAAGCATTGCCCCCAGTGAGTATTCGGTAGCCGCTATGTAGAGAATAAGCGGTCTGCCTTTGACAGGTGCCCCCAGGACAGGCGGGGTCTTCAGGTATTCCTTTAGCTGGTCGAACGTGTGCTGGCATTCATGGCCCCAGCTGAAGGGTGCATTCTTCATCATTAGTCTGTGGAAGGGTTGGCAACGCCCCGACAGGTTGGAGATGAACCTGCGGATGTAAGCTAACCGGCCCTGTAGGGACCTCAGCTCTCCCAGACTTTTCGGAGGGGGCAACTCCTGGATGGCCTTTATCTTGAAGGGGTCGATCTCGATCCCTCTGTGCCGGACAATGAAGCCGAGGAACTTTCCACTAGACACGCCAAAGGTGCACTTCATGGGGTTCATTTTTAGCCCGTATAGCCGGAGCCATTGGAAGACGACCCTGAGGTCATTTAAATGTTCATCTCTCTTCTTAGTCTTGACGACCAGATCGTCGATGTAGCATTCGACCTTGTTGTATAGCAACTCATCAAAGATCTTGGTCATCGCCCGCTGATATGTGGCACCAGCGTTCTTGAGGCCGAAGGGCATCCTCTTGTAGTGGAATATCCCCTTGGGCGATCTGAAGGCTGTGTGAATCCGGTCGTGGTCGGCTATCCAAATCTGGTTATAGCCGGACGAGCCGTCCATGAAGGACAGGGCCTCGTGGCCGGTAGTTGCATCAATCATCACTTCGGTGATAGGCACCGGGAAGTCATCTTTTGGGCAGGCTTTGTTCAGGTCGCGGAAGTCTACGCAAATCCTGATCTGTCCATTCTTCTTTTTCACTGGTACAATGTTGGCCAACCATGTGGTATATTGGTTTTCTGCCACGAAGCCGACATCTATGAGCTTGTCGACCTCCTTGCAGATCTGGCTGGTCAATTCCGGCCTCATGCGCCGGGGAGACTGTTTCACTGGCTCCACCTTAGGATCGATGGACAAGATGTGCTGAGTCACCTCGGGGCTGAGTCCGGGCATTTCTTTGTAGTTCCAGGTAAAACAATCCTGGAACTCTTGTAGCAGCTTTATGTATTGTTCTCTCTCACGAGGGGGGATGAGAGCACTTAGAAAGGTTGGCATGGGGTCGCCTTCTGTACCGAGGTTGATCTCAATCTATTCGTCGACCGTGGCCTGGCCGCCATTTTCAATTTCCGGCGGGGCTGGCGACAAATCGACGAAGTCTTGGCCTTCATTGTCTTCGGGCTCGAGGATGGCATCCTCATCTTCCTGCTCCTCCTGGCTGGGCGTGGGGGCTGGATTTGCCGTGCAGTCCTCTTGGATCGTAGCCGCCGGGTCTGTGAGGTCCGCTGGTGCAGAAAGGCACAGGGCCACCTCGGGGTCTTCTATGTACTCATCGTAGACGGCTTGGACGGGGGTCGGGGTAGCCGCACCTTCAGGCGCCTGGTACTGGATGGATATGGTATAGGCTCCTGCTCTAGGGCTGTCCGCCACGTGGGGGCGTGGCGGGACTACCACATAATCCCCCATCCTGAGCTCGTCCCTGTCAATGAGGTCTTGAGAAATGTCTTTGAAGACATAGCAGTCTTCCATGGCGTGACCCAGCATCTGGTGGTAAGGGCAAAATATTGGGTCCCCGCTTCTTCGGGTGTCTTGCGGCCTCTTGGACCGTGGGAGGGAGACCTTGCCGTAATGGCAGGCCCAGTCGAAGATGCCCCGAGTAAGGCTTCCGCAGCTTCTCTTGGAGTGTTAGGCCTTGCCTGGTTGGCCGCCCGGTCAACAGGCTTGCCGTGTCTCTCAATTCCCTTCTTGACCAGACGGGGGTGTCAGGACTGGCATCTCGGGGCCGAGGCATGCGGCCACCCCGCGGGGGGAGAGAACCCTGGATCAGGTCGGCGACTAGCGAGGTCAACTCAGCCAGTCGTACTTTTAGCGTCTCGATCTCCCGTTGCTGCCTATGGTACAAGGCGTACATGACGGGGTCGTACTGAGGGGATTTCGGAGCCTGGCCCATGCTTCTGCTCCATGTTTCGCCGGCCGGCCGGGGTGGAGGTGCCTCGCTGGTGTGCCCTCTCGAGGTCGACTCTTCGGAGAAGGAGGGGGTCTTCTCCATGCAGCGGCGGCGGGGAGGTTTCCAAAGGAAGATCTCTTCGTCTTGTGCCTCCTGAACCGGGGGCCCAGGATATGCATCTTGACATGCTACCCGCGAATCTGTAGCTTCTGCGGGGTCATCGCCAGACCACGTCGAGACTGATATGACGTCAGTCTCGTAATATTCCTCTAGTGAAAAGCCCAGACCGGGGTGCTTGGTGATTTTCAGCAACCGTCGATCCAGGTTTGGTGGGTTCCACATTCTTTCAAACATTTCCTTCCGACTGGAGGGCTGGTAGGGAGGAATCTTCTGCTTTCTGACCATTCTGGCTGCTTGGTCAGTCATGTGGGGAAGTCCCGCAATGGGGACGTGCGGGTCATGCAGCTCATCAGGGAATCGGCAATCATCGTCTTCCCTGACTGGCTTCTCCCCAGCAACATAAAAGATAGTGGGCGGCCCTTCGGGGTTAGGTACCTCGAAGGTCCTCAGCTGCTCGGCTACTTGGCATTCTATCTCTATTACAGGCTTGACGATCCCTGGCGGGACCCTGACGTCTTCCAGCATGTCTTCGAGGCGAGGCGCCCCTGGTATAGGGTAGATGGCGAGAGGAGCCGCCTTGAATACCCCTTCTTCTTATGCAATAAACGGTACATGTGGAGGAGCCACATAACCCGGGGGTGGCGGGGGGAACCAGCCACCTGACTCTGCTTTCTTCTTTCCCTTGTCTCGGGCAGCTTGAGGAGCTTGCTTCGCCTTTTCCAAGTACAGATTAGCATCTGACAAGTGACACTCGAACACCTCGAACGGGTGGAGGTCGGCGAAGATTCTGACTTCCTTTCCCTCGCAGTGGTACTTGATGCATTGATGCAGAGTGGAGGGTACCACCCTATTCTGGTGTAGCCAAGGCCGGCCAAGCAACGCCTTGTAGGAAGTGCTGGAGTTGATGACGTAGAACTAGACCTTGGTGGTGAAGTCATCAAAGGTCAAGTTGAACTCTGCAACCCCCATGGGCACCTCACATTTCTGGTTAAAGCCAGCAATCTTGACATTTTTAACCTCAACCAGGTGTACGTCGAAATAGTGTTTCTGGTACACCCGGTAAGGGAGTATATTCACTGCTGCCCCTGGGTCGATCAGGACCCTGTTGATGGGCTGGCCATTCAATTGCCCCTTCACGTAGAGGGGTCTGTTGTGACTGCAGGTCGGCAGGAGCATGTCATCTTCTGTGAAGGCCACGGCCACCTCAGGTGACATTTCTGCCAAACATGCTTCAAGATGTGCTGGCGACTGGAGGGCGGCTATGATGGCTTACCGTATTTCTTCGTTCAGGGACAGCATCTCCCATACCGTAAACCGGGTCGGGATTTTCTTGAGGTGCCTGACTATTCGCTCGGTCGCCCACACCTTGAGCAATTTCATTTCTTCGGGCTTGCTGCGCCTGCCCTCATCCTGAAGTTGGGGTGCTTGATCGGGGGATGCCTGCTCTGTGGGTTCTGTCGCAGCCTGCCGAGCTAGCGGGGCCTGCTGGGCTTCCTCTGTTTCTCGCATGAATTCGGCGAGGTTTGGGATGCCGTTGAATTCTCCTTCTGGATGGGGAGGAGTAGCCGCCGGTAGAGCTCGGGGACTGCTTGCTTTCCCGGTCGAAGGGGGCACTGGGGAGCGCGCCTGCCCGCCTCCCCGGGCTAACAGGAATTCAACAAATGAAGGTGTTCCTTGGCTCCTGGCCCCTCCGGGATAGAGACCCGATGGAGGAGGGATCTCGGTGCCTCGGACCTCAGGGTCGGGGATCTGGTATGGTTGTTCTCCCCTGAGCATGATGTTGAGGTTATCCTGAGGAGGGCGCCCCCACTTCCTTCCTGACCTGGTAGCATGTTGGGAGGTGGACGCCTCAGCTTGATTCACCTCTGCCGGTTCATGGGGTGGCTCCTCTTCTTTCTCTTCCAGGGAGAGAGCGGTGTCGAACAACGCCGAGAGGGTGTTGCAGGCGAAGACGACCTCCTTCTTCTTCTTGCCCCTGGGTCTTCTCTTCTTCTTCTTCTTGCCTGCTGCAGCGGATGGCTGCTCTTGAGGAGGTTCACCCCACAGGGGAGGCTCTTTGTCTGCATCAGCTTCTGTTCCCGGAGCTAGCTCGAGTGATTCGAACTCCTTCCAGGGGACATACTCCTTCAGCTCCACAGGCTGGATCTCGGGCTGTTCATAATCTTCGAGCCCATCAATAATAGCCTGGAGTCTTTCAACCACCGGGCTAGTCTTCTTGTGCATCCGCAGTGGGACGGAACTCTTTTTATTATGGGTGGGCCGTCTCATGACCAACCGAGGGGCTGTGTCAAGGCAAACCGGGCTTGCCGGGGGCGGTGCAGGCTGGGGCGCCGCCTTCCTCGGGTGAATTGCTGGGGTAGGCCGAGGGGCACGCGCCTTTCTGTTCTTTCCGGGCACGGTCTGCCAACCTTCTTGGTCTTGAGCTGGGGCCATAATGAAAGTCTCATAAGTGGCGCGGGCACAGGCCTCCGCCCACTCTTCAGGTAGCTCCTGGTATAGTGAGACCATGTTGACAGAGGAGGTTATGCTGGGCAGCTCATGCGGCTGCGGGGGGTCTACTTTATGCTCCCCCATGTCCAGCTCCCCGGTCCTGATTAGGGACTCAATAACATCCTTGAAGACGTAGCAGTCTTCAATGGTATGCCCGAGCATCCGGTGGTATAAGCAGAAGCGCGGGTCATCCTTCTTCTTCAGGTCGCCGGGCCTTTTCGGCTCTGGCAATGTCATTTTGTTGTAGCTGGTTGCCCATTCGAACAGGAGCTTGGACTTGTCCCGGGAGAAGGAATATAGCTTGTTTCTCATCTTCTCTCTTAGGGAGGGGCCTTCCCGCCGTTCTGTAGTTCTGGGCGGAGGAAGGTTGGCAGCCGCCTTGGCTTTCTCTTTCTGCTTCTCAAAAGCCTGGAAGTCTAATGTGTGCACCTCAGGGGGAGCTGGCTTCTTCTCGGCCTGCCTGGCCCTCTGGCTTGACATGGCTGGGGTGGAGGAGTATCGGGCCAAAAATGCCTCGATCTCTGCTACCACGTTGTTCAGGCGGTCGAATGTCTTGACCTCGGTGCCGATCATCCTTTCCAGGACCTCTTTCTTCAAGTTCTGTTTGCATATCTGCACCGCGTCCTCCTGGTGCGGGGGATGCCTGCACCTCATACCGAGGTTCCTCCATCTCTTGATATAGTCGAGGGCTGACTCATCGCTCTTCTGTCTTGTAGCATAGAGCTCCGCTACAGTGACTTCCCGCTCTGCAACATAAAATCTTTCCTTGAACTTCTTTTGCATGTCAGGCCAGTCAGCAACGGACCCGGGTGGCAGGCTGGAGTACCACTCGAAGGCGAGTCCGGTAAGTGTTGAGCCGAAGAACTTCAGCAGGTAAGCTTCATATGCAGCTAGATCCCCCATGACATTCACATAGTAGGCAATGTGTTCCCTAGGGGACCCTTGCCCGTTGAATTTTTCAAACTTCGGCGGCTTGGTGACGCCGACCGGCAGCTTCCTTGCGGCATAGTGGGCTGGGTAGGGTACCCGGTAGACGTCAAACGGCGTCTGATCCCCTTCGCCCCTCTCGGCCAGCTTCATATCTATCATCTACTCCAGCATCAACCGGCTAACTGTTGCCGGGTCGACCGGATTCGGGTAAAAGTGAGCGGGCTGCGCGCTCGGGGTGGCTACCACGGTCGCCCGGGGGGCCATAGGGGACCCTTGTGAAGGCGGAGCCTGTGGCGGGGCCACTACTGTATAATGTGTCTGCTGTGGGGGCGGGCCCCCGAGAGGGTTGAGGGTTACTAGAAGAGCTGCCTCTGAAGACTGCCCCCTGTCCCTGGGTACTTCGGGTATAACCTCGGTCTGCCAGGACATCGGGGGCGGTGCGTCCCGCTCACTTAGCTGCTTCTTGAGTGACTCGATCTCCTGCTGGAATCGTTGTATCATGAGCAGCATCGCAGGGTCAGCTGTGGGGAGACTGGGCATGCCCCCTGTCTCTTCGGCCGGGGCGTCCTCGGCTAATGTCGAGGGTCCGCCACTCGTGTCGCCGGCAGTAACCACATTGGCCGTAAGGGCCGCAAGGGGCTCTTCAGGTAAGGTCCCTTCGGCGGCTGTGGGTGTCCCGCCGCCCTCCGCTCTCCCTCTTCTAGTAAGGGGTCCCGGCCTGACGGCTATTCTGGCTAATTCTTCCGGATCGGTGGGCAAGGCCCCATACCGACCGTGAACTCCTGCCATGTTGCAGGTGAATGTCTGCCACCTCTTGTTCTTGTTTCTATTTATCACCCTCCTGGACGATCTTCCCGTGAACACTAGTCTGTCGGAGACCGATCGTCGGGGCGGCGCTTCCTCCTGATTAGGGGACTGGCGCAACTCCTCCGAGCGATTCCTCGATTCCGCGCTGAGTGCGGGTCGGGTTCCCTGCTCTTGGAAAGCGGAGGCCACTGCCCCCAGCAGTCTCTGGCGGCCGGCGGGAGTGCTACCCGGGCCCCGGAGATAATTTCTCATAGCCTGCTCGATCCCTTCCCATTCCTGGTCAGGGAGAGCGGCCTGGGGTTGGGCGTCGACAACAGCGGCCGCAGGAGAGTAAGCCTCAAGTGTCGGGCGGGCGGCGTTGTGTCGGCGCCCCCGGCGGCGACGGCGAGCATTCTCAGGCGGCACCAGGACGACGGGTACCAGTCGGAGGGTCGGGGCTGGCAGCTCGACCCTGTCGTCTCTTCGGGCCCTCCTTGGGCGGGAGATGCTGGGTCCCGCCTGGGCAGGCTCGGGGGGCTGGGCCTCTTTGGGTACCCAGACCTGCTTCAGCTTAGCCGGCCTGTGAGTCGGCGCCCTCTTCGGAGCTATGACCGGGGCTGTGGGCATCGCCTTCTCCTTCAGCTTTTCCAGTCCCTGGAAAGAGTTGCGGACTGGGATGGCCGGGACGATGCGGTCCGGCGTCACCCGGGACCTCTGCCCGTCTAGGCGGACTCAGAGGGCCCCAACCGTCATGGACTTCCCGGAGTTGGAGGCGCGACGCCCTGATCCGGTGCTGGTGTTGTTTCTCCAGAGCCTTCTTCGGTGGGATGTCGACCCTTGGTGGAATGGGCCGGTAGTTTGGTGCACGTGGTGCACATTGCAGCTATGCGTCGTTGTGGGGACGCTGTTGTTGCCTTCGGCCGCAGCTTGGCCGACAGTAGCTCCAATGGCCCCCGGGGTGGGGGCGTTGATCTGGGACTCCTCGGGCGTCTCCACGTCGAGGATATGGGTGAAGGCTACCCCCAAGAAGTTGGGGAAGCCCACGGTGGGAGGGAAGCTCCCAAAGGTGAGGGGCACCGCCAGGTAGCCGCCTCGCACATGATTCTCCACAATCTCAGGGCTGCAGACGACAGCCATTGTCGGCTCCATGACGTTGTTTTCTCTTCTTTGTTTAATTCTGCATTTAAGAAAGTGGCACAATTAGTATCACAAGAAGGGGGCCGCGGGGCCCCTAATTTCGGCAAAGAGATGAAGGGTGGATCGGTCCCACCGGGCGTGCCAGAGTTGTGGACGCACTTTTCGTTTAACAATTGTTTTATTCGTTTGTTGGTTTATTAAGTGCGTGGGCGTGCTAGTCACCGAGGTGACGATTTATTCAGGCTCCGAAGAGCCCATGGTGCGCTCGATCTGACTACGTCAGACGATTGTGTGGTTCGTGTCGGGACCGAATCCCGTCGTGCCATAAAGGTCATGACGTCGTTTACATCCCCTATAGGAGGGAACACCCTTGATTAATTGCCGAAATTAGGGGCCCCGCGGCCGAAAAGAATAATACCAACTGCGTAAGAGAGAGATAGGGATAGGTCACACTGAAAGTCATATTAGGGCCATAAACTGTCGGCCATGTCGGTCACTCATGGACCTTTTCGTATTCGGACACGGGTCCGTGGCAGAGACACAACGAGAAAACCGAGGTAGATCCCTTCAAATGTCTGCCAAGCATGCGGCAATTTTAATGAGGATTCGGAAGGTATCCGGAACGAGAAACAAATCCGGTCCGATTAGGATGTCGGCCCGAGATTAGGTCAGGACTCGGCCATATCGGGATAATTCCCAAGGCTCGAGTTCGACCTGAAAGGGCGGCGTCATTGTTCCTTTTGACCTGGGTCCCGGGGAGAGAGAGAGCTGCAGTGTGGGGCCCGGCATTTTTTATCTGAGAAATTTTTTATTATGTGCTCTGATTTTTGGCCTACGGTTTATTACTTCTTTAGGTGTTTGTTCCGGATGATTCCTCTTCTCTTATTCGTTATTATTATTATTATTATTATTATTATTATTATTATTATTATTTGTTTATTATTTATTTTCTTATTACCCCTCCCGCCTCTTTTATTATGATTAATATTGCGCATTCGAAGTCCTTTAATTAGCGTAATTCTTTTATTAATTTATTTGCCATTGTTAATGCCCTTATCAGGTTGTATATATATGTATGTATATGGTGTGCCGGCGAAGGGAATAGGGTGTGTCGGGGAGCAAAAGAGTGTGCCGCTGAGTGTTGCAAAACGGGCGTACCGCTGAGGGCTACAAGGGCGTGCCGCTGGAGGCTGAAAGGGGTGTACCGCTGGAGGCTCAAGGGGCGTACCGCTGGGGCTCAAGGGAGTGTACCGCTGGAGGTCAAGGGAGCGCACCGCTGGAGGTCAAGGGAGTGTACCGCTGGGGCAATCAGGGTGTACCGCTGGGGGCTAAGGGATGTACCGTTGGGGGGCGATAAGGGTGTACCGCTGGGGGTTCAAGGGGCTAAAAGGGGTGTGCCGTTGAAAGCTGGAAGACGTGGGTTGGTGACGGAGGGGGGGGATATAAAGTTTGCACGTTCCCCAGGCTCAAAATCTATACACTGGAGCAGAGTCTGTACGTTGCAATATGAAGTCTATACGTCGACTGGCCCGAAGTCTGTACACTGGCCATCATGAAGTCTATACGTTGGCTGGCCCAAGTCTGTACACTGGCCATCATGAAGTCTATACGTTGGCCGGCCCAAGTCTGTACGTTGTAACATGAAGTCTGTACATTGGCCCTTTGACTGCAGCTCGAAGTCTATACGTTGCCGAGCCCAAAGTCTGTACGTTGTAACATGGAGTCTGTACATTGGCTGGCCCAAAGTCTATACATTGGCCAACCCCAAGTCTATACGCTGCAACATGAAGTCTGTACATTGCCCCTTTGACTGCAGCTCGAAGTCTATACGTTGCCATGCCCAAAGTCTGTACGTTGTAACATGGAGTCCGTACATTGGCTGGCCCAAAGTCTATACATTGGCCAAGTCTATACGTTGGCCAACCCCAAGTCTATACGCTGCAACATGAAGTCTGTACATTGCCCCTTTGACAGCAGCTCGAAGTCTATACGTTGCCAAGCCCAAAGTCTGTACGTTGTAACATGGAGTCCGTACATTGGCTGGCCCAAAGTCTATACATTGGCCAAGTCTATACATTGGCTAACCCCAAGTCTATACGCTGCAACATGAAGTCTGTACACTGCCCCTTTGACTGCAGCTCGAAGTCTATACGTTGCCAAGCCCAAAGTCTGTACGTTGTAACATGGAGTCCGTACATTGGCTGGCCCAAAGTCTATACATTGGCCAAGTCTATACATTGCCCAACCCCAAGTCTATACGCTGCAACATGAAGTCTGTACATTGCCCCTTTGACTGCAGCTCGAAGTCTATACGTTGCCAAGCCCAAAGTCTGTACGTTGTAACATGGAGTCTGTACATTGGCCGGCCCAAAGTCTATACATTAGATCCCGTTGAGACGGTGGCTGAGGGTGTACCGGCGAAGGGAGGGAGCGTGCCGCTGAAAGGGCCAAGGGGAGTGTGCCGCAGAGGGCCAATGGGCGTGCCGCTGAGGGCCAATAGGAGCGTGCCGCTGAGGGCCAGTGGGGGGGGTGTACCGGCGAAGGAGTTGGTGAAAGGTGGCCAGAGTGCGCCGTTGAAGGGCCAATCAGGGCGTAGTGTTGGAGGTTCAATTAGTTTTCAATTTCTCATTTTAAGGCTTTTCTTTTCTTCTTGTCTCAATTTGTATGCAGTTTTATATAAACTTCTCCCCTGCTCCCACTTTGCTCGGTTCGGTCTCTTTTCTTGCGGGTCGGACGTTCGGGCTGCCGGGTAGTTAATCAGTTCGGTTCAGTTCTCGTTGTGGTGTCGATAGTGGTTTGATTAGTTGGAAGGTTTCATTAATTATCATGTTCGTTTGTTGCTTCCTTTTGCCTCTTTTAATGTTTTGTTATTTTCTCACAAAAAAATTCGACAGCATCTCCCCTTGACCCGGGGCGTAAGGGAGATAAAAGGAACGCGCCCACATGGAGTGGCGGAACCCGACAACTGGAGGTGGGCCCCCGGGGGAGCAACACCTTTATAGAGCCTCAGAAAACGTGAAGGAAAGGGCTCGGGGGCGAGGCCAAGAAGGGGGCTACTTAGGGACTGAAGGGTGTGCCGCTGAAGGCCATAAGGGGGTGTACCGGCCAAGGGCCAATTGAGGTGTGCCGGCCAAGGCCAATCGGGGTGTGCCGGCCAAGGGGTGTGCCGGCCAGGGGTGACAGGGTATGTGTGCCGCTGAAGGCAGCAGGGGGCGTGTGCCGCTGAGGGCAAATGGGTGTGCCGCCCAGCGGTCAAAAGGGTGCATCGCCGGAGGATTAAAAGGGCCAAGTGTGTGGGCGCTTGCAGGTTGTTCAAGAAAAGGAGGAGGGGTTACTGGAAGTGAGTGAAGGACCCACAAGGCCAGGCTTTGAAGGGGAGACATCACATTGATACGGTGACTCGAAAGAAACCGGAGAAACATAGAACACGGACAACACACTACATGCATTGTGAAGGCGGGAGCAAGTCAACTGAAATAGCAGGAAAGGCCCAAGGAGGGCGATTGTTTTCATTCGTGGGAGGCCAAGGACCGTAGCCCTACAAGCGTATTACAAAAGAAAACGCCCAAATGAGGCCATGGACAAAAGGGAAAAAACCAAGACAGAGAACGGGAGGAGGAATGGAATACAAAAGGGCAGAAAGCATTGGGGCCTAAGACATGGGCCACCGTCCCCAACCTTCTCCCCCATTACATTCAGCTATCTCTCTCTTACTCTTGCTTCTTCCCGGTGGTCGTCGGAGGGAGCTCATACCGGGACGCTTCCTCCTCTCTTCTCTCTTCTTCTCTTTTCCTCTCTGCACGTCTCTATGTGTGTCTTCTTTCTCTCCGGGGGTTCCTCCCTTTTCTTGTCGAACGGAAGGCTTTTTATACCACCAGCCACCTGTGACTTCGATCACGGCTGTCGAAGGCGGGAAGCCGGCTGTGATGATGGGTTTGACCTGCTCCTGTCCTGGCTGTCAGTGGGGTAGGCTACGTGGCCCAGTCATCGACTGCCACCTCAGACGGCTTCACTGCGCGTCAAGGATGCGTAGGGCATGGGCTTCACGTCGTCTTGCCGTTGAAAAGCTTCACTGCTGTGCCGCTGGCGAGTTGAATAGGCGTGCCGCTGGAGAGCCAAAACGGCGTGTCGTTGAAGCCCCTAAGGGCGTGCCGCTGAATGGCTTGCAGGGCGTGCCGCTGATTGGCTTGCCGGGCGTACCGCTGAAGACCCCCCAGGGCGTGCCGCTGAGTGGCCTGCAGGGCGTGCCGCTGAGTCCCCTGTAGGGCGTGCCGCTGAAGACCCCCCAGGGGGGGTGTACCGCTGAGGACCCCCCCAGGGGGTGTACCGTCGAAACCCCCCAGGGGGGTGTGCCGTTGAAACCCCCCCAAGGGGGGTGTGCCGTTGAGTGGCCTTGGGGCCGTGCCGCTGGGGCCCCGAGGGGGTGTGCCGCTAAAGGGCTCCTCGGGGCGTGCCGCTGGGCCTTGCCAGGGTGTGCCGTTGAGGCCCCTTGGGGCTGGGCGTGCCGCTGAAGGGCTCCTGTGGACACCAAAAAATGCATACCTGGATATCCTGCTCGGCCTCGCGTCAGCAACGGCGCCGAGTGAAGAAACCCCAGAGAAATCAAGCACAAAAGGCCCCACAGCTCGTGGGCCTCAAAGAGAATCAAACGGGCCATGACTCGTGCCCACAATGGGCTCAGAACAGCCCCGGGTACACACACCCCCTGGAGAGCCCTTCAGCGGCACGCCCAGCCCCAAGAGGCCTCAATGGCACACCCTGGCAAGGCCCCAGCGACACGCCCTGGAGAGCCCTTCAGCGGCACACCCCCTCGGGGTCCCAGCGGCACGGCCCCAAGGCCCCTCAACGGCATACCCCCCTTGGGGGGGGTTTCAACGGCACGCCCCCACGGGGGGTTCAGCGGCACGCCCAGCAAGCCCTCCAGCGGCACACCCCACACGGGGGTTTAGCGGCGCGGCCCTTCAGGGCTCCAGCGGTACGCCCTTCAGGGCTCCAGCGGCACGTCCATTCAGGGCTCCAGCGGTACGCCCATTTGGGCTCCCAGCGGTACGCCCTTTTGGCTCCCCCACGGCACGCCTGTTCAGCCCGCCAACGGCACAGCGGAAGGCTTTTTCAACGGCAAACGACGTGAAGCCCATGCCCTACGCATCCTTGGCGCGCAGTGAAGCCGTCTGAGGTGTTAGCCGATCGTTGGGCCACGTAGGCTACCCCACTGACACCCAGGACGGGGAAGGTCAAATGCCATCATCACAAGCCATTTCCCGCCTTTGATGGCTGTGGCCAAAGCCCCCGCTGCTGGGGAGTATACCGTTTTCGACAGAAGAGGGGCATCCACACAGACGGACACACAGAGGAAGAAGAGAAGAGAAGAAGAGAAGAAGAAAAGAAGAGAAGAGGAAGAAGAAGAGGGAGAGGCTCCCCCTGCTGCCCCGTCCACCGTCGCCGGAGAAGAGAGAAGAGAAGAAGAAGAGTGAGAGAAGAGAGGAGTGAGGTCTGGGAGGGGAGGAGGAGCCCATGCTCCATTCCCCTTCCCCCCTTGTATCTTCATTCCCCCTTTTCCGTTTCCTTTTTGCTGTTGTTCCCTTTTTTTTTACCTTTCCCTACGATGTATTGACCCTCTGTGGCCTTTTCTTTCCATGAATGAGAATCCCTCTTTTGGGGTCTTGCTACCGTGCTTGGTTTGTGCGTCTTAGCCATTCACCCACTGTCTTGGCCCTTTCCATGAGGCTTCTGGCCTTAACCGCTTGTCTTCGCCTGCCTTTGCTTGCCGTTTACCCCCCCCAGGGGGGGTGCACCCCTTTTGGTGCCCCAGCGGCACGCCCCGAAGTGCCCCAGCGGCACGCTGCTCGCCCCTCCTTTGACCCTTCGACGGTACGCCCTGCCGGGCCTTCACCGGCACACCCTGCCTACCCTCAGCGGCACACTCCCTTGCGCCCTCAGCGGCACGCCTTCAGCCGCCCTCAGCGGCACGCTCCTCGGCCCTCAGCGGCACACCTTCAGCCGCCTGTTCGCCGGCACACCCCAGCTAGGCCTTTCGCCGGCACACCACCCTTCCTTCTTGCCCGGTGCATTCCCGTCTCAGCCAGTCTTAGGAGTGTCTCCCGCTCGCCGTACCCTCCGAGTTTTCCGAGGTTTATAAAGGTGTTGCCGCTCTCGGGCGCCCACCTCTAGTTGCCGGGTTCCGCCACTCCTTGTGGGCGCGTTCCCTGTATCTCCCTTACGCTCGGGTCAAGGGGAGATGCTGTCGAATTTTTGTTAGAAACGATGACATATTAAAAAGATAAAAGATAGCAACTAGCAAATGGAACAACAACACATTAAAAGGACTAAAAGAAAGCAACAAACAAACGAAAAGAACAACGGCAAAATGCTTCAACCAATGCGAAGAACAATGCAATCAATTCAAAGAGAACCAGACCGAACAACAACTAAACAACTCGAACATCCGCCCCCACAAGAGAAAGAATGAAAATTAATCAAGAGAAGAAAAGAAGAAACCCATGCAAAACTTAATAAAAATCAAGAGAGAAAAGAAAAGAAGAAAAGAAAAGCCTTAAAACAAATAATAAAAGAAAGAACCTCCACCGGCATGCCTACCCTTACCTCCCACTCAGATGGACCTTCACCGGCACACTCCCATGGCCCTCAGCGGCACACTCCCATGACCCTCAGCGGTACACCCCTCTAGCCCGTTCCTTCTTTAGCGGCACACCTACACCAACCCTCAGCGGCACAACCCCTGACGCCCCCCCAGCGGTACACCCTTTTACCCCCAGCGGTACACCCCTTGACCCTCAGCGGTACGGCCCTTTTGGCCCTCAGCGGCACACTCCCTGGTGCCCTCAGCGGTACGCTCCCATGGCCCTCAGCGGCACACTCCCATGACCCAGCGGTGCACCCAAAATAATGGTATTAATAGAGATAATAAGCTAAAATAAAACATAGTAAATAAATAAGTAGTGACACAAAGCTCAAATAATAATAATAACAATAAATTCAAAAAAAAAATAGAGAAATAATAGCAAACAATAATGGCAAGTAGCAGTAACAAGTGATAATAAATCCAATAAGGCGAATAAATAAATAAGAACGATAAAGGAATAAGCAATGACAACAATAAGCTTAAAGGAAATAATAATAATGATAAATAAACAAATCAATGACCGCCGAAATAAATAAACAACAATAACAAACTTAACAAAAATGGCAAGTAAATGAATGATAATGAAACGAACAAACAATAAAAACAAACATAATAATAACAATAATAAGTGAATAAATCACGAGAAAATAACTAAATAGCAATAGCGAATTCACTCAAAGATATGCATAAATCAACAAATGATAATGATAACGTTTTTTAAATAATAATAAAACAATGGGATCCGCTTCGCAGCCCCGTCTCTCCCGTGACCCGGTGTCAAAGGAACAATGATGTCGCCCTTCCAAGTCGGGCCTGAGTCTTGGGGATTATCCCGAAATGGCCGTAGCCCGACCTCGCCTCGGGCTGATATTTCGATTAAACCGGACCTATTTCTCCGGCCGGATCCCTTCCGAGCCGCCACTAAAATTGCCGCACGTTCGGCAGACATTTGAACGGGTTCACGTCGATTCCCGCCGAGTTCTTAATACGGACCCATGTCTGAACATGAAAAGGCCCATGAGCGACTTTCATAGCCGGTGGCTCCTACCCCAACATGGTTGTGAGCCGGCATTGCCCTGGGCCAATAGCTCACCAATTTCGACCCGTTCCTATCGGTATTTGCTCCCGCTCTTTCATTGAAATTGCCGTAAACTCGGCATACATTGGTACGGGGTCGCGTCCGCCCCCGTCACGCTCTCAATACGGGCCCTTGCCCGAACATGGAAAGGTCCGCAAGTGACCGACAGAATCGGAATAGAACGAGATGGCTCTCGCCACCCCTGGACTCCTCCCATGGGAATATCAATAAGACCTCCGTGGGCCATATTTAGACCTCGGGCCCGTCCCGATCATGGTCATCGTCTGGCTCATATCTCCGGTCTACAGCCTGTTCCTCTCGAACACGTTTTCAGTTCCGAAGCCTAGTCCCGGGACTTTTCCCCATTGCCCTCTGACACCAGAAATATTAACGCTGCCCACGCGAGCCCCGTTTGGATCACGGGAGGCGCCCCCGGCATGGTCCCCACTCGATCTCGCACCGGGCCAATAGATTCACGGGTTTCCGGATATAATAGCCGAGATTCAATCGAACGTTTTCAGTGTCATGGAATAATAAAACTTGCCGTGTCCCGGCACACATACATTCTCGATCTTTCCGCGACGATTACGATATTCCCAATATCGGACACCCGTCCGAACATTAAACGGTCTCCTGAATGACCGACACGTTTAGAACGCCCGCTTCTCCGGACATAGGGCTTTTCAGCCGATTCAAGGGATATTCCCTCGTCGCCCCCTTGGCACCGGAAGTATCAATGACGCTCATACAAGTCTTGTTTCGACCGCGGGGGGCCCACCGCAGTATGGTCGCAGCTTGCTCTTGCACCGGGCCAACAGATTTACCGGTTTCTGACTGCTCCAGCCGAGGTTTAGCCGAACGTTTTCCGTCCTTCTGAACAGTAAATTGCCATATACTGGCATACATACGCTCCAGTTTTCCCGCGACAACCACGATTTTATCGAGCCGGACATTCGTCCGAACATTAAATGGTCAACACATGACCGACATGACCGTGAATGACTTTCTTCTCGCCCTCGTGTGAGGATTTCAATGCCGCGTAATAGACCTTTCATGCAATTAATTTCTTGGCCATGAGGCCCTGAATCTCGGCGATTAATCAAGGGTGTTCCCTCGTATGGGGGATGTAAATGACGCCGTGACCTTTATGGCGCGGCGGGTTTTGGTCCCGACGCGAACCACACAATCGACGAAGTTAGATCGAGCACACCACGGGCTCCTCGGAGCCCGAACAAATTGTCACTCCGGTGACTGACACGCCCACGCACTTAATAAACGAATAAACCAACAAGATAATAATAAGTGAAAAAAGTGCGTCCACAATTCTGGCACGCCCGGTGGGACCAAACCACCCTTCATCTCTTCGCCGCGATTCAGGGCCTCATGGCCCCCTAATAAACGATGTTTGCCTGCTTTGATGAATTGCAAGTGCTGTCTTCGCTAGCCCTATGGGGGGAAATCCAGACTCGGTGCAGCTGCCTTCGCGGCCTCGAGGACGCTGCTCCGAAGCCTATGCAGCTTTCAGCAATCATGGGAGCTGTTATAAAAAAAGGAAGAGAAAGAGAAGAGAAGGGAGGGGAAATCAAGCCCCTGTTTCCCTCAAGAAGAAAAAGAAGAAAAGAATAAAAGAATAAAAGAATAAAAAAAAGAGAGAAAAAAAGAAGAAAAAAAAAGAGAGAAGAGAAGGAATTTGGCGAGAGGGGGTTGCACGGCCACATCCATCGGGACCCGTGCTAAACAAAGATTACCACTGTGGGGTTGATGCGGTGGAGCGAACCACTCATCCCCTTTCTGAGGGGGTGAGCGCTCTCCTGCACCTCCACCCTGGTCAATCATACAAAAAAGAAGAGAAGAGAAGAAGAGACCAAAAAAAAAAGAGAGAAGAGAAGGAAAAAAAGAGAAGAAAAAGAGAAAGAAGAAAAGAAGAAAAGTCGGCCAGCATCGCCGACTAAAAGAGCAAGAAGAAATCCGGCATCCCGCCCGACTCTAGGAGGCTCCGAGTCCGTGGTGTAATGACCCCGCTCGTTCCTCCTTCCTGCTGCCTCCATCCGGCACAAGACGGCCCCTCGAGTGGCTGTTAAAAGACCCAGCGAGCCACAATCGTAGCTTGGTGAATGGCTGCCAGCTGTGGGGAATGCTTTATAGCAATGAGGCCAAGCACGGCCACCACTCCCGAAGAGAGCATGCATATACCCCGCCATGGGGGATAAGAAGAAGATATATACCCTGCTACGGGGGCATAAGAGGCAAAAAAAAGAGATACACCCTGTTCCCAGGGGCACATGAAGAGAATCCGCCCCGACTGAAGGGCACAAAGCAAAGGCTACACCCCGGCTTCGGGGCATTTGGGGAAGAATCCGCCCTGACCTGGGGACATAAGAAGAAATAGAATTGCACCCCACCACGGGGGCATTTGAAGAAGCTACATCCCGCTTCGGGAGCATAAGAAAGAGAAGAGTACACCCTGTCCTAGGGACAATTGAAAAAGAAACATACCCCGCCCGGGGGCATAAAAGTCATAAAGAATACGCTCCGGTTTAGGGGCATTTGAAGAAGCTACATCCCGCCTTGGGAGCATAAGAAGAGAAGAACACACCCCGACCTAGGGGCATTCGAAGAAGGAATACATCCCGGCCTTGGGGTCCATGAAGTAACATATATCCCCCCCCCCCCTGGGGGGCATCTGAAGCAGAACACACAACATTCCCCGGCTTAGGGGACCACGTGAAGAAAGGAATACACCCCGATGCGGGAGCACATAAGCATAAGAAGAAGAGACCACCTTGGCCTGGGGTCATGAGAGGAAGCAAAGTTGCACCCCGGCTTAGGGGGCATATGAAGAGAAGTACACCCCACCTTGGGGCATAAGAGGCAGAAGAATCAACCCCGACTCAGGGGTAACTGAAGGGAACTCCACCCCGGCCTGGGGTCATGAGAAGAAGCAAAATACACCCCGTCCGGGGCATATGAAGCCAAGAAACACACCCCCGTCTCGGGGGTATTTGAAGAAGAAGCATGCCTCGCCTCGAGGGCCTAGAAGCTATAAAAAAAAAACATGCCCCGACTCAGGGGCATATGAAGAGAAGTCCACCCCGGCCTAGGGGTATTTGAAGAAGAAGCATACCCCGCCAGGGGACATAGGAGCCATAAAGAATCCGCTCCTGTTTAGGGGTACTTGAAGAAGCTACATCTCGCCTTGGGAGTATGAGAAGGAAAGAGAATCCACCTCGGCTTAGGGACCTTTGAAGGAGCATACCCCAGGCTCGGAGTCCATGAAGTAACATATATCCCCCCCCCCCCCCCCCGGGGACATCTGAAGCAGAATAAACAACATCCCCCGGCTTTGGGAAGCATATGAAGAGAGGAATATACCCCGATATGGGGGCACGTAAACAAAGAAGAAGAATTCACCCCGCCTCGGGTGCATAAAAAGCAAGAACTACACCCCGCATCAAAAGCGGCACTACACCCCACTTTGGGGGCACTAGAAGCAGAATATATCCCTGCCGGGGGCATGTCAAGAAAAAGATACCTCGCTCTGGGGCATCAGAAGCAGCAATATGCCCCACCATGGGAGCATCAAAAGCAACAATACACCCCACCTTGGGAGCACAAAAGGCAAACGTCCGCCCCCCTCGGTATGTCGGGGCAAAAGAAAAGAATTTACCCCGATCCGGGGACACTCGAAGAAAGAAGCACATCCCGCCACGGGGGCACATGAAGAGAACCCCTCCCGCCTCGGGAGTATAAGAAAGAGAAGAATACACCCTGGTCTGGGGGCTTTTGAAGAAACAACACACACCCCCTCCATGGGAGACAAAGCTACACCCCGACCTGAGGACACATGCGGAACATCCACCCCGCTCAGGGGGCACAAAGAGACGTACTCCGCCCTTGGCGCATAAGGAGTAGAAGCATCTACCCCGACCCGGGGCATAAAAACAAAGAGACATACAGCCCGATCTGGGAGCATAAGAAGAAAGATATACTCTGCCCAGGCGGCACTTGAAGAAACAACATACCCTGCTTCGGGGGGGCATAAGAAGCAAAAGATACACCCCATCCCGGGGGCATTTGAAGAGAGCTACGCCCCGCACCAGGGGCATATGAAGAAGAAACACACCCTGCCTGGGGGCATAGAAGCCGTGAAGAATATACCCCCGTCCCGGGGGCATTTAAAGAGAGCTACGTCCCGTACCAGGGGCATATAAAGAAGAAACACACCTCACCTCGAGGGCATAGAAGCTACAAAGAACACGCCCCGGCTCAGGGGCATATGAAGAGAAGTCCACCCTGGCTCAGGGATATCTGAAGAAGAAACATACCCCGCCTGGGGGCATGGAAGCCGTGAAGAGTATACCCCACCATGGGGGCATTTGAAGAGAGCTACACCCCGCCTCGGAGGCATTAAAAAAAAACACACCCCGGTCTGGGGACGTAGAAGCCGAACATACGCCCCGCCTGAGGGCACAGAAGCGAAAAGGCAAAACACACCCCCTCAGGGGGGGATGCATACCAAATGAAGCTACACCCCAACCTGAGGGAACACTAAGAGAAATACACTCTAGCATAGAAGCGTTAATGAGAAAAGAATAGAAGAAAAGAAAGAAAAGGCATGAGGCAGACGTGGTCCTTGAACCCGCCTCTTCACGCAAAAGAAGAGGAGCAGAACAAGAAGAGACACATGAGGCAGACGTGGCCCCCGAGCCCGCCTCACTACAGAAAAGAAGAGAAGAAAATGAAGAAGGGACACACGAGGCAGACATGGCCCCCGAGCCCGCCTCACCATACAAAAGAAGAGAAGAAAAGGAAGAAGAGACACATGAGGCGGACGTGGCCCTCGAGCCCGCCTCGCCACACAAGAAGAAGAGAAGAATAGAAAGAAAAGACGCATGAGGCAAGCATGGTCTTCATACCTGCCTCCCTACAAAAGAAGAAGGGAAGAGAAAAAAGAGACATGAGGCGAACATGGTCCCTGCACCTGCCTCTCTACAAAAGAAGAGAAGAAAAAAAAAACAGACATGAGGCACACAATGTCCTTGCACCGGCCTCTCCACAAAAGAAGAAGAAAAAATAAGAGACACATGGGGCAGACATGGTCCTCGAGCCCGCCTCACCACACAAAAAGAAGAGAAGAAAAGAAAGAAATGATCATGAGGTAAACATGGTCTTTGCACCTGCCTCCCTGCAAAAAAAAAAGAATGGAAAAGAAAAAAAGAGACATGAGGCGAACATGGTCCCTGCACCTGCCTCTCCATAAAAGAAGAAGAGAAGAAGAAAAAGAGCGATCATGAGGCGAGCATGGTCTCTGCACCTGCCTCTCTACAAAAGAAGAATAGAAGAGAAAGCACAATCATGAGGCGAGCACGGTCCTTGCACCTGCCTCTCCAAAAAAAAGGGAAGAGAACAAAAGAAGAAGAGACACATGAGGCAGACGTGGCCCTTGAACCCGTCTCTCTACAAAAAAAAAGGAGAATCACAAGGCGAACATGGTCTCTGCACCCGCCTCTACAAAAGAAGAAGAAAAAAAAAAGAAGAAAGAAGAGAATCATGGGGCGAGCAGGGTCTCTGCACCTGCCTCTCTACAAAAGAAGAATAGAAGAGAAAGCACAATCATGAGGCGAGCACGGTCTTTGCACCTGCCTCTCCACAAAAGAAGAAGAGAAGAAAAGAAAGAAAGAGTCCCAAGGCAGACGCGGTCTGCGAGCCCGCCTCCCCACACAAAAGAAGAAGAGAGGAAGAGAAAGAAGGGTCATGAGGCAAACTTTTACCTCCGACCTCCAACCATCCAACAAATAGAAACCAACTAAACCTTCCGCCGACGGGGCGTTAAACTGACTAGACCTTCCGCCGGCGGGGCGTTAAACCGACTAGACCTTCCGCCGGCGGGGCGTTAAACCGACTAGACCTTCCGCCGACGGGGCGCTAAACCGACCAACTTTCAGCCATCGTGGCTTCAAGCCGACAACTACCCTTTCATCGGCCTTCGGGTCGATAGCTTCTCATCATCGGCTCCTAGCCGACAGCTACCTTATCATCGGCTCCTAGCCGACAGCTACCTTATCATCGGCTCCCAACCGACAGCTACCTCATCATCGGCTCCTAGCCGACAACTACTTCATCGTCGGCTCCCAGCCGACAGCTACCTCATCATCGGCTCCTGGCCGACAGCTATCTCATCGTTGGCCCTTATGGCTCACTCTCGTGATGTCCCCCGGGTTCTATAGCCCGCTTCCCTAATATCCTTTCAGCCCCTTTGCGGCCCGCTTCCCTAATACCTTTACTACCACTACACTTATACGTAACGATGATATTTTCCTATGCAAAAAAAAATAACAAACAAACAAACAAAAAACAAAACAAGACAACAACACCACCAAAAAAAAACAAAACAAAACAAATAAAACAAAACAAAAAAGGAAGAAAATTGAAACAAAAAGAAAAAGAGAATGCATGATTGCCCTGCTTGCGTGGTTGCTTAATATAGAATAATACACCTCCTTGGAATTTTCTAGGACCGTGTTTCCTTGCTAAATAATATCGCCCTAATTTCGGATGCACGCACGTCGCGGCGCACGCTTGAAGGGAACCCAATTATGGCAGCTGCACACATCAAGGGGAAGAGTCATGGCTGAATCGCTAAGCCCAGCTCACAAAATAAACCCGGGGCAACGCTCCCACACTTCGCACTTAATGTGTCCAAAAGCCTTCAACTATAGGGATTGCCCGAATTTCTTTTAGCACTCTACGGAGACTTGAATTCCTGCACTCACGTGAAAGGTAATCGTGAGGAAAAAGCTGCCTACCCCCACTGTTAAAAAAAAAAGAAGAAGAAAAAAGAGAGAAAAAAAAAGGGAAGAGAGAGAGAAACGTGAATCCGAGTAGCCGGGAATCCCCATTGAGACACATGAGAAGACTCGCGTGAAACGGTGAAGCAAATTATAATAAGGATGAATCCTAGTAGCCGGGAATCCCCATTGAGACACATGGGGAGACTCGCGCCGAACGGTGAAATCCGCTACAAAATAAACAGATGGGGGCTGTGTGAAGCTACCGAAAGTCGAAAGCCTGGAACTAATGTGTAGGCGCTAGAGTAATCTTCGAGTGTCACAAGGAAAACCTGCATATCCCTATGATTAGGGCTCTTTGCTCACACATTTGCACTACCACGCCACAGACAATTGCCTCGGGTGAAATGCGTGAATTTAGGCTAGGCATGCAAGACATGCGATATACTCTTGACGGGTGCACCACCCCTCAATTGTGCCTCGCGGCCCGCACCGCATTTATGAATTATGGGCGATGTCCCTATCCTATCCCCCGTAGGGGGAGCTACCTTACTTACATCTATGTTATGCCTGCTAATGAGTGCTTGCATGCTTTACAAAAATGTATAATAAATAAATAAAAAATAATAAATTAAAAAAATTAAATTAAAAAATGAAATGAAATGATAAATAAAAAAATAAAAATGCGTGGTTATAATAAACTCAATTTCGGCCATCAAAGCCTACGTTCCCAGCTATGGCTCGTAGAGTCCAATCTTGGCCCCCATGGCCTACCCCTTGCCCCCGCGGCTCGTTAATCTCCCAACTTCGGCTCCCGCAGCCCGCTTCCAGCCATGACTACTCTAGCCTCCCTCATCGGCCCTTGAGCCGACAGCTTTTCAAACATCGGCCTTCGGGTCGACAGCTTTCAATTATCGGTCCCTGAGCCGACAACTTTCAATTATCGGCCCCTGGGCCGACAGCTTTCAATTATTGGCCCCTGAGCCGACAACTTTCAATTATCGGCCCCTGGGCCGACAACTTTCAATTATCGGCCCCTGAGCCGACAACTTGCAATCATCGGCCCTTGAGCCGACAGCTTTTCAAACATCGGCCTTCAGGTCGACAGCTTTCAATTATCGGCCCCTGAGCCGACAGCTTTCAATCATCGGCCCCTGAGCCGACAGCTTTTATATCATCGGCAGCCACGCCGACGGCTATCCGGAGTTCTTTTGAAAAAAAAAAGGAGAAAGAGAAGAAGAGAAGAGAAAACAAAAAAAAAACAAACAACAACAAGAGAGAGGAAAAAGAGGGGATAGCAAAAGAGAAGAGAATTAGAAGAAGAGAAGAAAAGAAAAGAGAGAAGAAAAGAAAGAAAAGAGAACAAAGAGATCAAAAAAACCAGGTCAGCGCCCGGCATCCTGTCGGCACTGGCGAAGAGACCAAAGAGACAAACAAACCAGGTCAGCTCCCGACACCCTGTCGGCGCTGGCGAAGAGACCAAGAGATCAACAAACCATGTCAGCTCCCGACACTCTGTCGGCACTGGCGAAGAGACAAAGAGACCAACAAACCAGGTCAGCTCCCGACACCCTGTCGGCGCTGGCGAAGAGACCAAGAGATCAACAAAGCAGGCCAGCTCCCGACACCCTGTCGGCGCTGGCAAAGAGCCAAAGAGATCAACATATCATGCCAGCTCCCGACACTCTGTCGGCACTGGCGAAGAGACAAAGAGATCAACATATCATGTCAGCTCCCGACACTCTGTCGGCACTGGCGAAGAGACAAAGAGACCAACAAACCAGGTCAGCTCCGGACACCCTATCGGCGCTGGCGAAGAGACAAAGAGACCAACAAACCATGTCAGCTCCCGACACCCTGTCGGCGCTGGCGAAGAGACCAAGAGATCAACAAACCATGTCAGCTCCCGACACTCTGTCGGCACTGGCGAAGAGACAAAGAGACCAACAAACCAGGTCAACTCCCGACACCCTGTCGGCGCTGGCGAAGAGACCAAGAGATCAACAAACCAGGCCAGCTCCCGACACCCTGTCGGCGCTGGCGAAGAGACCAAGAGATCAAAAAACCATGCCAGCTCCCAACACTCTGTCGGCACTGGCGAAGAGACAAAGAGATCAACATATCAGGCCAGCTCCCGACACTCTGTCGGCGCTGGTGAAGAGACCAAGAGATCAACAAACTAGGCTAGCTCTTGACACCCTATCGGTACTGGCGAAGAGACAAAGAGACCAACAAACCAGGTCAGCTCCCGACACCCTGTCAGCGCTGGCGAAGAGACCAAGAGCCAACAGACCAGGCCAGCTCCCGACACCCTGTCGGTACTGGCAAAGAGACCAAGAGATCAACGTATCAGGTCAGCTCCCGACACACTATCGGCACTGATGAAGAGACCAAGAAACAACAAACCAGGTCAGCTTTCGACACCCTGTCGGCGCTGACAAAGATACAAAGAGACCAACATGCTACTGTAGCTCCCGACGCCCTGTCGGTAGTAATAAAAAAGGAGAGAAGACGAGACCAACATGCTGCTTCAGTTCCCGATACCCCGTCGGCACTGATGAATAGACCAATATACTGCTTCAGTTCCCGACGCCATGTCGGCACTGATGAAGAGACAAAGAGACCAATATGCTGCTTCAGTTCCCGACGCCATGTCGGCACTGATGAAAAGACGAAGAGACCAATATGTTGCTTCAGTTCCCGACATCCCGTCGGCACTAACAAAGAGACCAACAAACAACAAACCAGGTCGGCTCTCGACACCCCGTCGGCACCGACGAAGAGAAAAGAGACAAGTACACCCACGGGCACCGCCTGGCTCATCCTTCGCCTGCGCCACCCATGGGTGGGGGGCATTTGTGGACACCAAAAAATGCATACCTGGATATCATGCTCGGCCTCGCGTCAGCAACGGCGTCGAGTGAAGAAACCCCGGAGAAATCAAGCACAAAAGGCCCCACAGCTCGTGGGCCTCAAAGAGAATCAAACGGGCCATGACTCGTGCCCACAATGGGCTCAGAACAGCCCCGGGTACACACACCCCTTGGAGAGCCCTTCAGCGGCACGCCCAGCCCCAAGAAGCCTCAATGGCACACCCTGGCAAGGCCCCAGCGACACGCCCTGGAGAGCCCTTCAGCGGCACACCCCCTCGGGGTCCCAGCGGCACGGCCCCAAGGCCCCTCAACGGCACACCCCCCTTGGGGGGGGGTTTCAACGGCACGCCCCCACGGGGGGTTCAGCGGCACGCCCAGCAAGCCCTCCAGCGGCACACCCCACACGGGGGTTTAGCGGCGCGGCCCTTCAGGGCTCCAGCGGTACGCCCTTCAGGGCTCCAGTGGCACGCCCATTCAGGGCTCCAGCGGTACGCCCTTTTGGCTCCCCCACGGCACGCCTGTTCAGCCCGCCAACGGCACAGCGGAAGGCTTTTTCAACGGCAAACGACGTGAAACCCATGCCCTACGCATCCTTGGCGCGCAGTGAAGCCGTCTGAGGTGTCAGCCGATCGTTGGGCCACGTAGGCTACCCCACTGACACCCAGGACGGGGAAGGTCAAATGCCATCATCACAAGCCATTTCCCGCCATCGATGGCCGTGGCCAAAGCCCCCGCTGCTGGGGAGTATAAAAGACTCCTGTTTTCGACAGAAGAGGGGCATCCACACAGACGGACACACAGAGGAAGAAGAGAAGAGAAGAAGAGAAGAAGAGAAGAGGAAGAAGAAGAGGGAGAGGCTCCCCCTGCTGCCCCGTCCACCGTCGCCGGAGAAGAGAGAAGAGAAGAAGAAGAGTGAGAGAAGAGAGGAGTGAGGTCTGGGAGGGGAGGAGGAGCCCATGCTCCGTTCCCCTTCCCCCCTTGTATCTTCATTCCCCCTTTTCCCTTTCCTTTTTGCTGTTGTTCCCTTTTTTTTTACCTTTCCCTACGATGTATTGACCCTCTGTGGCCTTTTCTTTCCATGAATGAGAATCCCTCTTTTGGGGTCTTGCTACCGTGCTTGGCTTGTGCATCTTAGCCATTCACCCTCTGTCTTGGCCCTTTCCATGAGGCTTCTTGCCTTAACCACTTGTCTTCGCCTGCCTTTGCTTGCCGTTTACCCCCCCAGGGGGGGTGCACCCCTTTTGGTGCCCCAGCGGCACGCCCCGAAGTGCTCCAGCGGCACGCTGCTCGCCCCTCCTTTGACCCTTTGCCGGTACGCCCTGCCGGGCCTTCACCGGCACACCCTGCCTGCCCTCAGCGGCACACTCCCTTGCGCCCTCAGCGGCACGCCTTCAGCCGCCCTCAGCGACACGCCTTCAGCTACTTTCAGGGGCACGCTCCTCGGCCCTCAGCGGCACACCTTCAACCGCCTGTTCGCCGGCACACCCTAGCTAGGCCTTTCGCCGGCACACCACCCTTCCTTCTTGCCCGGTGCATTCCCGTCTCAGCCAGTCTTAGGAGTGTCTCCCGCTCGCCGTACCCTCCGAGTTTTCCGAGGTTTATAAAGGTGTTGCCGCTCTCGGGCGCCCACCTCCAGTTGCCGGGTTCCGCCACTCCTTGTGGGCGCGTTCCCTGTATCTCCCTTACGCTCGGGTCAAGGGGAGATGCTGCCGAATTTTTGTTAGAAACGATGACATATTAAAAAGATAAAAGATAGCAACTAGCAAATGGAACAACAACACATTAAAAGGACTAAAAGAAAGCAACAAACAAACGAAAAGAACAACGGCAAAATGCTTCAACCAATGCGAAGAACAATGCAATCAATTCAAAGAGAACCAGACCGAACAACAACTAAACAACTTGAACATCCGCCCCCACAAGAGAAAGAATGAAAATTAATCAAGAGAAGAAAAGAAGAAACCCATGCAAAACTTAATAAAAATCAAGAGAGAAAAGAAAAGAAGAAAAGAAAAGCCTTAAAACAAATAATAAAAGAAAGAACCTGCACCGGCATGCCTGCCCTTACCTCCCACTCAGATGGACCTTCACCGGCACACTCCCATGGCCCTCAGCGGTGTTGATATTTATTTGCCTATCTTTGATCTTACTTTTGAGGTTTGCAAAGTAACATGGCAAGATGACAAACAAGCAATCAAAGATCTACTCAAACCTGTGAACATGTGAACATGAACCTAGGCAATCATAGCTAGCTCTAGCATGGGCATGCTATCTCAATCAAACTATGCTAAGGCAAAGAAAAACACACGCCGGGGCGTGGAGCAAGAAATAAGTAAAAACACACCGTGAAGGTGGAGCAAGCAAGGAAAATAAAGATGATATGATGAAGAAGACGGCTAATGCCCAATACCAAGGAAAGATGTGATCGCCACCAAAGTAAACACAAGTCAAAGACTCAAATATACCTTGGAAATAGGTGGATGAAGCACCCGCCCACGGGAGAGAAAACCAAGGAAAGCCTGCAGATCAACTTGGAAGTAACGGCCAGAACCCTGTGCGTCGCTTGGAAGCGACGACCTCACGATAGACCGCCAGAAGACAGTGACGCGCCTGCACCAGACCGTCAGGCAACCTGCAGTAGTAAAGCTTGAATTCTTTTAACTCCAACTCTTCCAGCCGGCTAGAAGACTTGGGCCTCGTGCTAATGAACCTGTAAACCTGCCAAAGAAGTAAAAAGACAAGACAAGACAACCTCAATTAGCCCTTTTCATAAGCATAGCATCAATTCTTAAAGAGCTTAAGAACATCAAAAGGAGAGGGAATTACCGGGGAGTTTTTGGTTTTTTAACCCCTCTGGGTGTTTTTAAAAGTTGGGAAGATGTTTGTATGCTTAAAGAACAGTGAAAAACGTGGAGGAAGAGGAGGGACAATGCTTTGATTGAGGAAAAACCAAGGAAGGACTCAAGCATGCAATGATGAACTTGAAAGACAAAACCAAAGTACTCCCTTGATTAGAAGATAGATGGACGTGGGAAGCAGCTCCTCCTGGATGAAGATGGCTCCTGAGTTCGGCAGCACTTCGTCGTGAATTCGAATCTTCCTCCCTTTTGGCCATGAATTCAAGGGCTCTATTTATAGACCCTCAAAACTCTTAGGTCGAGCAGAGGATAATTCAGCAAGATAAAGAGATAACTCTTAGCAAATCCTCGAAGATAATATCACCAAGAGTCCATAGAAACAAACGGGGGGTCCTGAGGATCGGATTTGAAAGAGATAACGTCAATCCAAGTTCTTATCTCGTCCACAGAGTAGCAGAGAAAAGGCCTGAACTGCCAGGACTCTCGGAAGGAAGTAACGGCTGCACGACAGACCGCCACTTGGAAGCAACGCATGGGGGATCATCTGTTACTTTCAACCTTATCCCAAAGAGATAAGATCAATGGGAAGAAGACCCAACAAGCTAGACTCTTCAAGGAAACGACGGCCAAGGCCTAGGGCGTCAGAGTGAAACAACGGCTGCACGACAGACCGTTATTATCAACGTGGAATCAAAAGGATAAGCACTGAACACGAGGCCTTAAGCTCTAGGGCTCTTCAAAGAGCAACGGTCCAAGACCCATCCGTCAGAAGGAAGCAACGCGCCTGACTGGGACCGTTATTAGCATTGAGGTTCAAGAATGAAATGAAGGGCTTTGTTAAGATTCATCCAACGAAATGCCACTGGGAGCCAAATCTTAATCCAGGAATTAAAGACCCAAGAAACAGGCTTCAACTGATCAAGAGACTCGATGAAGAGCGAACAACTCGGAGCATCATATAGAATAAAATAAGGAGATGACCCGACTTAATGGGTATAAAACGGGTGTCAACAGATGCCCCTCCTTAACGTCCTCTTCGCAGGGGAACGAGCGGAGGTGAAGCGGAAGCGAAATGGAACATGGAGATGAAGCGGAAATGAAGCGGAGTGGATCAAAAAGAGGGCGTTAAAGTAAACGACACCCGTTCTTTACCGACAAGCGATAGGAATTTTCTGGAAAACTTCGAACTGATCACAAGGAAATAGCCAGCCAAAGGGCGCAAGTCTGGAGGAATTAATTAACTAAGGAAAGGAAACACGGCTAGCCGCCGGAGGCAACGGAAAAGAAAGAGACTAAACTCCAGACAGGAATCTTCAGCAAACCAGATCAAGCGAGCAGATCGAAGGAAACCTTCTAATTTAGAATGGAATGATTCTCCTTATTCGGGATTAAGAACACAGCTGTTCACCATCACTGAGACATCTTGAACAGATGAAACTCATGAAATGCTTAAAGAATGCGCATGATGCATGCTGGGCTAAAGGAAAAAGAAATCTTCAAAACAAATGCAAAGAAAGATAAAATATCAAAATACTCGAGAATAATATTGCTAGATTGGAGTAATCAGAGTCAGGACACCATCTGCAACCACGGCGTGCAAGATAGAACTATCGTCCCCAAATTTTCCAATCTAACGGCCTATCCAACGATTAATCATGTGAACTTAGATCATCATCATTTTTGTTTTAGGGGAACATCAGATCCCAGGACACATGAATGACCAGCCGGTTCTCGAGGTAATATATCATAGATAACATATAGTAATGCATTAAGGGAATGATGGAATGATGTACAATACCTGACTTACCTGCCGGACGAACGGCCAAGCGTGATTTTTGCTCATGATTCCTTTCATGAAAGATAGGTTAGCCAATAATAATCAAAAATAAGCATCAAGGCATAACCATTGTACGTGCAAGAGGCATCCATAAGGAACATCATGATAGAAAATAGGGTCGTTTAAGCATCAATTAGACCTTTTAATTCATCAAGAAACTAGCAAGTATATAACGGTCTGACTACAGGGCGTCACATCAAGTAACGGATCACCCTTGTGTGAGCGACGTCACGCGGTTCGGGGAAGAGCGGAGAGGACGCGGAGCGCGCGCGGGCTCCTCTTTCTTTTGTTGTTTGGTGTTTGTTTGCTGCAACACAGAAATAAAAGAAGAGAGAGAAGGGGCCACCACGGGAGATTGCTCCGGTGGGGCGAGCGGGACAAGTGTGATATAGCAAGATATGGGGGTTAAACGGCCATAGCGGGAAGTGACTCGCCGCGGCCTCGGGGGGACGGGAATGGTGCAGAAATTAAATAACAAGAATTGAAACGGCCATTGGGGAAGTGACTCGCCGCGGCCTCGAGAATATGAGCAGATAATAAGATGACAGAATATAAAGCGAATACAAAGAGCGGGAATTTAAACGGCCATTAGGGAAGTGACTCGCCGCGGCCTCGAGAACACAAACAGATAAGAATATAACGTATAAGAACGTGAATTTAAACGGCCATTGGGGAAGTGACTCGCCGCGGCCTCGAGAACACGAATAGATAAGAATATAACATATAAGAACGGGAATTTAAACGGCCATTGGGGAAGTGACTCGCCGCGGCCTCGAGAATATGAGCAGAATATAACAGAGTATAAAGAGAATATAAGAACGGAAATTTAAACGGCCATTGGGGAAGTGACTCGCCGCGGCCTCAAAAATAAGATGTGATCGCCAGGGGCCAAAAGACCCCAAAATAAGAAGGTGATCGCGCCTACCTCAAGAGCGGGAGATGGCGGGTTGCTTCTTCCTCTCCCTCCGGCCGGCTGACGGAGAGGGCTTTCCTCGGCTACCCTTGCAAAACAACGACAAACAAATGACAAGTGGATTAGAAAGATGGAGGTGTAGTATTCAAATCCTTGCGATAAAAATAATGAAATGATGGCAAGACACACACCTGGTTGGTGTTATCTTTTAAACCCCTCTCGGACTCGAGTAGGAGGGAAATGAGATGATGGATGCAAGAAGTATAAGAGAAGAGGCACCCTTATGAAGGGGGATAGAGGATGCAGTATGATGAATGTAAAGAACTATGGAGAAAAAAGGGAAGAAAAGGCTTATTGGAGGAGCCGAGGGTGAAATCCGGCGGAGCTCCGGCAGCGTGGGGACGACGTGGAAGCGCGGTGGATGAAGACGACCTTCCTCTCGCGAGCGTGGGCACCCAAGAAGCCGGCAGAACCTCCACCTACAAAAGACCCCACGGGTTAGAAAAATGACTCCGTAGCCTCTGGGCTCCGACAGCCTATCGGATCACTTCTAAGCTCTCCCAGAACTGAGGGGGTGGGCCTCTATTTATAGAGCTCCGGAGGGTGGAGGCGTCCAAGACCCTGGACACCTCCATCAGGGTCGAATTAATATTTTATTCTATTTTTATATATTTTTTTGGAATACTTTTGTGGGGGCGTCCAGGGTCCCGGACGCCTCTAACAGGTCCACCGAAAACCGACGACGGCCCCACGCGGTTTGGCACAACGCGTGGTTTTGTGAACGGCGTCTCGTGATTCAGAAATGGGCGCGTCCAGGTGGCTGGACGTCTCTATAATTTAGATTTTTTCACACACGACAAACCGTCGTTCGGTGGCCGGCGCCCGTGAGAGAGTTGATGGAGGCGTCGAGGCTAGACGCCTCCAAGAATATATTATTTTTTTGTTTTGTCTTTTGTGCCAGGCTGGCATTTTGATTTTTTATAATTTTTTTTATGGAGGCGTCCAGGGGCCTGGACGCCTCCATTAATATATATATATTTTTATTTATTTTGTTTTTTATGCCAACTGGCATTTTACACATTTTTTATTTTTGTTTTTATGGAGGCGTCCAGGGGCCTGGACGCCTCCATTAATATATATATTTTTTATTTAGTTTTGGGCCCTGAGAAAATAAATAAATAAAAGTTAAAAACATGGGGGCATCCAGGGGCCTGGACGCCCCCATTAAGACCCACCCGGGTCCTAGTCAGCGGCCGCCCGGCAGACATCCTTCTTGGTTCCGGAACCTCCTGATGCGTTCGACTGGTGTTGACGCTGTCCGAATGCCGTGACGGGACGATTCCGAATGCTGAAAAGGGCAGAAGAAGACCCAAGAAAAGGAAGCACTCGAGTGATTTAAAATGCGTAAGCCGTTGCGGGGCGTCGTATAGTAATATGAGACTTTCTCAGGAGGCGTCAAGAATGGCGTGTCTACAGCTGCCCCGCCTTGGCGTCTGCTTTGCAAGGGAGCGACATGTAGTGGAATGGTATCGAAGTGGAGTGAAATGAAGTGGGAGCGGACTGATAAGTTGATGCCAAGGTGTGATGAGACACGCTTTTGACGTTACTGTTTGGAATCTTTTCTGAAGTTTCAATGAGGCGACCTTGAAGAAGGTCTTTCAAATATTGACGGTTGCTTGGACGGAGATCAAATAAGGGAGGGTGAGATGCGTGCTCAGGCACAAAAAAGGAGACCAACTTCTCGGTGTGGAAGTACCTGGGTCATAAACCGGAGGTTTCACCTTCGGGGAGCGGTTACCAGCCAATGTGGAAGTGCTGCGGCCAAGGTGGGTCCAACAAGGTCAAAAATAAAGGAATATCTGAGGGTCTGTCCAAACAAGGGTCTCCTTTGGAAGAGCAGCGTAGGGCTGTCTCAAGGAAACTCAGTATTTCATTCGGAGTGGAATATCTCATATTTGTGGGAATTGAAACACAACGACTTTCACAATCGAATCACTTGAATGGTCTTCCGCAATAAATCAAAGTCCTATATGAATGCATGCTGGGTTTAAAGAAAAATTTAAAACAAACTAAAATAGAAAATAGCCAAGGATAATATTGTCAATTTGTTAAGAACGGGTCAGGATACCACTCCGGTGAGCCGACACTGGACTGGGGCCCGTTTATCCGAGCACCAACTCACTGAATGGAACCGTCGTCCCCATGCCACCACAAATTAACGGCCTATCCATACAACCCAAATTCCTCCAGGATCATCACTGTTTTTGTTGAAGGGGAACTTAGATCCCAGATTCGTTCGGGCCGCAAGGTCCTTGACATGTTCTAGTAGCGTAGGTATCGCATACTATGATGCATGACATGGTGGGACCAACCATTGAAAGGTGGGTCAGGAGATAGGACAAAGATGTCTGTTAGTAAAACCTGCACAGGCCAGCATGGATCAATAACTTCAGAAAGTAGCAGATTTATAACAGAATCACACCACAATGGAAAGGAAATCTAGCCAAAATCCTGACACTGACTGTTGATGTGACATGTTCCGTCCTGTAGCGATCTTCCCTTCCTATAAGAACTCCCCTTAGGCTAGTTCATTCAAATGCACCAAGGTGGGTTTTGGAAGCTCAGGAGAGGAAGGAGAGGAGAATCTAGAGATTTCAGGATGGAAGGAGAGTCTTCCCGCGTTATGAAGAGGAGCAGGCCTAGCAGCGAGATCAGGCGACTCTCCGACCTCGAGGGTCATCTGAGTGGGACGATCTTGTTGCATATGGTAAGATGATTCATTTCAAATTTTCCATGTGAACCTTCTTCTTACTTCCTTCATTTCTTCTTTCTTTCCTCTTCCAGCCATATCCACTCTTCCCAAGCCCGAGGAAGTTTTCCAAACTGCCATGGCTTTCAAAGCTAACTTCCAATATCTCCATTGGCATGAGGGCCATACTCTCGAAGTGGCATCTGCAGGGGCTCCTTATTCACGCCAAGCATTATGAGAAGATTCGTATGGACTGGGCGGCTATGGGCGCACTAGTGGAGATCTGGCATCCCCAGACCCACACTTTTATCTTCCCGACCTTCGAGGTTACCATCCTCCTCGAGGAGGTGGAACTTCTGCTCGGATTGAAGAAATTCAAGAGTGACGGGAAGGTGAAGGCTATGCGGATGCTGACACGGGGGACTTCTGAAAGCGTCCTTGGAAGCTTCATGCCGCCCGATGCAGCCAGAAAGGTCCGTACTCAAAAGGGGATCGATCTCCAAAAGCTTGCGGAGTGGGTTATGGACGTCCTGAGAGGGTCACCAGACGATGACTATTTGGAGGGAATCATGAAGGGGTTCACTATCTGTCTGGCGGGTGCTCTCTTGTTTCCTCATACCGACAACATAGTGGAGGAAGACCAACTGAGTGCTATCTGCGGGATCTGGCGTGGAAAAAGGGTGGGACCCGCTGTCCTCGCCTACCTGTATAGTGGCCTTACTGCCTCAAGCATGGGTAAGCCTCCTTTTGGTTGCGCACGTGTCTTGAATTGCTGGCTTGATTTGCACTTCAAATTCGACCACCGCGAGGGAATGCCAACTGCTTCGAAGCTCTTCCAACAAAGCCTGCTTCACCACATAGCCGACGTGTTAGGCTTCGGTGGTACTGTAGTGAACCGCGTTCCGTGGCTGAAGAAACGTGAAGGCTGGCGGTCTCACTTCTGCACCGTGACACAAGGCTTCTTTACTTGCGCACCGGCATGTTTGCTTTCGCTAGATCTCCTCATGAGGCCTTCTCCCGAAGTTGATCTTCAACTGATCGGCGCGACCGAGTTCGTCCTTTATAATGCGCATCGGTGCTGCCTCCAGATTGGCATCCCACGCCATTCGTTCCCGCCACCGACTGGCATCGTTCCTTTGAAGAAAAGGGAGTTGGGCACTGAAACGGACGCGAAGGAAGCGAAGGCCATTAAAGCTCCCTGGAAGACAAGTGTTGCGGGAAAGGCCTTAACGCACGTGGTGGAAGAATGCGAGCCGTGGAGGGCTTATGTAACCGAACTGGGGAAGTTAAGGCCTAAGGCGCCTAAGCCCCTGATGTAGCTCACTCTGCTTTTCTGACGGAATAAAATCTGGTAGTTGGCAGTTTTGGACCAGTTCCGTTAATTATTATTATCTTTTTTGGTTTTTCTTTTTCTTTCTTTTTTTTCTTTTGTTTGGATTATATACATACTCTAACCCCTTTTTTCTTTTTATTATATTTTTTATTATTTTTTTTTATTATGGGGGCGTCCAGAGGCCTGGACGCCCCTATTTTTTATATATTTTTTTTTCAATAAATGTTTTTTGGGGGCGTCCAGGGTCGTGGACGCCTCTAATTTTTTTATTTTTTTATTTTTTGATTTTTTGTTTTGGGACGCCCCTACGTTTTTTTGAACTTTTTTTTAAAAAATAAAAAAGTGGGGGCGTCCAGGCGCCTGGACGCCCCAATTAAAGATCAATCTATATATAGGGGGGGACTCCCCCCCTACTCACTTACTGTTCATTCAAACGATCCGGTCAAACCAGACAAACCCATTCTTTGCCCCAATGGAGTTAGGAGGCCCGAGCCGAGGTGGAGACAAGCGTAAACGACGGGCTCGTCGTCCGAGGAGACTGAGAGACGATGCTGAGGAGGCCGTAGCAGAGGAGATTGCTGCGGAGGAGGAGATGGAGGTGCCGCTTCTGGCCGCGGAGGCCGCTGCGGATGCTGGTGACGCGGGAGAGGACGATCACGACCCGGTAAGTACTTCGGAATTCTCACTCTGTGGTTCAATAGGCTAAAACGGGCGTGCGAGGGGCTGTGAGAGACGGCCGGGTAGTGAGGGAAGGAGGCGTCCAGGGGCCTGGACGCCTCAATTTTTTTTCTTTTTCTTTTTTGTTTATTTATTAATTTATGAAAATAATAAAAAAAGGTTTGAAAATAAGGAGGCGTCCAAGGCCTAGGACGCCTCCATAATAATATATATATTATATATATATTTTTTTGGTTCTTGGTTCTTGGATTTTTTCTAAAAAAGAAATAAAGAAAATAGGAAGGAGGCGTCCAGGGGCATGGACGCCTCCAAAAAACAATATATTTTTTTTTAAAAAAATAAAAATAAAATAAAAAGAATAAATAGTATATACAGTGTTATTGTTTATTACTGTTCATGATGCTGATGTGTTCTTTGTTGGTTTTTGTGGTGTGCAGGGCGTGATGAAGGGCCGGATCAGCTGATCCTTGGTGGTGGCAGCATACCGTGGGCTGCCGGATTTCCAGAGGGCGCGTGTGGACGCCATGGACTTTGGAGCTTTCCTTAGGATCGAGCCCTTTCGGCTCGACCTTCCTCTTATCCAGGCACTGAGGGAGCGGTGGCACGCACCGAGCCGGGCGTTTCTGATGCCCTGGGGGCACATGGTGCCGACGCTGGAGGACGTGGCTCGGATCACCGGGCTACGAGTTGACGGAGAGGCAGTCAGCGGGGTCACCTACCCCGACTACCGAGAGAGCGCCCTGGACCTGCTGTGGTTGGAGACTAGTGTGACTGATAGAGACAGCAGGGTAGTCGGCCGAGTGGAGATCATGGAGGCGTTCGGATTCGTCGACCCGCGCCAGCGGGTTAGCGAGACTGGAGCGGAGTTCTTGGCTCGACTGGAGGCAGATGCCCGTGCAGCTTTCACCCAGGACCCGAGCGAGCAGGAGCTGGTGGATCTAGACCTCTGGAGGTTTCTCTTCTTCTTCTTGGGCCGCCTTCTGCTGGGGACGAAGGGGGATGGCATCCACTGCCGCTTTCTCGGGATCCTGGCGGACCTTGACAGAGTGGGGCACTACGCGTGGGGGGCGGCTCTGCTTGCCCATTTGATTGCTGATCTCTCCTAGACTTCGGAGAAGGAGACGACAGTCAGTGGCTTCGCACCTTTTCTCCAGGTAAACATTTTATTTATGCATTCCCACAGTTAAATATGCAATTATTGTACTAATGATGTATGATGGATGCAGGTGTGGAGCTATTACTATTTCCCGATGGGGAGGGCTAGGCATGGGAACAGGAGGGCCGTGCCTCTGGCGCGACAGTGGAGGCCGGTCGTGGTTGCAACACCCCACGGCTACCAGCTGGCGTCACTTCGTCGGGAGCTGAGCGAGTATCCCGAGGCCATGGTATGATGCGTATGATTTTTTTGTGTTTATGCGTGTGACTGAATGGTAACTAATATGATGTATGTATGGTGATGCAGGTGGTGTGGAGGCCCTACCTGGGCATGGGCGACGCTGGCCAGCCTTGGGTTGTAGCGGGTCTTCCTCGTTTCAGGCGGGACGTGTGGGTCCATTGTCTGAACGAGATCGAGCCGCTGCGGCTTAGACTGGTCATGAGGACGTTGGGGCTAGCCCAGGAGTGGGTTGATGTAGATGTGCCGGCCCGCATTGGGTGGAAGACCAAGGGGAAGGTGAAGATTGTGGACTGGCGTACGTGCTTCCCAGCACAGTACCAGGACTGGCAGCAGGGCGGGGTCCCAGTGGTGTCCCATGTACAGGACAGCACAGATTACATGAGACGATATCGAGCTACGTACGGGGACCGCCTCTCCCTCAGTGGTATGGCAGGGGTAAGTGTGAAATGAAAATGCTTCACCCTTCTATATGTATATGCATGTGGTACTGACTTATGTGCAATGCAGGATGCTCGTGACAACATGATCACCGACCTGCGGGCCCAGCTGGCGGACGCCAGGCGGCAGTTGGTGGCCATCCGACAGGAGTTGGAGATCCTGGTGAGTCTATGCAATGCATTTTTTTGTGACCTGGATTTTTGATGCTTAGTCTTTGACTGACGTTTGCCCCGTGTTTCAGCGGGCCCACCAGACAGCGACAGCCGGGATGGCTGGTGGAGCGGGTTCCAGTTCGCGGGGCCCTCCTCCGGAGGTTTCTGCCCTCCAGGAGCAGCTGGCGTAGGCGGTGGCTCGGGCTGAGGAGGCCGAGCGTGACCGCGAGGCTCGAGTGAGTGTTTGCTTGGCCCCGAACCTTTTCTAGCTGCTTTCCTTCTATCACTGTTCTCTTACGGTGCATGCGTGCTTTGACAGGTGGCCGAGATTCGGGAGGCCCTGGCCCGTGCTATTCGTGCTGAGCAGGAGCGCGATGCCTGGGTGGCAGAGCGCGATGCCTGGGTGGCAGAGCGTGACGCCCGGATTGCGGAGCTGGAGGAGGAGCGTCGACGGGAGGCTGAGGAGCTCCCTCGTGACGTGCTGGATCTGCGGATCGCCCTCGAGCTGTCGAGGAGGGAGGCGGTGAGAGAGAGAGAGGAGAGGGAGAGGGATAGGGAGACCATGGAGAGAGAGAGGGAGAGGGATAGGGAGACAATGGAGAAAGAAAGGGAGTACAGGATGGCAGAGCGATATCGAGATTGGGACGAGAGGAGAGCTCTGGTGGCCCAGGTGTCGGAGCTCCGGCTGAGTCTTGGCACGGCGGAGGGGAGACTTCGGGAGAGTGAGGAGCGGTATCAGAGGGCGAAGGAGCGCGGTGCGCGACTTCGTCAGTCCGGTTCCTTTTCTGTGGGCAGTTTTCTAGTTTCCTCGGCCGAGCAGCGTCGCCGCACCTTGGAGGCTGGCATGGTGCCACCTGGAGAGGCGAGCACGGCTTCTCAGGGTTCACAGAGGTCGCAGAGGCCCCCTAGGGATCCCCGTCAGAGGAGGGAGGAAGGAGATGACCAGGAGGGTGACGGTGAGAGTTAGAGAGTTACTTGTACGTCACCCTTCTCACTGTATGATGTACTTTCGGCTATTATATGAAATAGAAATGACTTTTTTATGTTGTGTGTACTTTTCTCTCCCACATTTTCTTCTTTGCACCGAGTTGCCTTCTAAGGCACGCTCCACGAGACCTTGCCCTGAACAGCGGGGAACTATGATTTGCACGGGGGGATTCTGTTTCTTTTCTCCCTTTTTTTTTTTTGGGCGCGTCCAAGCGCGAGGACGCGTCTTAATCCTCGAATTCAAATTTAAAGCGAGGTGGCCTTTCTTCTCCCGTGCCTTACCCGCAAACGAGCCTGCCTTCCGCCGAAACTCGCTCGACCCCCTTTCGTCTTCCTCCTCTTTTGATCGATGGAGTTCGGTGGGCCCGACCATGGTGAAGGTGGAGAGGGACGAGGAACTCCTCGCCCAAGGAGGGACGCGCCCGAGCACGGAACGGCGTCCATGGAGGAGGAAGGGCCGCTCCGGGCCCCTGAGGGACCCGAGGGGCCCGATGGCGTGGGAGGAGGTGAACACGGTCCGGTAGGTCCTCCGATCTCTTCCTCTTTTAATTCATTTTGGGTTTTGAAGCGAGCCGCGCGAGGGGGGAAAGGGTTCGGCAAGTGTTGCACTCAAATGATGGACGCGTCCTAGACAGGGGACGCGTTCTTTTTTACTGATGCGGGACCCCTTTCTTGGTGCAAGGACATGGCAAGGACCCTGGGTCTGGCCGATGAGTGGGCGAGTGCGGACGAGCCGAGCCGCGTCAAGAGGGAGAGTCGCTGCAAGGCGAGGCTCGAGGACTGGCCCGTACGTCTCCCTGGACAGCAAGGGGGTATACTGGTGCAGGACAGTGCCGACTTCCTACGGCGGCAGAGAGAGAGCTACGCGGGACTTCCCCAAGCTGGGGACACGCGTGGCATCGGCGGCTCGCGCGCCCAACTGTCAGAGACTAGGCGGCAGCTGGCCGTCGCTCAACATGAGTTGTCGCTCCTGGTAAGTTACGTGCCGCACTTTTAACTTCAGATTTTGGAGTTTCACTGACGGCCGTTGTTTATTTTGTTCCAGCGTGCCCAGCAGACAGCGACGGTGGGAGTGGCTGGCGGATCTTCCAGTTCCTCGGCCCCTTTTCTCGAGATTGCCTCCCTCCGGGAGCAACTTGCCGGTGCGATGGCCCGTGCGACCCGGGCGGAAGAGGAGCGTGACGCCTGGGTGGCGACTGTAGCGGAGCTGCGGCATCGCGGTGAGGAGAGGCCTTCTCCAGACATCCTGGAGCTAAGGGTTCTTCTGCAGATGATGAGGAGAGAGGCAGAGAGAGAGAAAACCGAGAGAAGGTCCGAGCGACAGCGGGATCAGACTGAGAGGAGGGCCTTGGAGGCCCAAGTGAGGGAGCTCCAGCTGGGCCTTCAAACCGTCGTGCAGAGGCTAGGCGGGATGGAGATTCGCTACGAGAGAGCGCGAGAGTTCGGGGAGCGACTCCGCCAATCTGGTCGCTTTGCCGCCAGTGGCTTCTTTGCCACGCCAGGGGAGGAGCAGCGAGTCACTGCTGCGGAGCAGGCGTCCAGAGGCGAGGCAGGTGCTACTGCACGGAGATCCCGGAGGCTTCTGAGGGACCCTCACCTTGGGGGAGAGGAGGAGAGTGCCCAGAGAGATGAGTGATGGTGAGGATTGGCGAGCTAGTGGACCCGCCACCTCTCTATGATTGTAGTGTTTGTGACAGTTTATGTAGAATTATGAATGGAGTGATTTGATTTTCCGTTGTTTATTTGTTCTTTTGTGCGTTCCTTCTTCCCTACACTTCTTTTCCTTTGCACTGTTCCCATGTGATGGGTCTGCCGAGACTCCGCCCCGAGCGGAGAATCACGTCTTGTGACTATTTTCCACGGGAATCTGCCGTCGAAGTCAAAAAAGACGGCCCTAGTTTCTTTTCCCGAATGCTGTGTCAAATTTTGCGGACGTCCTCCAAATCATGATAGGGTATCCCTAGGCAACATAGGGGGCTAGTCGTCATATTCTTCGTCCAGTCAATCACCCTGTGCGAGCGGTGAAACGACACATGGGACCGCTTGGCAGGTGCCTCATTGCGAGGGCTATTATTGACAGGTGATGGAGGCAATCTTGGCCCGCACTCCTTCCATTTCTATAAATTCTTGTCCCTTTTATCTTCCCAGGTATATCGAGGACTAACTCGAGGAGCACAAGTTCTCACGGGAGAGGAGGAGTTCAAAATTCTGAGAGTTGGATGGAGGGCGAATCTTCCCATTCCTCGAAGAGAAGCAGGTCCAGTGGTAGTAGTTCCAAGAGACTTTCAAACCTTGAAGGGCACTTCAGCGAAAGGGCTCAATCACAACTCGTAAGCCAAGTTTTCTTGCCCTTTTCTCATTCTTTCTTCCTTTCTTCTGACCAAACCTCACCCCCATTCCTTGTATGTGTAGGTTGTGATGAAATCACAAATCTTATGGGAGTTGGTAGTAGCAGCGTACAGGGGCCCTCCCAGATTTTTAGAAGGCGAGGCTAGACGTGATGGGATTTGGTACCTTTCTTCGGATCGAGCCGATCAAGCCCGACATGGTTCTGATCCAAGCCTTGTGTGAGAGATGGGACCCAGTGAGCCGGGCATTCCTGATGCCCTGGGGGCACATGGTGCCCAGCTTGGAGGATGTGGTCCGGATCACAAGCCTGAAGGTAGAGGGCAAGGCAGTGACCGGAGTCACTTACGCGGACTACAGAGAAGGTGCCAGAAGTTACTGGGTCTGGACCTGGATGGTCGGAAAAACAGGTCGGTAGCTAAGGCGTCCCTGATGGATGCATTAGGGCTCACCGACACTCATCGGCGGGACGATGAATCCTCAGAAGAGTTCATGGAAAGGATAGAAATAGGATGCCGCGCCGTGTACTGCACAGATTTCGGCGACTGGGAAAGATGCAACATAGATTTGAGGAGATTTCTCCTCTTCCTTTTGGGGAGATTGGTACTAAGCTCGAAAGGGGACGGTATCCAATGTTGCTTCCTGGAGCTGCTGTCAAACCTTGAAAGAGTAGGGTATTATGCCTGGGGAGCCGCCATGCTGGCACACTTGTTTGCAGGCCTATTCCAAGAAACGGATCGTGAGATGACTGTGAGTGGTTTCACACCATTCATCCAGGTATTTTTGGTTTTGCTTGTTTTGTATTTTTTTGTGTTTTTGCAAAGTTCTGATGGCCTGCGCCGAGCAGCTGTGGAGCTATTATTACCTCCCTATGGGGAGAGCTCGGCATTGGCGACCTGCGATGGTGCCGCTAGCCAGGCGGTGGGAACCCATCATGAGTGCGGCACCCCTAACCTACCAACTGATGGTGCTAAGGCGGGAG